>SJOL01005710.1:258093-365296 GCA_004794785.1 Opisthorchis felineus
TAGACCACCATTGGTCTCATTTTCATGCTCCAGAAGGAAATTAGGCTGAACAAGGCTCAGGCTTTTGAAAAACAAACCGAAATTAAATGGACGTACTAGCAAACAGATTTGCTGGATTTGACGTCACAGAATTTGACCCATAAATAATCTGGAGAGAGATTAATTTGGGCCGGACATACTTCACTGCTTGTATCGACACGGTCTACTCCTTTATGAGGAGTTCCTTAGAATTCAAAACCAAAGTTTTTTGGTGCAGAACAAAGTAAGTGTCTCACGTAGCGTAGCGAGATGGCCGCTTGAGAAATACAGCCGTAAACGTATTTCAGTGTGCTGCTTAATGGGATACTGGCAGACTAAAATTGGTCGGTGACGAAGGACCAATTTGAGGAACTTACAATTCAGATACCAAGCAGTCGGCGTGATTGGAGTCGAGCTTTTTAATAACTTGCAGCGAAAATTTCAGGAAGCGATCATAACTGTCAGTATAGTAAAATACGTCGTTGGGGTAAACCACCCAATTCGGCAGTTCTGATTGCGAATATGGTCGGCGCTACAAAACAGCTTTCGTTCCTATTGAGTTGCATGTCTGAGCCAATCACCATTATCAGCAAGGCTGCCAATATGGCAAAGTTGATTTATGAGATAAACCAGCCCGTTCAGCAATTGAGGGTTACGAATGAGGAGGCGCTACAAAACGGTTCTTGTTCCTATTATCTTGGAAATCGGGGGAGGGAGCTAACCACTACCGTAAATAGAACTGCAGTGATCCACCTTCTGCCAGGAGATGATTCAATGTAGTTTCCTCATAGAAAGTCTACCATAGTCTATCGTTATGTATGAGCGCATACCTTGAGAGTATAAATCACTGTCCTACAAAGCCATCGAGTGAGGATAACTCAATTGTTTCTAAGAGTGGATTTTTCATTTCATATGACTGACGAGTCTCTTTAATGGGCGAAAATCCATGAAAAGTCCATTTTATCTGGACAGAAGACAAACAGCAATCACATGTATGCTTGAATTTTCAAGTGCACATTATTCGGAAGATAGAGTTAACATGTGATTGTTTTGCTTGTAGCCGAAAAATTGATTTGACATGCATTACTGAAAATGCGCCAACTTCAATAACGCGGGCAGTAACAATAATATTATCAGAACGAAATAGCAGCTCATCGCCGATCCTAAATCCTGTCAAAATACTAGTGCGCTGTATTCCCGTATTATATGGTTGCAAAAAAATGCTCCAAATGTTCCCTCTCATACCTCGAAAAGGAGACTGGTTTCATTCTGTGAACATCGCCCGAATAAATTTCAACATCCAAGTTTGACAATTAGGAACCTAAAACCGTTCATCCTTCGATGCATTCGCAGTGCACAAAACGAATCTAGTGAAGATTTTTCCCCGTGATTCTTCGTTAGTTGAATTACCGACACGAAAGTAAAAGTTTGTTAAGGAATTGTTTAGGTCCTCATCGTCACGGTCTTAACTGAGAGCACGCCCGAGCCGGAGTCCGTGACCGAGACCTGCATTCTTGTAAGCACCAATCTCCCATAATAAGAAACCGTCGTAACTGGCCCATTTCATTTGTTTTCCTCGATTGAGAGCTGCTCACAGTTGTGCACTTTGAAGGCTCAGCTGTCTAACTTTCAATAAATCACCATAACTCAGCGACATGACTAAAAAGGCCCGCAGTATATAGCAGCTTGTTTGCACCCTAACTCGCACAACAACTGGCACGGTAGTCTTTTCTCTGACAGGAGGATTCTGAAATTTCCGGGGAATTTTACACCGAGGCTTAGATGACAGACTGCACTACTGTGAACTATTCAGGAACGTGGTTTCTCAACAACGGTTTCCCTGGGAGATGGGTCACTGATAATATCTGTTCTTGGAATTAATTGTAGAATGGTATATGATGGGACTAAAAATTGATTGTGCCACGGTTTGAGTGGTAAAATCTAGTATGCAATGTTGACGGGTCGGCCTTTCTTCGCTGAAAAGAGAATATCCTGAGTAGTAAAATGCACTCATTTGCATGCAGATTTGGTTTTGACAGGAGACTCGCCTGGAACCCAACTCAATCCCTCGGTTATGATGTTCTTACCTCTACACAGTATCCTGCGTAATTCAGTGAATGGTACCTGGTCATTAACCAGATATGTTAGATTTGTAAAAAGCCATGTTTTAATCCTGTAGTGGTAAATATACAAGTCTTACAAGTCTTTCCTTTGTGTCGGAGTCCCCTCGCCCAAAAAAACAGCTGAGTCTTGCATCATTAAAATCGTCTGATAAGATATACCCAGCCTGCTCTATTGACCCGTGGTAGAGAATAATCAGAAGTTTTTAATTCTGTTCGAAGGCCTTCATTGTGTATTCACCGGAGTGTTCACAACGGGCCAATAAAAATCCATTCTCCAAAACAGGCATACTGGACTTTCACCACTGATAATCACATGAAAGTTAGCAACATGCCTCCGCGGGGATTTGGAATGTATCTTTTACTTGATATTTCGTGATCATCTCACTGGATGCCTTCCATCCAAATCCTGAGCTTTTTAAATTAGAGGCACTGGTGAATGCACATCAATCGTCGCAACCCAGGACAGCCTTGAGTGTCAAGTGTATTTTGAGCAAGATGGTAAGAACAAGGATGCGAGACTAATAAATTTCCTACCTGTTTACACATTAAACAGGATTAAATAGAACAAATCTAGTGGTGTCGTTCGTGCGGAAATAAAACAATTTGAACATTCAATGGGACAGTGACAGTCTTAGAATCCTTCTGAGCAAAAAGTACAGACTACAATAGGCTAATCTCTATTGCTTCAAGAATCTTCAATTGATGCAGTTGACCGCCTTTTGAGAGGACCTTGAATGATGAACAAAGTCCAACTGTCTTATTTCAAATAGATGCTCTGTGATAGATTATTTGGCTCTTTGGTCGCTAAAGGTTATTGATTGCAGGAGATCGTTTGGACAGGTGTCTCGTTGTTCTAACTTTTGGTCAGTTCTACCAATGCATGTATCAACACACCAGTGGGTAGATTGATGAAAGCAATGACTTCTGGATAAAACAGACATTGACGTTTTGACTGACCGCATTGGCATAAGCTCCGTGTAGACTTCAAAATTTAGTTGTACTGCAGTACATATTCGGCGGAAGGCACATGTAAACTACGTATAAATTAACTGAAGACGGCGAAATACACTCATTTGCAAACAAATTCGGTTTTGCGGGAGACTCATCTGGAACCTAGTTTGCCCTGTCGTTCATGATGTTTTCAAGCAACTGAATGTGCTGCACCAGGCCACCTCATGTTTCAGTTGGTACGACATTCGAGATATCGCGATACATGATTGACGTAACACACTATTCATAAGGTTGCTGAAAATTCTTCGACTGCGCTTACCTAATGAGCCCCAATAAGAAGAAAACCGGTCGTGGGCTGTCGGAGAATTTTCAGCAACATTATGATTAGTGTATTACGTCTATAACTGAAGGCACATTTATCAGTCTGTATAACCTTCCGTTCAGTAGTTTTCTTTTGCAATGCGAGTTGTGGCTCGAAAATGCCACCCGTTCGGGGATGTGCTGTTTTGTAATGAAACGATCAGGATAGTTGTTTGAAAGCACCATATTTTTGAATAATTCGATACCCTCAGTGGACCTATTTGAATTGCAAATAAGCCATGCTTTGTAGAGTAAGGTTTGTAACAAGATAAGGGGAACGAAACTTCTTAAAAAGGGCCTTCTCCCACTTTAAATTCACTAGTGCGAAACAAGGGTTTGGGACTGCGTTAGATTGCAATTTGACAGCGCGACGACAGATAGCACGAAAGCCTGGGTTCATAAAATTGATTGAATAGTACGGCCGGCATGATTTGGCGTGATTCATTGATTTAAGCACTGAATTATAAGCTGTTCAGCCAGATGTGATGAAAAAGGCTTTATTGAGTTAATCAAATGGAGCGAAATAGCAGACACATATGCACCACTTCTCAAAGTGGCGTTCGACGTGCATACCACTCGTAAACCTATTTTTATGGAGAGTGATGCAAACAATTTTTGAAGATATTTTCACACCTTGTTTTAGCTGTTCTTTACAGAAAACATAATCCAAATCTTCGTTAACTAAGTTCTGACTGCCATTTTTCTGATGTCGTCTATTTAGTGACTTCCAATGCAGATGCGTACGATAAATAAATTACTGTTCTCCTGTGGTGTTCAAACCTTCCAATGGATCAAATCCATGAGGCCGAGCGCGAATAAATGATCTATTGGGTTCCAGGAGACCAAAGCCGCTGGCAACAGAGATACTAATTGGTGTAATGCGGGTTTGAGAGGCATGTAGAGCCAAACAGAAGTTACTCTATTACGATGGTATTCTCCATGCGCGTAGGGTTCTTGGATGGAAATCCGGCGCTTTCAGGCATGTGAAATAATGACCACAGTGCTGAAATCAAGCAACCATGCCAACTTCACACTTGGGTTTCAAGGTTGATGTTGCGTCAGACGTACACCACGATATATTAGCAACAGGCACTTGCAATTTCACAAAACTCATAAAACTCACCCATCCGAATGGATAATTGCTTCGACGCCTGACCACTGTAGCCGACATCAGAGTAATGAGCGTTATTATTCAGTTGGAAGGATAGTGGCCTCGTATACTCAATTGACTTACGAAATACACTTAAAGGCAATCTGCTCACAGGGTTTGGTCTGGCCGCAGTGCAGTAGTAACACATAGGCATATATATATATATATATATATATGGGCCCATTAGGCATGTATACTGCTGCATGCAGGTAAACAGTGATATTTACAATTAAATGAATGATTTCCCTCACGTGAAAATATAGGCGAGAAATTTGTGAACCGAGCATCCCCAGTATAATAATGAAATTAGTACAACTGCAGTTATGGTGGAGGCTTGTAGCTTAAAAAGACAAATTCTTTGCTCGAGAGATTCCATCAAGGGAAATGTGTTTTAAAATTCACATATGGACATAAATGGAAATACCAGCAAGTAAGTGAAATGCTCTTGTGAAACACCCATTACTCTCTTTCTTGCAGTATCTTTTCATGTAGTATCTTATTTGTACTCCGGTAATGTTTTCTGCAATATTATGGACAGAATGTCTACATCGGATGTGTGTTCACGGTTGCAGGGAACAACAGATAAAATTGATTACCAGGCAGCATACATCGTAACCTCTATATATGGTTGAAATTGGACGGCATATGCCAATCTGATTCGCTCATTAAAGCATGATTAGCTAGCTGATTTCTAAAAATACACAGATTGCGTGCATCAATCAACTGGCTTGAACGGTATAAACTTCTGGACGACACTAGGAAATTTTAAAAAAAAATCTGTGAAATTTATTTCCGACGACGGAATTTATCTGAGGGATTTTAAGGAGAATTGTCCGAACAAGGTTTGTGATTCAAAACAGAAACCAGTGGAAATACGTAGTGCGTCCGTGGACGCATAACACTAGGATTTTATACTTCGTCACTGGTCCCCCATATCTCTTGGGTCCGTCCAGCCATTTGCGTATACATAATCAGACAAGTCAACCATGTCAGTTCCGATAAACTGCAATGCTGTTTCTGTGCCATTGCAGAAACTACTAGAGTAGAAGTGTTCGAACGATCTCAGGTAACATATGATACGGAACAACCAGAAATTGTTACAGTAATCGAGAATATGTTATGATATTAGTACTAAGCAGAGATGGACTAGCTGGTTTGAAACAAAAAAGAAAAAACTACCCATATTGCCAAAAGTTTTGAATGGCTTCAACTGTTGCTCTCTTCACTGAGTCTATAGCGATTCAACGCCAGCCCATTGAAGGTTGTTAAACACTTGCAATATGCCAACCTTGTTTCTAGTTCATGTAAATTAGACGAACCAGACGTTGCTCTTTTCTATTTCTGAACTTTACAGCATCAAATTCACTTTGTGGAGAAAACAATCAGAAGTGTAACAAAAGTTTCAAATAACGTCTGTCGCCAAGCAGGGCTCCTAAGGATAGTAGTATCTTGACCAAACATCACGTATGATTTCTTCAGTCCATGGAAACCTTCCGTCCCCAAGAGGTTTAATTTCAAAGAAGTTTGCATCAACAGTAGACTAACAGCCATTCATGGCCAATCTTCTGCCCAAAATGAACCAGCCGATGTCATCGAAAGCAGTAGGTATTAAAGGTATATTTTAAAACAATCGCTATTCAGTCAAAAGAGTTGAGAGTTCTCCAAGCTTTTGAATGGTCGGTTTATTTACCACTTCTGCAAACATCCTCAGACAAGACAAAAAACTGGGACTTATTTGCATACATTGGCCACTCTTTTATAGTGGCAACGTTTGGCGGATAATAGGACGTCTTCCTCGAAGGACTGCACCAGAGGCAACTGTCCCTGAAAAATGTATCTTTTTAAACTTCCGTCAGATAATGAGGCCCGAGCAGTTGCTCCTCACCGAATACAACTAACCAAATGGAAGAAGTAGGATAAAACTGAGGGAGTTTCACCCTCAAATCAATACTGACAGCATACTAACCTCGAATTATAAGCCATAAAGTCAAATAAGTCAAAACTGCAGCCATGCGTAAATCGTCAGGCAACTTTGTTTATGTTGATACTGACAAGAAACTGGTGTAGGCAGAAATCACTTTACCTGGTCAGCTGGCTTACTAGTGGGCAGTTAAAAAGTAACACAACCTTGCGGCCCAAGGAGCATTCAACTGACACTATCGGTCACTAGTTAGATGAAGTTGAGTTTCAAGGATTTAGGTGTTTGTAACCGGTGGTTATTGTCCACTTGGTTCACTCGGTAAGGTAAAGAACATACAAGTGGTTGGCATTCGGTTTTGATTGGGTCATTTTCACAGTACACAGTTCATATTAATAGCACAGCATTTAGATTAACACAAAATAAAAATTTTGCAGATCCATAGGAACGTTCAGTCTTTTGCCCCAGACTCATTCTTGCGTCGGTGGAACGTCCGGAACTGACAGGAAAAGAGTTATTGGGGAGAAAGCCGATCTACGGACTCAGTTATCCCACATTGAAGATCACCCTAAAACTTTTTATCGGGCGGCCTAGTTCCTGTTATTATTCCCGGGTAACGTGTATGCAGTTTTTGCGCAGTTAAAGCTGGGTGAAATTTGTCCAAGTTCATTAGCTACAGTCTTTGTTCTCAGGCTAGGAATTTCCTAGGATTCATTCAATACAACGGAAAGCAATGTAATCCAACGTCAGCTAAAAAGTTAATCCACCATTTTCAGTTGCCTTTTAATCGATCGCTGTCAGTGTGATAAAGCTAAGGTATACAATCAATACTTAGCGAGAAACCTGGTAGATTCCTTTCAATTTCAAAGTATGATTGGACCCTGGATCACCGTAATATTTCCTATCGTAGGAAATGTCCAAGTCATTGATTACTGAACTGAACTTCGTGGGACAATTTAATAATATCGTCATATTCGAATGTCTCTGGTCTTCGCACAGCTATCGTGAAGAATTTCGTGTAGCAAGTCTCACCAAAATTTGAACCATCATGCCTTGAAGACCAATCAAAATGGCCAATCATTAATTCCATGAAAATACCCTAAAGTTTCCTTCTGAGAGGAGTGCGGAACGGTCAACTACACTATCTTTTCCCAGTCCCCACAACTCGGAACTGACAACCACATACTTAGAATTTTATTCTCTTACTGCAGTCACAGTCAGTGAGGTTCTCAACCTGAGTCGATTATTCAAATAGCGGCGATCCGATTGAAATTCTTTACAGTGATTTCTGTTTTGCATTGCAGGTTTTTTACCACAAAACGTTAGGTTCAGTTAGTCAAAATGAATCAACAGTTGACCTGATACTGGTAATGTAGCAGGCCCTCAAGAACAGGAAGCAAAGGTTATTTTGTAAGCAACACATCTGTCTTGATAATGAGACCAGACTTTAAAAGAACCCCCCCTCCAACAGGAGCGAGTAAAAGCGAATTTTGGAAGCCATGGAAAAAATTCTTCAGGAAAAGCATAAAGGTGCTGCATACAAATTCTGCCGGTTTTACAATAAAACGAACAATCAGATGATATCGGTGAAGCATTTGTTAGGACGCGTTACAGGGTCTTAACTGGGTATCTCATAAACAAGGGATTTTCAGGTGACACTCACGTTGTTCTAAAAAACTGCTCCCAAGGGCTACGCGGCAAAGTTGCTTCCGGTCCCATTTGTAGGCTTGTGAGTTTTTCTTCAAGGCCTTGAAGCCGTCATCTCCGGTCGTTGTTTTGTGTTCTACCTTTAGAAATTGACCGCGGGAATGTACAGAAGATGTTGTGAGGTGAGTGATAGTTCAGAAGATGTTCCAAGGGCCACAGACTATGTTTCAGCTAAATTTACATTAGCCTTCCTTCTAATTGCCCGTGTATGGGCCGAAAGGCTGACATTTTGACATGCTTAAACTTACACACCCAGTAGGTAGTCTTGTAAATGTCCCTGTCAGTAAATCTTTTTACTCAGCTGAACGGCAAGTCAGTCATTCATGGTCGATCCAAGTGATTCGTTTATTTTCTGAAGACAGTGGTGGAAAGGTCATACGAGGATTTCAAAATAGTCTCCAACAAAAAATCTATCCTCAGGTTTGCATTTATCCTTCTTTGACGTGAATAGACTGACAGAATTTTTTAAACACTAACCTCCATTTAGTTAATCACGCGGTCCCAGAAACTCAACTTGTCCATGATGATTCAAACATAATACGCCCATCAAAGCTGGCTTCAAGTTTAGAATCGGCGGTTATTTGTCCCAGAACTATGGGTCTAAGGAATGACTAGCTCCAGGCTAGATACCACGTAGCAGTGATCGAATGAAACAAAGTACTCGGACAACGAGCTTTAATTCAGGTGTGAATCGCTGTGCGGCTACCATGGTAGTAGAGCTCCAAGCCCTCAAAATTTTTTAGTAAAAATTGGATGATCCACCTCCAGTTTAGTATGGTTATCATGTAGCCTAGTAAGTAACATAGCCGACTTCCTTTTAATCGAACGCCAGCGTCCGTCCCGAAAGGCTGCGGCCATATTTTATCACTAATGGCGTGAAGGACACTTGTAGCTTTAAGTTATTTTGTAAATCATATGTATAGTTTATGTCTTGACACTCTTACAGTCGAATAACGCACGATCCGTACCTCCCAACCCCTCGCCGTCTCAGATTATTGGGTACATAATAGATTATAATGCGAATGTGTAGATGATTTTAAGCAAGAACGCACATCGACCAAAAGACGGTTCACCTGAGCTTTGTACGGCGAAGTCAACTACGACTAAATGTGTATCAGTCTGGTCAAGCTGGAGACAAGTGTTCACTACTGCGCCGAACCTTGCTGGTCAGAAACTGACCAAATATCCTGATCAAAGTTTGCCAAACTCTCCCAGGGATATTAACATGCAGACGGGCACACAACAGCTGTCGAATTTTTGTGCAAGAATTTGACGCTTCCTCTTTTGAGTAAGGTCCGGTTAATCGACTTTTTTTAGTGCAGACTCATATTCCTCATCACACGTTTATGCTTCAAGTCGAGGCCTAGGATATTAACGGAAGGCAATGATCTGACAGCTACGCCAAACAAACCGTTTCAAATTTGACGGCCTGGTTTTTCTCATTCCGCTGGAGGAAGGCGTTATAATTTCGGACATCTGGCGACGCAATATTCGTGCAACGAAGTGGTTGCGTTATCGACAAAAATAAAGCAAAATACCGCTTCTGCATAGACTGTCGCGTACCTTTCAAAGATATATTTTCCAACCTATTTTGGGAGAATGAACATGTCGGTATTGCTGCAACCCACCTAGGCGGACACAGATAAGATCTCGACTGGTAACGAAAAGTTTACAATCCAAATGCTCAGCTTGGCAAAAAAGACAACCAACCTTGTCGATAAAGTTTGCCCTATCTGATTGCATACTGAACCCACAGACCCTCAGTTAGATATGAAGAGCACATGCAATCATACTTTTGGTAACGAAAAAACAAAACAGATGCCTTTATGTATTGTATTCACTGGTCAAACCAGTGCTTGCAGCAGACTACTGTACACCACCTAGCTTCTCTATTTTATACCCTGTTGTGATTTAGGGTTCTAGGTGTTATCCACAGCAAATGAACACTAACTGACTGCAGATCGGAAGAGCAACTTAACGTCCAACAAACCTCGACTAATACACTCGTCTGCATAACAGCTTGGTTTCCAGCGGAGACACAACTATAACTCAGTGAAATCTCTCGCTTATGATGTTCATCTCATGGATTGCGCCTACCTAATGAGCTCCAAAGAGAGCGAAAACGATCTTGGGCTGTCGAAGAGTTTTCAGCAACATCATGAGCAGTATATGCAATCCTTTTATACAATCCAATAAACCTGTTTTTCTGCTGAAGGTTTAGAATCAAGATCCTTCGGCAGACAATTCTGCCCAAATCGAACTATTTTCTTCCTTTTTTTGTTTTACATGCTTCGGGTTGCTTAGATGGATGTCATGAAAAAGTCTTTTAATCCTTGATGGTAGTATGGGGAGATCTAGAAATTGTAACAGAAATTTCATCCCGTAAATGGAACCATCGTATTCGAGGAATGCAACAATCTGTTTAAACCTGATTATGCTTTGTTGGAGTTAATCGGTGGTACACAGCTTATAAATCTCTATGGAGATTGGATCCCCACAGCTCCCACTTGATGGCTTCAGGCTGTCGGTAGGACTACAGAATCATACGAAATCAATCATACGAAATCAAACGCCTCAAAATATCACTAAACGACAATCAATCTGCTCAAGAACGGAGCCGTCACAAGTATTAGCCTTTCATTTAAGAAGTCATCAATCAACCGCAAGATGTGAATCATGTGGTTGAAGGAAGAGTAGCACTGTATTTTGTCTAAGTACGAATTACTCACACTGACGGTTAAGTTCCCATGGCCGGACGGTTTGAGCCTAAACTACTGGCCGGAATGACAGCTGGTTCGAATCTTCCCGGAGATTCGCGAGATGTGCACCGCTGGCGATTGTCAACAAACATGAACCACCTACAGAGTGCTTAACAGCTTTCTATCCTAGGTTAGCTTAACTTGCGCGACTAATTTGCTGTTAAATATTTTGTTCGCAGTATAGTCGTTAAAGAAATATAATTAGCCCCCAGTTGAATTGGAGAGAAACATAACTCAGAAATTTACTCAGGATTTTACTGTGCAGTTTTACACGCTAGGGGCTCGTTTTATGCGCTGTACAAATATATATTCTGTTTTTTGTTCGAGAATCCTAATACAAAATGAGCCATTAGCTCATGCAAAATAATTGACCGAGTGCAATAAAACCTCTGTGGGAATATCGATATCTGCTATTCATTCTACCAGTTCCCTGAACTGTTGCTTGTTAGCTGCAAGACAGGAGCTGGACGAAATACCCTGTGTGATTCGGCTTCTCATCTCGACCACACCTTCAGTTTAAACATCTGGTACAATTCCGAATGATTATTGGGCCCTTCAGGAGAGGTAGCATTCAGTAAATCACTCGTCTATCTTCTCACTAGCAATCTGGTTAGCGGAATCAGGCAACGGTCATTCAAACCCAGGTCTGCACTTTTATTGGTATAGCTTGCTCGTGTAATTTTGCATTAGACGGAATATATTCACATACAATCGCATTTTTCTGAACGTGAATCAGAACTGGCCATTGACAAAAATGATGTCTTGTGAGTAAAAATCACTTAGTTCGAAAGGGTCAAATTTAGTGATTAGGGTATCTTGAACCAAAGAGCTTTGGTCACGTCTAAGCTATTCCTGTAATAAAACGTGAGAAGACCAGGGTGAGAATAAGTAAACAGAGAGGTTGAAAGATCGTGTCTTCTTTTCTGGAGCCTAAGAATCGCGGGACACCGAGGTGCATAAACCATAAGGACTTGACTTATTCGGTCGATGGTACAGCAATTTGGTAAAGAAGCGCTATGACCAGAAGCTCCTCGGAAGTTTGAAATAAGCAAGACCAATCCATCACGATCCACAGTGGAAACCGAAAGAGGATGCAATCTACAGAAGAAAGCTGGATGAAAATTATTGCATCGTTTATTTATTTTTTCACTATGGATAGCCATAACTTAGTTTTGGTAAGGTTTAAGTCACGAAGGCTCTGTGACCAACAGTTTAGCTGGTAACCGGTAGCTATGAATTACGCAACCAGTTTCATTTTGGGTGTTATGGTTTCTCTTGCCGCACAGCCTTTATTGTCCATAAAATCACCTATGCGTCATTGTGCGCACATATCCTCATTTAACCGGTTCTGTACTAAAACAAAGGAGTGATGAGCTGAGATTTAATTGTCTGAGCTAAGCACCTCACACATTAACTCCTGCTAATTTTAACCTAATCAGCAGGAAGAATTTTTTTCTCCGTATCCGTCCGCGTCTTCTCACTCATCACAAGTGCGAAAGCGGATAAGATGAGGGATGCAACGAGTGCATCACACAGGTGTGACAGGATCAGTGGATTAAACAACGTGCGCTACTTCAATATTTGTTGAGATCTCAACCTTTAGCGCCGCTTGTTTTGTTTTACTACAATAGAACTTTGCGGTAAAATAGCTTGTTATTGTCCTAGATTATTGAGGAGGGTCAAAGAGGATTCGTTCATAACGAGTGACAAGGACCCGGAAATGGTTCATCAGCTCGCATTAATATTTATTCGTCACGCATACATTATTCTAGATCCATGTAGGCATAATACAAACGGAAGCTGGAATCCTTTGGCGAAACTCCAACCAGTAACTTCTCTCCTGCCATATAGGTACTTTGCCAGATGAGCTAACGCGAACATTGCCCCACATAGCACACGTGAGCGTTTCCGGATAAACAAACCTTAACGATTATCGCCTCGAGTGAGCTTGCCGTGTGACTTCCACAACAGTTCAGGCGTTGATATCGTCCAGACATTGAACAGAAGTCCTTAGCTGGACCCTGGGTCTTAAATGTAATCAACTATTTTAGGTACACTTTTCTTTCAGGTTAAGTAGGTGTGCATTCTCCCGTCGAAGTACTGCTAGGTAACATAAACTTGGCAAATGCTTCGGTCAAGTGCGTTTACCACCATGTATCTTGTCGCACAGTCCTAAGTTTTTACAGGCTGTTGAAATGTATCACTGGACATATTATCAACCATTTCGTGGGTCAAAAAGCAGTGTTGAATGGGTAGCAAGATAAAATTGATATGGAGAGCCTCATGTGCATCGGAAGCAGGTGACTCTGGATTAAGGTATTCAGCACAGTGAGAGTTAGGGGTCTTGGCAGCTTATCACGAATCAACCAGATCATTGAAAAGGACACGCTTTGAGCGTTCAAGCACTCATGATCCATCAACCGGGATCAGGGTCTTAAGCTAACCACCTATCTTTGTTTTGTTGCTCAGTAACTGTTCGGTGGGGTTTCATGGCTCGGTGGCCAGATTTTATTTTGCACCCTATCGATCAGATGCTTTGTTACGACATGACGGAAACCTGAAAAACAGCGGTATGGTAGCATGATGAGAAAGAGATTAGAAAGCAAATTAAAAGCAATCGATAGGGAGGCCTATGCTCCTTTAGCAAACTGTCACATGCGTTTCAGCAGGAATTCATGAAGTGTACTTACTAAAGTACACGGACTGGTTTTCGTTTCATATCCTCGAATCGACATGCGACTATATACTTATGCGTGTTACTGGTTCAAAGCTTAGTTCATTTCCGTGAACAACGTGGACGTTCATCTGCAAATATCAGGGCCAAATCTGCGTTCTGATGGATTAAGCAAGACTTTTCAAGTCGGGTTAGATCGTAGAAAGCAACTTCCTGGTGCAGTGATGCAACACTTCGCTTCTTTCACGAGAAGGCCGAAAAACAGTGGACAGTCGCTTTGGCGAGAATGTACAGTATGGGGCTTTTTCTCACCCAAACAAAGAAAACATTTCCATCCCAAACGGTAAAAGCCACATCGTAAATAATGTTCTATCGGCCCATATTTTTTTCATTTCTTCTCAAGTTAGATGGTTTACGGTCCTGCTACTATTTGGCCGAATCAAACCCTGATAGCCACATTGTACGGTTGTAATATGAGTTCCGAATATTAAATGCTGAGACCCCAATATGTACAGGTGTTCGGTTGTTATAAGAAAAATTTTTGTGATAAGTTTTTTACTGCCTCATGGTTCGTATTGCGGTTCAGCTGGGCGGTACGAGATTATAGGTGGGAATGCGGGAGCTGAAGTACGTCATTTAGATTTATAAAGTGGAATTAGTATCCTGTTCACAGATGCTCCACTACCACTTCCTTTCCACCGCACTTATTCTGCCTTGTGTTATAAAAAAGCCAACATACTTTTCCGAGTATAATTAGACGTGCGCCTATCTGATGCTTAAAGGTCAAGTTACTGTCAATTCTCCCAGAGATAATCATCTCCGTCGAGGGTGTTTTTCATCACTCCACAGAAAGGACTGCCCAACTGATGCTCTCACCGAGAGTCAGGGTTGTTTTACAGCCTATCTAACAACTGGATTAACTAATTATTATCTATGGAGTTAGACCGGCATTTAGGTCGGGATAAACTGGTTGCAAACGGAAGAACAAACTCTAGCAACCTATGCAGGTGGAAACTACCAAAATGACTCCCTGCCGAAGCAGGTTGGAAACAGCATACTGAATATGGATGAGTCCAAGTGTGAAGGAACCAACCTTCTGGCGTGACATACAATAAAGACAACTGACCACCGATCTAGTCAGAGTTTAAAATGACCACTAGTTGACCTGTTTTGGACAGGGAGGGTTAGAATAAGAATCACAGCCAGATGACCTGAAATGAAAACAACAACCAACAAAACAGGTGCAGCAAAGGTTAGCCTATGAGTTATCTCAGTATGGTAATTGTCAAATATCTACATACTGTAGATTAAAGTTTAAGTCTGACGGGCACAAAAATTATTGACCTATTCATGAGAATTGGTGCCAAAACAGTTAAGGATGCACAAACAGCCCAACAGTCAAATGCGTCTGGCAGCAACAGAAAGCTGGATGCACAGAAAACAGCTCAGTGGTCCCTTCATCCATACGTCTCTCCCCCCGCTTGAATGGAAAACTCCTTCTGAGACCCCTTTGATGCAGGCTCGCAAAGTTTACCAAAAGATTGATGCGAAAAATGCCAGACCTTTCAGATGGGACTGGGAAAATTTGATGGTTGTGGCTCCACTGCCCCTAAGGGAGACTAGCCTTTTTAAAAATTGAAAAATATGAACGTTATTCGTCAAGATTCTAATGCTTATTTAGCTACGGTGAGACAAGATGATCAGCAATCAGGTTTAGCCCCGGCACACATTCTTGATGCTGCATCATGAACTTGGCAACTGAGCTTTCTGTACCTATGAGTACTCTAACGATTTGTGTGTAATGTGACAAATCAAGAGATGCATCATCAAACGCAAGTTCGATGACAGTAGGCCTCCTCTTACTCGTCAAGGATGGGAGTTCTGTGAAGTTAGTCAAACTGAAAAATCTCATTTGTGCAACTGAAAATTCAGTTGTCTAACCCAGATCTTCAAACCAACGTGTCATCCAACCAACGTGTTTCCATCTCTCAAAGGAAGTGAAAAGTCGTCCACTACGGCCGAACAAACAACACGGGACGCTGATAAGTTACTGTAAGCCTGTCAGGAAGTATCGGTGAAGGAATTATGGCCTTTTTAGAACTTGAAAACTTTGAAAGCTCATAGTCTTTCACACTTTTTCCTGCAGATAATTCCGTACATAATGTGTGTCCGAGCTCAACCTCAAGTTAATGTGGCAAACACTTAACAATGCTTCCGCATTAATTAACACCATTTTCAGCCTAGTTAACAGGTAGGCTTTTTCGTCGTGGACAATACCCATCGGTGATCCGGATAATATGAACATAAAAGCCAAGATGACAACAAGTTGGGCAATCTTATCCAGTGTGTAACGCCAGCTGTATATTTCACTACATACAAACGAGATGAAGGCTAATTTCGCTATCACTGGTTTGCTTCCTGCCAGATGGGTGTGGGAATTCGCCAACACACCAGCTTTTTCTGGTATTCTATATTTACTACTGCACAGCAAATAGTGTTCTTTTTGTGAGGGTAAATCAAAGAACAACCAGTCAGACGGCCCAAATGAAGACGAAATAGTGAATGATAGATGATAGTAACAGAGAGGTTGGTCCCAGAGTGCCCGCTATCAATAGTGGATTCCATTGACACCTTAAGCATTTTAGAAGCGTTCTGTCTTCATTGTCGAGCACACGAGGCTTGTGCTGTTGAGGTTTATTCGGTTATAATTAAAAAATCAGAGATTCTGCTAATCCTCGAATAGATACCTCTCCTCCAAAAGACCACTCTGACTAGATACCGTAGATGGCCCCCTCAAGTTCGGTCCTTATTTTTATACCTGACTGAGATTTAACAAATTCAATTCAAAGTCAGGCAACATAGTAGATTCATCATCAAGGTCAAGATGCGAATAAGATTTTTCACAAAAAATGATGAAGAGCTGCTCTTTTAGTAAGAGGGAAGTAGTATTTAAATAAATTAGTGGTATCTGTCACACCTTTTTTTCAGTTTGAAACGTACTCTGTGGTGCATACAACGATATCTGACAGAACTGGTGAATTTATTGTCTAACATACATTTGTCATCGAAAAAACAAAAGCGGTCTACCAGACCGGACATTCCTTGTCCGGCAAAAGTGTCTTAGCAATGCACCCTGGACCCGTTACAAACATCACTTGCTTCCAATTCAAGTAATGTTTTTCAACTTGAATATTTCAACAGCATGAGCTGTTCTGATTTTTCATGTTTCCCTTAATAGTGAACAGTCATGAAATACTTAAAAAAAAAGTTGCTGGACTATTCTTTACTGTATACTCAAAGGGATTCAGCATCCTAGTCTCGCTAATGTCGTATACAATAATTTCCCAAAAAGGTGGAATTATCTGCTCGTCCACTGCGACAGTCAGCACATTTTTGTGCCAAACGACAAACTTTGATGATCTACCTCCAGAACGTTGGCTTTACTCTAGTGTGTAATTCTGTGTAAAAGCTGCGGTCTTTCTATACTCAAAGAAAGAAAGTATAGAGATAATTAGCAATTCCAGAGCGGTAGCACGCTAAAAAAGACATTTTGTAGCTTTAATTTCTCTCAGATGTACCGGCATTTAGTTGCTTTTTCCCCAGTACTCAGTCTGCCCCTTTAAAATATTCATCTCTGGCCCTCAAACAACAGCACTATCCAAACGAATAGTGGAATATTTTCGAACGTGATCACTTAACGAAGTTACTGCTGAAAGGAATGCAAATGAATTGCTTTCCAAAAGTGCATTCTGACTGGCTATTAAGTGTCCAGTGTTTACCATTGTGCCGCTTTCACAGATAACATTGTCAAACATAAGCGCTAAAGATGCAATCTTCTCACTAATAATTGTTCGTCACCCCACAACTACAAGAATGCTCAATCCTCACATCAATTACTTCTGTTTACATTTGATTTTGCTTGACGCTTCGTCTACCATCAACAACAAATTTAATGGTTTTCGACTTTTCAGTCTTGCACGCACACCACAAGGCTGAAATGAAGACGATAGCATCGAAAAGATTGATGGGTGTCAGTGCTCAGTAGCATTGGTAAAATTTCAGATGATGTTGATCTGTGCGTCCTTAAGGAGAGGGTGTACACATCATGAAAAGACGAACTGTGACAAGCAAGCGGTGTGAGTACTGGTTGATATACGCTTAGTTCTGTGAAGTGGTCTCTGTGACTTGTCTTTGGGTTACTGGAAAAAATGACTAGGATTAGTGCATGTGGTTGCAGTTTGTACAAAAGAAAAAGAGCCTCGCTTACCTCATAGTAATAACTGTTCCTAAAATTAGTGGTTCCGCGGTTTACCTAAATAACAAATAAAGTCGCGGATGATGTGTCCAGACAAATATGGAAGTCTGTTTGTCTCTGCTGACATAACTCAACTTAGAACCTGTCAGTGGCTCAAGTCTTGTTTCCCAATTCAACAGTTCACCCGGCAAACTAACCGACCAGTGTCGCACTGCCAAGTAGCCTGCGGAACGTACCAGCGTTTTTGTACAAAATAAAAAAGGCATGGAGTCAGAGACTTAATGAACTACCTTTCGTAATGACGAAGAAACACCGAATTCTTTTACAATGACTGGCTGACCGGCCATGTTCAGTGGATATCCAAGAGCATATACCGTCCAACCGGCTCGTGCTGTCTTTCTTGGACTGTCATGCCATTGGTGTCTCACTCAAGTGAACGTTTATTGCACGTTTATCCACAAAACTTCCTCTATTTGATGAAATTGGCTCGTTTTCACATGGGGTCCGTCAGTCTTTAGCTGCAGTTAAGGGAGCGTTTCAAGTCCCAAACCATTTAGATATCTATAAATGTGTTTCGCATTCAATGCCAAATGTACTGTAACTTTCAACAAAGCAACTTATCAAGCAATGGCCTTTTCCAAGGACCCAATAATATCATCCAGGCACAATGAAATAATCAGCTTAATCAAAATGCATACGAGCATGCAAATGATGTTCATCAAGCTAATTTGTAATGTTCTGTAGACAAATCGACCTATGAGAAACTCACGGTTAGGCACACTGAAAGCAAAAGTGTTAACATCAAAGGACTGAATACTGACATACCGAATACGACAGTAATTCAGACGGCATCGAAGGTGTCATTTGCACATTTGCCTTATCAACCACATACAAAAAGTCTACCAACACCTACCTCAAATGTACTTTAATGTGCGAAAGGAATGGTGTATGAAACTTTATGGTGAAATATGATTTGCCCCAATAATGTGAAACATCAGCGGTGATAAAAAGGACCGTGGTCCAGGCCAGCCTGCAATGCGGCCAAAATAATCATGCAGGTGTGCGCTGGCAAATAACAATGACAACGTAGATGGACACTGACGTGATGAAAAAAGGGCGTCCGCTCCTCTGAACATCATACTGAACATGGTTCGTTCGTTTTTATTCCTTTCCATAACTGCTCGTAGTATTGCGGGTCCGTTGAGGCAGTTTCGCCGTAGGTTACCATGTAACGCAGAGGAAACAGACAGTAGGTTCTTAACATGTTGACAGCTTCCAGATGGTCGAAAAGGTTCAGCTAGCTTGGTGAATGACATAAATACACTTTGGAAACATTTTGACCACCTCTCTTTCTGCTGCCAACCGTGTGAATGTATGTGATCTCACATGAAATGTGATGTTTTCGTTCCACTAAAAGCCAGTTTTTGTGGGAAATGTGAGGAAGTTAAACTTGCCCCTGCTACCAAAAACTAAAGAGAGCTGGAATTTTTGTTCGGTTAATCTGCCTGGAAAATCTAATGGTTCTTGATTAATTTTTAAGCACTGCGGAATAGCCATATAGTGGCGGAAAATTAAGGCTTCAATTTTGGCCCAAAACGATTTTTTATTAAGAACATCCACAAAACCTATCCACTCCTCCATAATGCAGTTTAGGACGTTTTCCATTGCTTCAGTTTAATATTGCTGAAAAGATGTTGTTATTTAAAAACCCGCCAGACCAACTGCGGTCAAACGTAAGCACACATTTTTCGGGTGGCTAGAGGTACCGAGAAGTGCAGTTAAGCGGCCAGATCGGTAACACCAGGACGTCACTCTGTTTACAATGCTATTTTCACAACCCCTGGGGCCATATGCTTATCTGATGCAAGGTACTGATTAACATACTAATACAAGTTATTTGGCCAACTAAATGGGCGTTTTAGATCTTTTGACAGAGGTCCTGAGAATAAACGGATGGCTAGCAAACTCAAAGGCCGTAATTTCAGAATTTCACGAGTTTTGACATTACAAACACCCATTTTCCATTCACATTTTGTCAAGTTTTTATCCGAAATACCCTTCTAAGTTTGTTAGCCATATCAAATTCATTTCTGTTACCGTACCTTCAGCTAATTCCACGATGGCTGCTTGTAAATGTGTATAATATTTACGAATGGTCAGTTGAAATAAGCAAATATCCCGCAATTCAAATGAATCACGAAGTTTTGGCCCCATCCTTATCTTTTCTCGGGTGCATCGTTCTTTACTGTACATACTCTGTTGTTTTTTTCTCACCGCGTGACAGAGGTGCAAAACTTATCTTTGATTTTTAATAAACTTTAAGCAGAGGTTCCTGCTCATGCCTAAAATCGTTAAGTCGATCCAGTGATTTAGCAATTTAGTTTCATTTTGAGTAGCTTCATTGTCCAAATCAAACGGTATACAACGTTCGATGTGTCGCGCGCGGATGTTTGCTGTTCATATGCATAGTCAAATCTCGCCTCAAAGATAGCAGTAAGACCGTATTTCTCAGCTCGTTCTGGCATTATATAGCGAGCGTGCAGATAGTTGAGTGAACAGAGTGTGTACTGTAATTCTGGAGTGATTTGCAGTCCAAGCATACCTTTCATAGTTTAAACCTGCTAAAGCCACGCAAAAGCAAAAGGTCGTAAACGGCTTTTGATTAAAACCACCTTGATGTTGGCACAGATGACTCGCGTGTATGCGCTTGAATGGGATACAGCTATTATCCTGTGTTTTCAAGCGTTAACAGGGTAAACTTTTACAGTGCTCTTGATCTTCCGGGAATAATACTGATAGCTTTCGGAGAACCTATCTTTGGAGAGCTAACTAAAAGGTGGCTGTAAAGTGCACATTATTGTAACCAAAAGTGGAAAAACAGTGTCTATGAATATTGGTGGAAATATGGCAAGAATTTGAAACCCAGATTTGTAAGGACGGATGTCCAAAATCTGCAACTAGGCGGCATAACGAAGTGTGGATCTGTGATGTGTTTGACTTTACAATGTTGGAAGAAACTACACATAATATTAAATTTATTTCAATAGGCAGGAAAAGTCAGGATGTTTGGAGAAGAGCGTCGTTCTCCAAAACTATACTTATTTTTCCAGACGAAGAAGTACTTGAACTCAGCAGTTGCACACAAATTACGCTAAATGGTTATAAGTGAAAAATTTACACAAGGTTTTAGCAAAACCGTGGGAACTCCATGTTGGCAAAGCGACTTTCAAGCTTCGAAGGATTTCAATCGGATTTTGCCCTGCACAGAAGGATCACAAGAGCAACAGACCCTTCTCCCTTCGTCTACAGTGAACAGATCAGGACCAGTTGAAGACAAGATGCTCAGTTGCAATCTATTTTCAAAGGCTAGATGATACACAGTACAACCGCCTTTCTTCACCATTTGATTTTCCGTATCTGTCGTCCTCTCTCAAAATGTCTAACTGGCCTGTTATTTCAGGGTAGAATTACTTATTAAGCTTTGCTTTTTTGCCAGCTGTTCGAAAGAGAGGCAAACTTCAAAAGCATTTAGATCAAATGACTTTTTATGTATTGTTTGATGAGACCACGACTTTGAATAAATCCTAATGTCCAGATTTTCTTATTATACGGTTAGTAAGTTGTTCGTGGTTGGTCAGATTGGGGCCAGAGGATGAACGACCAAAGTGTGTCGATGATCCAGGGTAAATTATCTATTTATCAACTTTCAGAATTTGTATTGCAACAATATGCGTCTTAATATCTTTTGTCTGGAGCGCAATCAGTAATTTTCTGGGTGTCATGTACATGGATTTATGATACATGTCAAGGTATGTGTAAGAGCGGGTTTCAATCGTTACGCAACCCAATGTATGTGAGATTTTCCTTCACTGGGAGATCGCTTATTTTCAGCCTAAGATTTATGCTGCAACCCGGAAAAGATAGAGTTTTATAAAATAAAGTTTCAATCCCTTGTTTCAACGCCATTTTTCCGTACGTGTTGTCGGTGTATGAAAAATTACGGTATCCCAATTAACTTGGCAGCCTAGTTATCGAAAGTGGCTTCCCTACTTTATTTGTACAAAGACAGCTTAAAGAGTTTAGTAACTTCTTTTTAGGGGTCTTGTCAGTCACTATGATCACAGAAACTTAACTGGATAGAACTTTGTTGCTTTTCTGCTCTTCAGATGTCGATGAGCACCGATGAGGCTGCGACACACTGTGCAGATTACGATGACTCATCAGACAACGTGATTTCATGATTCTCTCTTGTTTGCATTCCAACAATTGGCGCTCACAGAATGCTGAGAGACCAACGCCAGCCTCCACGAGGGACTATTCAGCCTTGAGGTTACATTTGCCTGTGGTCTGTTTCGGCTGCTTGTCTGTTATTACTTCGTTTTCATTGTGTCTTAGACGAGTTTTTGTCCTGTGTCAGCAGCAAACTCGTCAATCTTAGTCACGTACAGTTCTTTTCAAGACGAATAGATCGCATTCTCTTCTCTGGAGGGAATTTCGTTTAGATAGGTTGATTAAAGTGACCACAACATAAAGTTGTTGACGTGGGCGACAAAACTGATCTTCTGAAATTTAGGACATAAGAACACTGGCAAAAGTCAGGTCTATTTCATTTGTGAGTATAATATGCGAGCACTTGTTGTGATGCAAGGGTTATAAGTGCTACAAACAACTAAACAGGTGCTTCCTTTCTGATGCGTGTTATTTGAACTACGCCGAAATTATTGTATCATGAAGTGCAATTGTTTTTTCTCAGTAAATTGGTCGATTAAGCCTACAATTTGAAAGGTTTTTGGCAACGTTGTAAATTCCACTTTACTCTTAAAAATACGAAAAATATGCAAAGCACTTCATTCAGTTATTCTGAGTACGTTTAAAATCTGTTTATTATTTAAAATGGAGTGCGGGAATTCTATTAACCTGAAATGTTGCCAGAACCATCATTTCCAAAAAATATATGGTAAATAAATGTTGGCGTCGACGTATTGGGCTGTACGAGCATCTCAGAAAGATTAGCTAAGAATATGAAATTTTTACGAAACGGTACCCATGTTGCCGAATTAAGTTTGCGGCTTAACAGAGCGGCCAGTCCAAAGTAACCCCAGTAAAATACCACAAAATAGCCCTTACTAGTTGTAGTGCATTTGTATTACAGATAAAGGCTTTTATGTTAGCCACCCTCTTCCGGAAAATCACATCAAAGCAGACCATTTTAAAGCGGGAGAGTTTTGCCCCTTTCCGTGAAACGCCTGATAAACTGAAGGACTCTGCTTAGAACAGTGGACTAATTTCCTAGATAGAGTTTGACGGAAATCCATCAGGAAAGAAAAGTTCATCAGATCCGTTTGTCTGACGTGTAAGTGAGTCTGAGTGTTGCCTGATTCACGTTCAACAGACCGTCGATGGGTAGAAGAAAGCAAGGGATTTTTTCCATTTTGTTTATTAACTTGTCAGATTTACGGTAGTGCATCAAATATAGACAATACACAGTGTTGCTTGTACGGGGCAATTTGCTTCATCCAGCCTAATCCGAGATATCTGCGTATCGCATTATAGATCTTAAGGCTGATCACACTCTAAGTTTGGCGCGATTGGGTTAATTGACTTAAATAGGGGAAATATAGCAAATAAATATCTTGTGTGCTGGCTAGCTGCATAGCAGAGTTGCGCCTGTTTTCTCGTTGAACGTCATTTTAGTTTTTCCGCGATAAAACATCCTTACTGCTCACGCATCATTACACAGGCACTAGACTATATAAATGGCATCTACGATTATTCATACTATATCTGTTTTGCAACTGTTTATGATGAGCCATTTCCTTATGTCAGAAGAAAAAGGTGGTCGACACAACAAATAGTATGGTCTAAAGAACCATGTAATGGCAACTTTCTCGAAACATTGCATCTAATAATAACTTCCATATAGAAAGTCACCCAAAAATGACGGGATGGATCATCTGAAACCTTTATGAGATGGTCTAGGCCTATCTGCGGACTTTTTTTGACTAACCGAAGATGGATTGAAGGATGAGCGACACATTTTTAGGAAGGTGTCCGGGCCGTAGGCTGAAATTATGTATTCTCTGACATGATAGAATCGCTTTCATTGGATCAGAAGAGTGTAGAAACCAAACAAATGCATAGTCATATACCTATGGCCTCTCCAACCCAATTTCATGTGCATAAAACCCTTACGGATTTTCAGTGAGTACGTAAAGCAGTATTCACTTCACATAATGACGAAATACGACATATACTAAGCAGTGCTTATCACCCCAGAAGCGAGCAACTCAATGAGGTTTGTCTGATTATGTCACACAACGATGTCACAAAATCTAACAGTCTTATCCGAATTTGCAGCCTTTTGGTGAAAAAAGCCATCCACTGGTATATTATGTAACTGTGGTGCTGAAACATTCTTGTGCAACAAACATATCAAAAGAGTGGTTTCGTTTGGTGTACCCAGCCCATTACGTAATACGTTTGTTGTGGACTTTATGTGATCATGAGCGGTCATGCAGACAATCAAAGGCACAAAAACTAAGCTTGTTCCGCAGTCGCAATGTTCATTTTACTGATTAATCTGGAAAGTCCGTGATAGAAAGATTTCAATTATTTACTGCTACTCAGTTTGTGGTTAGAATAGACCCGTTTGTTTTCAAACTATGATTAGGAAAATTGGAGTTATACAATCAGGGTTATCACAAAGTTCTTTATTTTTACTGGATGCCTTCGGTACATTTTGAGGACCTGAGGTTCTGACTAGTGATACCTGTTTGCGTCATTGCGTAGCATCTACAAATTAAAAATGCTACGGAAATGATGAAACACCGGATTCGGTTGTGTAACAATGGCTATCGTTTAAAATGTGGTCAAGAAGGTGGAGTGCACAGACTGTCCTATTCCGAAACCCCACGATATCTCAAGATCTGAGCAGCATGTTACAGCTGGCCTACATAGCAGGTAAATGACATCTTAAAAACTTATTAACAAAAGAGATATCTTCTGTTGGATAACAACACAAGTTGCAGGTTGCTACAGTACGCCTAGGGTCCTTAGGGTCATCAGAAGAGCAAATAAGAGAACTAGAAAGAAGCTGGAAACGTTGTTAAGCACATTCTTTGCATCCGATTATTTTTCAATCAGCATTTTTCAAAGGGGTGGCCCAGGGAGCAACTTTCAACAGCACACGCAGTGCACCCGGGCTAAAATAGTCTTGTTGAAATGAGTCGTCCGTAGATTCCTGCACAGTGTAAATTCGACGCAGCTAAACATTTACGACAACGAATTGTTTTTCCGGAATAAAACAGGCATCCCAAACATGGCCCTCATCTGTTTAACCAGAATTTTAAAAAATGATAGTGGATTCGTACTATGACTTAGTTGCATGGCGCTAATCGTCAAGTGACTGCAATGTATTCACCAAAAGTCACTATCTTTGAAGTTAATCACTCTTATGATATGAGAAGGGTAACCTCTAGCTTGGTCCGTGAGGCCCTGACATACCCAGGCATGGTAGAAAATCGGAAGTTCATGTTGCGTTTTGGTATTGGTCCTGATCCTTCGCGGTTATCAGTTAAATATGGAGAATTCAACCTAGATCCTTTGGACCCCAACATAACTTTATCTATGCTTCTTCAATTTTGCTGGCATTTACTCGGGCTGAACAGAATTATCGCCGTTTATCAAGCGGTTTTTGAAATTGAATACATTTGATCTTGCGTCTTTGATCCATATCTGTTGGATGTGTGCCACTGCGGGCCGATATCAGGTCTACTGGTGTTCCTCTTATAATGTATTCCCAGCTTTCAATCTTGTAGCGAATGTGAAAAACGTTGACGACGTCTAGTTGCTACGGGCTGGAAAGTGTTTCAACGGACAATTTAAAGCGTCCGTCATTGGATAGAGCGAATCCGGATGACTGTTCACACATATAGGCTAACCCACTGAGAATGAATGCAAGTGTAGTATGAGCATGTAAACAGACATAACGAAAAGCATTTAACTCTGGCATTGGGCCCAGAACCTTGCGCAAGAACATGTACGTGCCCAACTTATGCAGCCATTATTTACGGTAGGTTTCCTAACAGATCGCTCGCTCGCTTCCAACAATCCAAAACGCTTCTGATCGTCGGAACGCTCAGAAAAAATTATAACGTTGCATTTTTGCTGTTTTTGGTGCAGGAAAACTGTGATTTCCATAGTTCGAAAAAGGACGATGATAATTTTCAGCACTTGTGCACCTCTCATGTTTATGTTTCACATTGCATTCCTTATTGTATCATTAATCTTTACCTCATTTCCGCTTGGGTAACACAAATATTATTGTTAGTCCACCTCAGTGGGTGCGGGAAGTTTATTCAGCCGTACAAAATTGCCGGTGAACTAAGCGACTGGAATTCACTCTTTCTTAGTTGTCTATCTGGGTGAAAGTTCCTTATCTTGTCGCTGAGAGCAATTCGAACGTATCGTTTATTTCCAATATTGTGTGAGTGGCGGTGTATCCTGTCCAAGTGCAATTTCATCACACGGCTGATCAGCAGCACGTGGCCCAACGAGATAGTTTTCAGCCGTTAGCAGCGAAGTTGAGGGTTTGAATCTGTCTGGAGATTAGTGAAATGCGAACTGCTGGTAGTACTCAATAAAGCTAAAAGAACTGTTTGGTGTTGCTGGGCTGTTTGTCATTGATTAGCTTCAGTTACGGGACAAGATCTAAGTTGCAAAAAGTTCACTTTTACTAAAAATGACAATATGGTACCGGCAATAATAGTACGATACCCATTATTTGTACAAAGCTCTGTCCACTCTCCGCTCGGGATCCTCATGCTTATCAAAGGGTTGCTTGAGCCTTGACATTCACTGAGTGCCCATGAGCTGCTGAGCGTCCCTATACAAACTTGTGGTGAAATCACACAATGCGCAAAGGAGGTGCAAACCACAACCACCACCGCCAAACTGACCAACTATAGAAAACAGCTGGTTCTCTACTAGTGACACTTCTCATCAAGGCTGTAAAGTCGTTTCTATCCAATACCAGCTATTTTTTTAACTCCTAAATCTTGGGAAAGCACAGATGCATTCATCTGGGATGCTTGGGAGGTTTTTGACGATTTAATAACTTAATAACTTAATAATGTGATGCAATAACCCCTCTCTTGTTGTGTAATCAGAGTGATTAAACCCGTGGTCATATTAAAAAACAGATCTTGTACGCACTAAAAACTGTCACTGGAAGCAGACGGTCATCAAGGCTATACGTATGAGTCGGTTTTCTTCCATCCTTCGATTATTGCCGAAGTAAGGGCTCAAAATTCTACAGCGCATCAATGGTGAATTTAGCCACTGCTCAATCTTTCTTGAATAAACACCGGGAGCCCGCTAAAGCGTTTAAACCATCCAGAATGAAATTTTAATTTTGGCCATTTGTGCACTCAGGGAATCTGAGCCAATGTTCAATCTACCATCTACTGCGTCTAGATCGTTTTAACACATGAAGCTTCTTCAACCTCGTGCATTGGGAATCACGAAAACGAATCGAGTAAACGTTGAACACGCCTAACCCTCATAGTGAGATCGAGAGAAGTTTTCAATTTTTCTGATTAAATTTGATGTTTCACAGCCATCCTACCGCTTCATCAGCTATTCACCTCCCGACTTCTCTATACATTTTCAACAATTTCTTCTGATCGACTATGCTCATGGACGTATTGATTGCCGTTATCTATCTATTCGGTTTGCACGCAATCAATCTACTGTAGCTTTCGCAAACAATGTTTTTTTCCTGTTCGAACCTTGATAGTCATCAACGAAGTTCGACTTTTTATTTTATTTAAGAAATTATTGATAAGCTCATTTTGATAACTTACTATGCTCCTGAATACTGTTCATGACATGACCCTGTAACTTGAAACCAATCGCCTAAAACAAAATCTTTCCCTGGTAAAACTCATGTGATGGTATTGTGGCCAAAATACTGCCTTAATTTGTTTTAACCATCTTAGGGTTTTGCGTATTCACTGCAAGTTTTTAAACATTTCCACGAGATTCCTCACTTATTGTGCATAGCTCCGTGTGCACTGACTACATATGATTAAAACGATCCATTTTATGCTTCAGGGCGGGGAGCGGTGATGTGATGACTATGTCACTGCGGGTACTATATCCGCGCCAATATTAGGTTTCGAATAGTTTAGTGTGTAGAGCGCCCATAAAGTAAACGTTTAAATTGAGCGTTCAATTCCGATACAAGCAAACAAGCACTTATGTGCGATTATTCGTCCAATGATTCCTTATCTTCTTGGTTGTTCCGGGTCAAATTCACCTCTGGTCTTACTGAACAAACTGGATGCAAGATGGTATATAACATGGAAAATTTAAAGCCAGAACACAGAGAAGTGGAATAAGATGTTATAACCCGACATTTTGGTTGTCATGGGTGATCGACGCTACCTTTCAAATTAGGGAAAGTTAGTCAAAAACGCTCTAAGGAATATATTACCCAGAAAACTGCATGTATCTCGAATGGCATCCATGTGAACCCTGAGGCAGTTTTGTGTACATCATTCTGTTTAAAAAAATATACGCTAAAAGTTGGACTCAACCTGAAGTCAACACCACCCAAACTTGCAAATGAGTGTTTAACACTAGAATTGTCGACTTAGTCAAACAATGGGAAACGTTTTATTTGGGTGGCCGCAAATCCTCACCCAATGTAATATATTCCAGTTTAAATCAGATGGTTGTTCATAGTTTGAGGAGATTTCGGGACTATAGCAGAGATTTCGTTCCGTAAAGAAGATGATCTAGGCCAAAAAGCCGAAAAGCACCGTATAGCTGTTTCATCCTCTTTGGGATGCATCAGCACTGCGCATCCAACGAAACTCCGGGGAGTCTCAAACCCGCGACCTCACGGCTAGTATTTTGAACTTTTAACGCTTGTGGCCGAACTGTGAGATGCGCACTGCCAACTATTCTCAGCAAGGATGAAACAACTGTGCAGTGCTTCTCGACTATACAGCATAGACGGGCTCCACTTAGAGCACAAAATTTCCACAAAAATCAGATACTGTGGTTGAACATGTAGGACCACATCAAAATAAAGCTAATAATCCTTATAGAGCTCAACAAGTTTTCTGAAGCCGCTAACTGGAAACTCTTATGACTAATCCCCAGTGCCCACTTAATGCGCAAAATTAATGAGGAAATACCTCGTGCGACCTCTTGAAGTTCATCATGTTTTTACAGTCAGCCTGTCTTGAAGTTTAAAACTTGAAAGTTACTATCAGCACAGTGTGATATACAGAAACTGCGTTGATCTAACTTTGATTCTGAAAAGAGGATACCTCAGATATGATGGTTGCAAGATTACTTTTACTGCCCGTGGAACAAACAAATGGACACATATAGGAGGTGGATTGTTGATTGTGATGGCTAGCCTGGTTGCCGAAGTTAGGTGACGTTATCAATGCGTCTGTGCGATGCGGAGCATGGCGGTGCGTCGGTGGCTGTGTATGTGTGCGCTAATGTGTTTCCAACAAGGGTGTAACTTTCCCCACTATTGATTGTTTAGTCGGATGTTTCTAGTTTCGAGTCTGCTGCTTCATGTTGTCATTGACCCGGAAACTCTTGAGCTCTTCTCTTTTTAGCTGTCAGTGCCTAAGTAAGCTCTATCTTTTGGCACTTCTGGGTTCCAAGCTATGATCTCTGTTGATTTGACCTAGGAGTGTCCAGTTTTACGGTTGAGCATTCGAAATTCCACCACAAATTTGTACGCCGATTGAGTTGCTGATCCTTGGCACGCAGTGGTCTGTCGTGAAACACCACACGTCCCTAAATTCCCTCTTGTGCATCACCATTCTGCTTGTTAACATGTTTTCTGGATTAACTGTGCCTTTCTTAGTCTAGGACAGAGGAACGAAGATGTATGTATTGGGTTATTTTATTCGTGTATGTAGTTTTTTGCTAGCTTTCATGACACGTATTGTTGACGTTGCTGAAGCTGACTTGATACATTATGTTGTTTTAATTGTTCTTCTCAGTATTGCCTTTCAGTTTTCAACTCGTTCTCCTTAATATGGCACTCAATAAATGGGCTAGTAGGTTTCCTTTTTGACGTGCTAATCTCCACGTAAGTTAATATAAATTCGTGGTGTAATATGAGGCTATCCGTTTGGTTGTCCTCTTTGTCCTTGAGGCCGATGTGGCATTCTATTTGTCATGCATATTCTGATAACATTTTTAGCATATCCAATGCTTTGATTTGCAAAAATAATACAGATCAGCCTTCGCGTCAGTTCTCCGTTGTACGGAGTTGCCAGCGGTCTTTGCTTCCTAAAACTCGGTTTGGATTCAAAGCTTTTTTTTCATTGGGTCAGTAACAGTAGTTGTATTTTGACATTTAGTGTGTAAGCTCTTTTCCATGAGACACAAGATTCGAAAGCTTCATCCACCTACCAGTAAACGTGGAAGGTAGTTGTACGAGCAGCACGCTATGACGTGAATCCCAGGGAATGACACATGGTTAAGCTGTGTTCCAAAACGACGCATCGACGGTGCGGTACTTTCCAAACAACACCCTGGCCTAAATAGACGAGGCTGAATAGCCAACAAATTTAACAACCTTTCAAATGTATGTCCCCAGCTTAGCCGTCAGATGAAAAGGGGTTGCTAGTGAAAACAGTCGTTTATCTTGATGATTGACTCAAATCGGAGGTGTAGGCAAAAGGGTTTAAAATTTCGGTGTTTGATCCTCAATCAAGAGACGCAGCACTCAAAGGCAGGAAGTAATTCTTGAATGACTTCGTGGGCTTTTGTTACATTCGGATAAAGGTCGGTAGGCACGTTATAGGCCAAGAACCTATTCAGGAGGTGGTCTTTATCCCTGAGAAATGCTTCACTGGGAGATCTGGACACGCTTAAATGATGTCAAATGTCAAACAGGAAAAAATTTGTCGAAAACTGTCTAGGTGTAGATTGGAAAAAACTTCCCTGAAAAGGGCTTATAAGCCGATTTTTGAGTCATCTTATAGGAGAATCTAAACTAGTGATCGAAAGGCCGATTTTCTGCTGTCACATTCTTTTGTAGTGATTAACCCGTTGTTGGGGGGCAATTAAAAGTTGTCACTTCGAGTGTGTACCAGAATAGTACACTAAAACAGGCATACCACTCAGCCTAGACTAATGGTTGTCGGTATATGAGCAATGTGAACATGTTGAAGAGTACCATAGGTAGTCCCCTTCTTTGCGGTTTGTTGCCGGAATAATAGAAATACTAAACGAAAATAGGAAGTAAGAAAATATACTCTCACTTGTTGCATCGATGGTTTTATGCATGCGAACCAGAAGAAGAGTACAGCTTCACACGAACGATGTCATTTTCCCATTCGAAAGAGATGGTAGCATTTTGAAACCTTAGGATGACCATTAGCTCGTTCCAGGAAACGCCACATTAGAGTTTTGCCTTGCTTCCTTCCCTTAACTTGTAAAATGCTTAAGAAAGCTTGCTTCAAAAAGGTCTAACGCCAAAATCATGGACATAAAACACTTAAACTGATGGAGTGCATAAAAAGTCTCGGAAACCCCTATTGTCTGGTTCAAAATCAAAATTGTCGAGGAAATGAAATTACAATTCCGTAAAATTACTAAAAAATATAATGGAAATGATCTAGTAACTAGGATCACAGTGTAACTTGTATAGACTTAGCAGCTCAAGATAATGCTGACCTCTGTGCCCGTTTTCATATTCGTAATCTGGCTGCTAATCACATTCACGGACACTTTCTAAATCTCCCCCTTTTTATCTATCATTAATTATTCAACAAGCGCAGTCTTTGAGCTAAGTTACTGACTCCACACAACTGGCCACCAAACAACCAGGTACTTTTGTGATGTACTTGAAGTGTGGGCATCGGAGAGCAAGGCCAATGATAAAACGAAAGGTGAAGGAGATCTGATGAACGCACTGTTGTCTGGTGAACAAACCGACATTATAGCATAATAAAATTATGCTGCATGATAAGTCGACCAAGAAGCTTGTCGGACTATACCCAATAACTTCAGTGCATGTTGGATCAGAATATGTGACAGCTGTTAAACCCTGTTGGCGACTTGTTTTTCTGGTCTCCCTTACCTGTCATTCGACCGTACGTTACGGTACTGGTGAGCCTTTGCTGTGTTAACTAGAGATGCCTCGTTGAACAGGGAATAGACAATCATTTTGAACGTTTCGACATGTCCACTTTTCTATGTAAACGTGTTTGGGCACACACACATGCATTAAGTGCAATTCTGGGATGAATTTTGAGCCTACTGGCGCACGAAGCACACAGTTATAGACTGAGAGCATTTTTTTCCGAACATGCTGCCCCTATGATCGTATACAATTTCCAGAACACGTTGAAATATGTTTTGATTTGCCAAAATGCACAAAACATCTTTCATCAACAACAGGTGGTTTGTGCACAACAAACAAATAAATGAAAAGTTAATGAGGACTGAGTTGGAATGATACAACATCAGGTTAATCGGACCAATGTCGCTGTCTACGAAATCTAGGTCTTTCATTCCCAGTCAATCTCTGGAAATTTCTTTGCTTGATGAATACTTTGATAGACTACGGAATTCAAAGGAAGTTGTATTACAATAAGGTAGGCATTTTTTACTTATTGGCCACCGAACCTACATTCTATGCCGTTATTGTCGTCGGACACTCATTAGTTGAGTTCGTCGTTTGAAATCATCACCCAAGGAAACCACAGCAGGGATCTTGCATCCAATTAGTGCCCCGCATCCATGTATGTGCGTTTGGCTGCAGACGGTCAGGGGGAGGGGGAGGCAACAAATTGGCATCATATAACTTTTAGCACGTAACCCCAAACAGTAATATAGTTCAAAACAACTTTGGTTGGTTGTTTATTATAGAACAACTTGAAGTCGTCGCGAGTCCGTACTTCCTTTAGTGTGTTCAGAAATACCAGGCATCCAGCTCGATACTTTTATCCACAAGCAACAAGCAGAACAAACTGGTCCTATCGTCTGGCTTCATCGCGTAGTAAAGCGTCATATAGTTGGGAAGAAAATGGTGTTGTTGTTTATGTTTAGATCGTGGCATGTGTCACCTATGCCATTTACACACCGTATGACCAAAATCTCAACTGATGACCCATCCTGTGGGAGTCTTTTGTAGTACCGCATACCAAGTATTATATATACTAAGGCCTGTCACTGATGATTGTGATGAAACTCGTCCGTCATCTGCAAGACTTAGGAAAAATTATTCCATGGCCCAAAGCCTCTACTTGAACTTTTTTATTTGTTGACTACTGACCTGAACCAAATGAGAAAAGAATATACCAATTATATGAACTTTTAGATACCCAGCACATGAGTGCAATCAATATATCCCTAGTTTTTGTGGATCACCAAAAACATTTCTGTCACATATAAAAACCAAAAGGTTCAACCCGTTTGACAGACTATCGTGAAGCACAAAGCGTTTCTAATGCTCTATAAGGCGTAAATCTTCACACACACAATTCATTTACTATTTCCTTGATTTTTCACTCGAAATCCTCCCAGACATTCTTTTAATTTAAAATGTTCAATGCATCATCATCTCCAAATGAAACTGCGGAATACAGAATGATTACAGTACAAGTAATCTTATGGTATTTTCGCACACTTCAACTTGTTATCTATTGGAAAGTTTATTTTTGTGATTTTGACCGGTTTCATCACATTGTTTTTATTGCAGCCGTCAATATGGCATGAAAATGGTGAATTAAGTAACTAGATGGAAAGGTTACACCCACTGTTCCAACAATATATTGATATGTGGAGGAGAACACCCAGATATTGGAACGCACCTACATTATCTGACTAGCATTTTTGAAAACGTACCGTGTACGCCGAGCTTGGATAAACCCACCTTTTGTGACCTCGTCCTCTCCTGCATATTTAAGACATCTATTGTCAACATATGTCGGAAGCGGATTTAGCCGCTACGTATGCCAACAGACCGTGAAGTGCATTCCATCACTGCAATCTATCGCGCACCTGAGTTGCTGATAGCGTAAACGATGTACGGAGACTCAAAAGTCATTTCAAAGTCATTATGCAGGGATTTTCGATCGGGAATAAAACTCATTTACAATCTTTTCTTTGAGTGGTCTTTCTTCGGGTTAAAAAAGCTATTACTGAACACTTAGAGAGGTAGAAAACGGTAAAGTTGTGTTCCGCAGGAATACCAGAATGAACAACTGCATTGCAACAAAACGATTTCGATCAAAAGGGATTCCTAATAATTCACGTTCACATCAATGTCGTTTGAACAGTCTTCCGTTTGTTCTGTTGCAACTATTCTCGTGAGCTCACACCAAAGGGGGGAGCATTGCACACAAATGTCCGTCTCATTAAAGGTTATCAGTGGTGCCGGGATTTGAATTTGGGGCATCTGTCAAGCGAGGCGAACATGTTACCCCCACTCCACCAGTAATGACCGGATGCACTTGAATTGTCACCTCTGAACAGGCGAACTTATTGTAGCTCGAACAAGGTAGTTGGTTTGTCGACGGCTCGAACGACGGACCAGTAACTGTTCTGATTGCGTCTGATTGACCCACCTGTCACATATTCTCTGTCGGCTTGAATACATCAATAGCTTAAGTCTCTGGACACGTTCGCTTTAGCGATCACAAGCGTACGTTTTCAAACAAGGCAAATGTTGTTGCATATAACATCCAAGTTAAATGACCATTCTAAGTTTGATTTGAATAGCTCAAATGCTTTGAAGTTTTCTACATGTGAAGATGCAGTCAAACTTTCCGCCGACTAACATGCTGATTTAACAGCAGTGCTAATAGACAGGTGATTATTAAAATCATGACCAGAAAGGTGTGACAGTACACCATTTTTAAACGTACAGTTCTAACGGCCTAAACGTTTTGTTAAAATCAAGACACAAGTCGATAATTCACAGTATTCACTATAGCAGTTGTCTAGTTGTCTACTGGTGTTTACGATCCTATTCACATAGGAGGAGAAAACATATTTCACAAACTATCAATAATGCTTCTTCTCCCGCTCCGCTTCGAGAAGCAAGCCCAGGGATGTTGATTTCACATAATTGTGTCATAGCTGATGACAACCGATTAACGAAATTAATGTAACTGGTCTGGTGAAAGAAGCGGAAACAGGCACCTTGGTTGTTACCAGCGCGAACTATTGCATTTCTTACTTCCGAAGCTACTCGCATTACACCAAATGAACACTTGGTTCCCTGCAAATCGAAATCTACGTTTGATCGTTCTTTACTCAACCAGACAAACTGTGTCTGACTGTTGATGTACAAATCAGACGTTTCTCCATTACGTTACCGTATCTTGATCGTAAGATTGTCATGTCTGCTCAGCAACGCAACAAGCGAAGTTGTACTGAAATTGGTGAGGCTGTAGCCGAGCCGAAAATATTAATTCTTAAAACGTAGCATATTTTAGACCTGGTCTTTGGTCTGGTAAGCTGCTAACCTGATTGCTTGTGAACGCAATAATTCAGTAGGATATAAACTGAGTCTGTGAGCATTACAGTATAATGTATAAGATGAAGAAACCCTCCGAAGCAGCCACAAAAACAGAATAATCGCATAAACCTCACTTTTGCCCCTTTTCGGGAACACCAGATATCTGTCAAGAAGAAAGCTTGTACAGATTAACGATGGATTACCAGTAGGCTGATCATAGTTTCCTTCGTATCCGCTCAAAGTTAGGTTTAAGGAAACCATTGATCACGAGCTAATCAACCAATCCAACTGAAGCAAACTACGTGGCTCAGAACGAAGTAAAGCTCACAAGAAGTGTGAACCTTTCAACTAAGGTTCCACAGGAGGGGCTAGCCGACACGTAACAAAGTGATCTGGATTCTGTGAGTGAGAGACCAGTGGTGCTAGAACATATTTGAGTATGAATCACCCACGCTGCCGATCAATCGCTCTTAGCCGAACGGTATGGCCTTCAACTACTAGGTGAAAAGGTGCGTGCTTGAATCTTCCTGGAGATATGTAAAATGTGGACTGCTGTTGATTCCCAATAAAAATGAAACTGAGGTAAAGTGAATCTCGGCCTCATGAAATGGATAAACTTTCAGTACGCTACGAAATCTCATTCAGTGACACAAAGCAGGAACTTTGTGCGTTCTAGAAGTTCACAAAATATCTACCTAATTGTGCTTCATCGTGTGGTAGAACGTCCGGCCCTAGAGATTGCATCAAACACCTCAAAATCGACATCCCATCATTTTTTCACTGCACTAGGATTTTACCCCAGGATGTGTAACTAGTCTGTTTACCAGGCATTACTCCGCCTGTTTTGATCCAAAATGCCAGTGAATAGCTCATCTGAGGCGAACCATGTACAACGGCATTCTATCCAGTCATGGTGTGAACGACTACATGCTCACCCTCAACGAAAGTATATTCGAAAATGTGAAACACAGAAGCATTCATAGAATCCTATTTTTCTAATCACCCTTTTCATGATTTCCAGTTTTACTGACAGGATTTTACTGGCTATCACTCGCCCACCGCATGAAGGCCCATCACAGTTTATTTCAACATGTGACGCGCCATTCAATTCAGGGCCATTGCGCAAAAAGCTGACGTAATTTCGTCATCTCCGTCACGCACGTCCGTGAAAGTCAACGGCTTGCGGATAAACTCAAACCTTGCTTTCTTTTTTATTTTCTGTTGCATTCCTTCTTCTATTTCTTTGCTAAATATGTTTGTACAATGAACGCAGAATCACAACTTGGTGTTTTATGAGGTTTGAATTGAAATTACTTGTAACGGCTGCTAGATATGGGTGAATAGTAATTTTAGATTTTGTGACATCTAACCGGAACTAGCTCTGGAATAAGATCCGATTTAACTTGAGAACCAGCCAGGTTTTCACTTAGTGCGACATTAGTTGTAGTAAAAGTGATGAACAAATGCCAACAGCGCAGTGTGAGGTGTTCGTTTTTCAACAGAAACCCAGTAAAGCACTGCCAATTAGGAAAAAATACGTGGATGCACACTAGAAAAATGACGTTAGCACGCAACATAAAGTTTGCGTGATGATGTCTTATAGGAACTGAGAGGTAGAGCAACTGTAGATCCACCTATTCCCTATCCTACAGTCGTGTCAAAGACGGGGTTATTATATGACGAGTCACCACAAATACTGCAGTTTGAACTAACTGTCCTGTTTCGATGTTTTACTCAAAACGTCGTACCTATATGGTCTTGCATGCCCTTTTTTCTTTGACATGTATATACTGCTGTATGGGGTGCATTTTCGTTTTTCACATAGTTGCAACTTCGGTAAGTAGACGGAAAGACAGCCAGCGAAAGGTGAATGTTCTTTAAGGTCCGCTTCCGTTTAACTTGGGACGTACAAGTTTTCAACACATCGTTCAAAGCAGTTGTCGCTGAATTATGATAAATTTTGATTTGTTGCACACAGAAATCTTAGATAATCATGCTGCTTGCTGTGACAGAGTGAAAAGCTACTGAAACTACTTCATGTATCCTGTAGGCAGTTACCCAACTGAGCTTCAGCGAATATGCGCGACGTTCAGTTAACTAGAAGACAGGGCTCCAAAGTCCCAAATGCAAAGTTCTTGATCCTTGTAATCACTCTTAGATAAGAGAAGTCGTCACTCGAAGAGCTAGTCATGATGATATGGGTTTTGTAGTTGGACGATGAGTGGAGCTACATCCTGTCTAATCACACTGTTGGCCAGCCGCTCGTCGCTGAACTATTGTGTTCAAACTACCAGCCGGAAGGTAGTGGGTTCAAAACTTCCTGGAATTCCGCAGAATCCCAACTAAGGATGAAACAGCTGTGCAACACTTCTAGGATTTTCAGCATAGATTGGCTTTACTTACAGAGTGAAATCTCAGTTGACAACAACCAAACATCTTCACATTGCCAATGCTCTTCGACAAATTGTACTCTAGGTATTGGTAACATGACGGTTTATTTAACCAACTCAAACGATACCATTGCATTTTAAAGCCCAAAGAACTTTATCTAATTAGAAAGATATCCGAAGGTTCCAAATTCTATGGCTTTTCCCTAGTCACGAATACTGGCTGGCTAATTCTTGCTCAGTGAATCTGTGTAGGACACCGGATGAATCATAAGTTCACCTCAAACCCAGTACGGCAATACAATTTAGGTGATGTTCGGGGCTTTTCATAACCAGACAGCGGGTGTCTAATATGGGATAAATCAATAAGTTTCCATTCGAGGCTTAATCTCGTAAAATCTGGGTCAGAGGGAGAAGAAATTGCTGTGGCTAACTAAACGATATTGACATCGCGTCGAACGAAACTAGGCGTAAGGAAGGAGGATCTTGAACGCAAGCGTCCTAAATATTCAGTGAGCACTTATGTTAATAAATTTGGCCTACTGGCACAATGCTAATCTCAAAATGCACAATCTCGGTTGATCCACAGGTCCATCTTTAGCAAGCGTATTCCTCCGATTTGGTCAATTGGTTCATCACCCTGATGGAACCTTTCAGAAGATGTGCCAATTCACATTTTCCGTCAGAATCTTGGAGGGCATCAGTTTAATGACACTTGCGTGCTCTCCTTGCACTCACTCCAGCTCCGGATCTAAAAGGACCACTACTGCTTGCAAGAACGTTTGAAAATCAATCGACTGCGCGCAAGTCTATTTCCTACTCATTGTTCTGCTTTCTTGGAATTGTTTTTCACCAATTACATCATTCAATTGTTGACTGCTAAGTTTCCACTCTCCATCGCATACATTTCTACATCCTTACTTTTCTGAATCCCAACGACTCCTAACCGGAAAACTTTTGTTCCAATTGGTTGAAATATATATGTATATATATAAATATACGGTGTTGCACAAGTCAGTGCCTTTTCATGAGGTTCTCCGTTTTAGTTATATACAGTTTTGTCTATACTATTATTTTTTAGTACCACACTTGTCCAAATCTCTGGTTGTGAGCGATTTCAATGACAAACTTTCATGGGCAATGTTTATTACCACTCTGCTAATGGAAAGTATTGGCAAAATAAAAGGGTTACATCGAGATAAACCTTGGGTTCCTCTATTGCAGACCTTCTCAAGACACAAAGATAAGCTTATTATACAGAGTAAATATTACGGTCGGTAGGTAAACGATACCGGTGTACTTTTCCCTTCTTATTAGTAGAGTACTACAAAGTATTGTTTCCGCTCACAATCATTTCAAGTTCACTCACATTTTCACGATCTGTTTACGCAGCGGCAAATTTTTATTGATAGTGACATTCTAGGATTATACAGCTAAACATCCACAGATGCAAGTTGGGATAAACCAGTACAACAAAGGTTGTACCTTCGTCCATATATAACAGAAGCTCCTAACGTTTTTTTACCAATAGTCAACTCAGAAGGAAAGCCTATCTTGCTATTTCGCTGATGACCATGAGTACGTGTTCTTCCGACTGTGTGCTTGAAGACTTAAACTATTAAGGACAGATGGTTTTGCAGATTATCTACCCGGAATGGTTCTTAGTCAAATTCATGCAGTTTATTGCGCTCAAAATTGGAGATCAGATTAGTTGAGTTCATGTCAAGTCATGTCATGAGTTACATAAATGAAACTTGTCTGCTGAATTGGCTCTCGGAAGGCTAACACACTGCTGATTTGACGTGCACGACAGCTTGTTCCTGTTCCACTTCCTGCCCTGTCGGTAAGTTACATTCGAATGATAAACTAAAATGCAGTACCGACGATCTTTGTTTATACTTTGGTTTAGGGAGCGTACTGGAAGATGGTATAGATGGAGCAATGCTGGTCATACTTGTCTCGTCACTCTACACTTTTAGTTTGCGTTGGTTTTCTGTTGTTTTGTTCATTTCTGTGTTTTATCCACATTAGTTAATTATTGTATTATAACGCATTTAGCTGTATTATTGTATTATGCTACGTTTTACTGTTTGTGCTTGGTTCAAATAGCCAATTCTGAACCTACCCGGCCTACTACGGTGATTGAAATGACTTCCCGTAAAAATCTCTGTACAGAGTGAACCGACCGACGCTAGCTAGCAGTATTTATCCATCTAGGGTGCTTCTTTCAAGTGGTACAGGCAACAAGACACTCTGCAAGCATTTTGAATTACACCTAAAAACTACTGCAACGGCTGGTCGCAAATCGCACGTGGCTTCACCCATCACTTTTGCAGACAAATCGGCGTGGTTTGATGCCATAGGCAACTCGGAAGCTGACAGGAACCCGTTGCATGACAAGATGTGTCTGGCGAGATAGCTGACCTAACCTGTTTCCCTGAGGCAAAACGTTTAGCTCGTGGGCAGTCACGTCGCATCTGAGTGGAACCTATCGTGTCGTGCGCAGGGAGCACGCCCTAAAATATATACACAAGGCATTCCTGAGCCGGGCCTAAGTGGTTCGTTTTGGACCACTGTTGATCGTAAAAAACCATTGGGAATCGGATACACAAAAAGAATAACGGGCTTTGTTTGTTGGGGTAGGAAGCAGAGTTGCTCAGTCAACAAATTTTTGTATCTGCAAACGTTCATCAGATATCCCACTTATAAACGCAAAATTTTAATACAGTTGCAGAATTTGACCAAACATGATATGTACAGCATGCAAGTGACAAGGTTTGTTCTAGTAGCAAGTAGCAGTGCAATAGCTAGAACCAACGATAAGTCCTGTTTCTTACGATACACATAGTAGATAAGAGGTTTTCTCTATAGACCGAAAAATTGCCAAAGCGCGCAGGGTTATTAGAGGCGTGTTGTGGTATACTTAGTAGCTCGCATTTAATCAATAGACAGATTGGTTCACGGAATTTCTTGGCAGAGAGTATCCAGATGGAGTTTTTGTTCAGAATTTTTTTTATTTATCGCCAGGTAGACTAAGTGAATGCCAATACGGTGAAACTTAAATTTGGAATATGACTAGGTAAAATGGTATGTACATTTCGCAAAAAAGCATTTGCCCAGCAAGCCCCGAGTTATGCGCAGGCTGGGCAAATTGCATTTGTTATATTTTTCATATTGGAAGTCCTTGCAATGTGAAATCTCATCCGGTTGATACGGTCGAACTCCTGAGCGAAACTTTCCTCAGTTTCGCAATAATCTGTTTTGATCTTCCAGGATGTGAAGCCGTCTGCGATTTACCAACAACATTCGTGTATAAATCCCCCTCCCCCTTTTCCACGTGTTTTTCTATCAACCTTTAAAGTCTTGTCACAAAAGACATGATTTGGATAAATTTTGCGTAGTTGCTTGGACTAGAGACAAAAAGTGCCTCACTGGACATTGTAACCGCCATTTGACTTCCTCATCTTAGTCACCCGGTTTGGACTTAGTGAAGGCTATTCCGGTGAGTTGACCTTCTGATTGAGATCATTTGTTCACGGAAAGACTAACCATAATGATCGATTGTCGATGCCAATAGCTTCAGTTAATCGTGCGTCAGAGTGACATCAATTGCAGTGCAGATTACTGGCACGATAAAATAGCGTTCACTATCGTGTGAAAATCGCGGTTTGAGAGTCACGTCCGCCTACTCAGCTGGTTGTTACTGTGTTCTGTAGCTGTAGCTGTCCTGTAGCTGTTTTGTAACTAGACGCAGACCATATATGGATGAGAAAAACCCAATATCTGTAAGTTGTATAGTTCCACTTTAGGTTCAGCGTCTTCTCGTTTGGAGTTTTCCATCTCACCGTCTGGAATCAACACTCTGCGTATTTCCAAGCCTTTTCCCTATTTTCTTGAATGTCTACCACTTTCAAATCAGATTGAAAAAATGGTGGTTTTTGTAGCCAAGTACAACGCACATAGGAATATGTGGATGTAGTTCCACAAAAGAAGCAAACAGACCCCTTTGGCGTTTTCAATTAAGGTCTTTTCACCGGACGCGTATTCTTGTTCTTTTTGGAAGGAACCTCATTCACCTGGATCGCTACAGTTATGACCAAGGGATAAAAACGCAGAAACCAAAAACTAATCCTATCGTGGCTATGTTCATCATGTTATTGAGCGTACGGTAAAGTTCAGTGGCACCTTTATTCCACTACACCAAGTTTTATATCTAGCTATCTAACTGAATGTTGGAAGCCCTCAGTTAAAAACCACGCTTATTAAGACCTGAAAATAACAATTAAATTACTGAACTGACTTTAGAGTGAAACTGAAGCAGACAGAACAGACATGCTGATTGTTGATGTCCGTTGATGAGCACTACTCAGGACCTTGGTTAGGGTCATCACATCTGAAGTCGGGAGAGAACTATTCACAATATGCTTTGAGACAAGCCGTAGGAGGTAAGCCTGTTAACCTGTGTGTATATATTGAGCTACGCAGCACGAAAGACGTCGCTGTTGCATTTCTGTTGAGTTTGCTGCTTTCTCCTATAGACCGCGGCATCAAACGGAGTGTCCAGTTCAGGAATGCTGTGATAAACCCGAGTCAAATACCAATGATTTATTAACTCGCCGATAGTTTCTTCAAAGTATTTCTCCAGTGACTGCAGCTGCTGCAGTGACTACTCTCCCAGTTTATACCACTGACAATTCCGACTTTTCGCAGTCAACTACACTCAACTCTCACATGTGGATTTTTGGCGAAGCGTTTTGTTTTATAGTTGGCTCCTTTACAGGCAGCTCTCAGCAGGTCTTGTATGTGCCGAATGGTAATTTCAACACGTCGCACGAACTGTTGCATATCGACTTTGCTGACCATTGTGGGTAATATGTACAAAATAAGGGTATTCTGCAATGCGTTGAGGTCTGAAAGTGAGTAAAGTCACCAAAAATAACAACATGTATATCAAGCTGACAGGTTGTGATGTCAACTATGCAATCACGTCTTGATGATCTACCGATATGTCTGGGCCTTACATTCCACGTGGTGCCGAACTTTTAGAAATTCAAACATTCTTTGCGGACCATCATAAACGAGAGATTCGGCTAGGATTCGTTGAGTTTTTCGTAACAACCACATTTGTGTACAAATGATTTTAGTTCGCATGAGATTTGCGTTTTCACTTAAAAGGTAATCTGATGGACTTCAGGTTGTCCACGAAACTTTATTCAACACAATGAAATCTGATGAATGACTTCTGAGCAGTGAGTGAGTATTATCAGTTAAAGCATTCAGCCCTGTAGTAAACAAAAAGCAAATCTGTTTTTTGTTATTTTATTCATGTAATAAACGATCGCCGATATAATGTAGCTATAAGTATGGGGTTTCCTGGATTTCCTCTTGAAAAGTGATACAATCCGTTGTTAAATTTTGGTCTTCTGTACAAGTTTACGTTTTTTGTAAAATTCCGTACGATATTTTTTGGCCGCCATTAGATGGTACGATGCCCTTTTTGATGCGTTACACAATATGTTTGAGCGAAAAGCAGTTCACGCACGTCTTGTAATTGTGAAGCTACCGCGGTTTTGTCCTATAGCAACGTCTAATTCGGGGTGGGGGGTTCTAAGCCGTTCCCAATTAAACCAAAGCCCTACCACGTCGACTGCTCAGTCGTGCATGTCATATCCTGGGTGGTGGTTGCTGAGTTTAACCTTGGCTAACTCTTAAGACGGTGCAAAAACAAAGTCATTGACTTGTCTGGTTGACCATTGTCGCACTGTACGGTGTGTAGCTGTCTAGCAGCTTTGGATTCGTTGACGACGTGCGTTCCCAATACTGTATGGTGAAGATTAGCAGTAGTGAATTTATGCCAAGTAATTTTTCTTCCCAAGTTACGGTATAGCTCATAGAAAACAACGGATCAGAACTATTGTGTATGTCTGTAGCTTGGACTGGGGGGTAACAGACTAATCTCAGAACTACCATTATATTTCCAGTCGAATAGCTGTTGGCCACACAGAAACTGATTGTCTTTCGTTGATCAAATACGACCGGTTTTCATAGTGGGAACACATCCATTCACTAAGAAATACAATGGATCAAAATTCTTGCTATCACTCATCTGTTGTTCCATTCAAATTCCCGTCTACATTGAGCACAATATGCTAAGCGAGCAGCAAGGAACGTTTCGATTCTATGATTGAAAAGAGTTACCCACGGATAATAATAAACCACAGTGACAACCCCAATATAAACCGGATTCTAAGATCACGTATCATATTCTTCTCGTGGAGATAAATACAGGAGCGACCGCAGGACGTGACCTAAAGGATTCATAGCATTTGCTAGTTTATGACTCTCCATTCGTTTTGTTGCTTAAAAATAACACCATAATAGCCTGAATGAAAAAAGACCATAAATGATATTCTATCACCAAAAACACATGCAGCATTAAACAGGACGCAGTTGAAACAAGATAAGCTGTGGACAAAAAGCACAATTTAATTCTATCTCAAAAGGTGGCACTGGTAAACTGTATTCGAGGAAGCTCGGACTGAACGAAATTTCTCTTACCCAGCTAACCATTCCGAGAACAAAGGGATGATTTAAAGAATGAGAGTGGATCAGCATGATCATAAAACTGTTTTTGGTAGTTTGAAAAAAAGCAAATTCTCAATATATATACATAGTAATGGAAAATAGAAGTAAGAAGTGCAATAAAAGTTTACCAACCGCTTATAACTAGTTCAAAATTACGTATGGCTACCACCTCAACTGTAAGTCGTTATATACCAATCTCAAACACACTGAAACAACTGCACAAACCCCCTCTGTTTCTGTGGAAAAGAGGTGACCTTAGCCAAAATTGGAGACGATTTTGTTCAGGGTGCTTTGTCTGTGATCTCAGGGCAATGTGTCAGTTTGCTGAGGCATGAAAACCCAATATGGAATCCCACAATGTTTTTCCGACAAATATTCCACCATATGAATGAACAAGCTTCATAACGTTAACGTGCCAAATTCCTTTTATCTACATCAGAAGTTTAGGAGGTTGCTTAAGAGTTAACTTATTTTCGTTATTTGGTAGTTGAATTGTGTTCAAGTTATCTTTGATTTTGGCTTGTATACCGAACCTCGAACTTTTCTGAATACAGTTGGTTTTACAGCCTGAAATAGGCAGCAAATAATAGCAATGGCAAAGGGTTTGGCACAACTCACAGTGAAAGATAGCTCCTACTTTAGTCTCTCCTTTCGATACAGCTTCAAACATTTCTGAGATCAAATTTCCGCCACTCGATTTTGTTTCACAGACGTTATCCACCTCTTCAGGAAGAGCGCTGTACGGGGGCGTTTGCCGTTCAATGGAAAACCAGTAGAGCAATGAAAAACTGTTTGGAATCGAAAGCCCACTTGTTTACTTTCTCCACTACGACGTTTATTTAAACTGGCAAATGCTGCAAAATTGACTGTGATGTAACAAACGATGTGAAATGATTTCCACTAGGGTTGAGGTTAAGCTCGAGTTTGTATTCCTCAGCCGAGTACGTTTAATGGGTCATATATGCAGTGGCCTGCGACGTGCACGGCTGCTATTTGGCTCTTGAAACATGTGGGTTTTTCACCGTTTTTCTGTAGACGCACGTACTTGTGATTTTCCTCAGGGTGTAAGCTGGCCTGTTCTGGTTTGGATAAATCCTGTAGGGAATGATCGCCATGGGCTTTCCGGTTGAATTGCCTTTCTTTTAGCTGTCTCCCTTACGGGATCACCGAAGCAAATATTGTTGACCTAAATACTTAATTTAGTGTTGGCTTTTATTTCCACAACCTTTAAATTATTTTGTTTGACCACTCCAAATACTGACCGTTCAAATGCTGACCTGCCGATAAATGAGCAACAGTCACTAATATCGATTGGAGGGAAGTTTGGCTCCATAGTTTGACTCTATATTATTGGATAAAAAATCTGAAGATTTAATCAGCCACCATCCCGTGGCAAAATCAACTTGCAAGATTGATGATGCTCTGAGAAACCTCAAGTGCGGTAATATCAGGCTGTTTATGCCCCACATAACGAAGTAAAGGAACAACGACTTGTTTTCTTGCTCCGAGGACGCTCACTAAAACCGGAAGATCCTCGTAAAAATGCAACTCAGGGTTTCTAGTAAAAGATCTTGAAGAAGTCTACCCAGAGCCAAGCACAAAATAGACACCAAAAAGTAATGGGGTAGAAAGTTATTCTGCCTGTACAAAGTTTCCAGGCGTTGCATTTAGTGGCCGGAGGACATTTTCCGGTCAAGTCACGTCAACGGATGTCAATAGATTCATTGAGTTCCAGCGAGTATTTGGGGATTAGTTGCAATGTGATTGCGGGTCCAGTGAGGCAAGATTCAACGTAACTTGACCAGTTGCTCAAATGAAGAGTCTACGCGCTAACGCGATTGGCTATTAAATTGGAAATTGTTATGATCTACTGGATGTGTTACACCACAGATGTACACAATTGTGTACGTTTGCAAACAGTGAAAGATGTTGCAAAAGATCAAAAGAAAATCAGTGCAGTTTTAATAAAGGAAACTACTCACAAGGTTGCTGAAAGCTCGTTGACAGCCCACGACCGGTTTTGCCCTTCTTGGGGCTCACCAGGTAGGCGTAGTCCCCGAGTTTTGGTCAACCTTATGTTCTACTTGAACCTTTAGGAAAATACAATGCAATATCTCGGGTATCGTACCAACTGAAAAATGATGCGGCCTCTGTGCAGCACATTCAGTTGAAGAATAGCATAAACGAGAGATTCAGATGAGTCTCCAATGGAAACCAAATTGATTTACAAATGAGTGTATTTGTCGAAAATCAGTGCAGCTTGCGGGGGCCTCAGCCATGGTTAAATAAACTTTCTGTAACAGGGCGCTCCAGAAAGCCCTCGAAGAGTGGGCACTACCTAGATGTTCGCGTTTTTATCCAGACACAATCTTTCCCAAAAGCAACCATCTCAAGAACAGACAAACTAACATTCAGTTGTCTAATTTTGTAATAACTATATACGAGAGTATGGTTGATACGGTGGCGTTAGGTGGACACTGCTTCGTGAACACCGAAGAACTGAACTCCAAGTATTCTAACGCCCTAATCCGGATATTTCCGACGTTTGGAAAGAAACATGTTGACAAGTACAACATTGGAGGAGGGGTAAGTCAAGATTTGCCTTTCGCAAAATTCAGGTCAGTAATAGCATGCTTACTTGTGCAGCTTTTGACAAGCCTCCCTATTCATGTACCTTCGCTTAGGGCCTTGTCAAAAGGTGATCTATTGTCATGTACCACAGAATTAGTCCAACTCTCCGACTACCGTTCATCTGAATGGGACACAAAGTGATTGCAAGAGTATTTCCTTGACCTTCCCTAGCAGAAACCTTTGGTTTCCACAGGCACTTAATATGAGGCTTGCTTCCTTATATGCTTATAGTCGAAGTGTCTCCTCTTCTAACAGCATATTTCCCTAATAAATAAAAATACCGTTTTGTTTACGTACTCTTACCAGCTGTAGTCCACATGCCGAACGCACCAAGCGTTGCACGATGCGTCAGCAGCAGGCAAAGAGATAGCAGAAAAAAGATTACAAATACGGAACATATCTTAACTGGATCTCAGAGCTTCAATTTATGCTCAGTCACCTTCTTTGAAAAACACCGATAATGAACGCGAGCGAGTATCCTACGCTACTGAAATTCTAATAGGCAGCTGTCCAACACGCGATCTCATGCCTAACCCTCATCTTTTAGGCAGATCAACCCACATAAAGGAGACTGTAAACCTTCATGGTTTTCAGCTTACACAAATTCATCTTCACCTCATCAAGGATACGGCTTTTGCACGGTGTTGCCTAATGCTCTCCGCCATCTTTCGTCAGCAGTCATTGTGCGGACGACCAATTTTCAGTAAAGTTGATGCACTAAAGGCAAATGCACTGAACTATCCACTCCTATGATGGCTGTATTGCGTTTAAACTTTGAACCATCCGTGAGGTCAGCCTTGAGTTTATTCTATGAACTGATTCTCCATCCACCGCCAAGCATCTCTGGTGGATTATAAACATAAGAAACAATCATATAACAAATTATGGCAACTTTTCGGCAACTTGGCGACCACAGCGAAGTTTGATTTGAGTGCATCCAGTAATAAATGGATGTATTTTAAAAAAGGATGAACTTATTCTACGTGACTGTAAACCTTGCTGGCCTATTAGTAAAGTTTAATGGCGATTTGTTCGCACTCGGCTCAAATTTTGCATTCTATGTCCTCTGAATAGTTACACCTCTGGCGTTTGCTTTTGTCTTTTTGGACAGCATTCATCAATTTTTTCACATATCACAACAATTTTTTTCACTTCGTCCCACTCATTTAGCGTCTTTCTGCCAACTTGTTTAGCAACGCCTGTCTGCCGGATGCAAAGTACAGCTGGTTATGCAACTTTCAAGCTGAAAACTCCTAGAAGTATCATATGAACCAAGCAAAAATGGGCTTAGTGACTACAAGGCCTATACGTAATTTAGCAAGCCTACCAGATATTTCTCTCCCAACAGCTTGACGGAGACGATCAATCACACTTTCGTTCCTTCGGTATTTTCGCCCAAATGTGACACATTCTACCTTCAAAAACCGAACGCTACAAGAAACGCTATGCAGACCTTCTCATTTTCCGTGTGTTTATTTGGATGATTGGTCACAGGAATTTTTCTTTCCTCATTCTACCGATATCAATGATTTCTGATAAGGAATCTCTTCTGTTGACAGTCGTGACCCCTTTGCCGAAAGTGTAGGGCATCGAAAACATGCACTGGTTTTACAATGGACCGTAACAAAACGAGTCGTCTTGCCTTAATTCCTAAAATACCGTCAAACCATCTTGATAACACTACTTCACTGAAGGTTGGGGCTCTAGCCTCTTGATCCAAATCCTGAGACGGAAGAGATACCGCGTCGCCGTCAGACTATTAGTACAACAGCATACACTGTGAGTGATCCGTCGGATTGCGTTTTGCGCTGTAACTACCTGCCAACCCTGGCTCCAGAACCTTAGTGACGGAAAACACTCAACTTACAATAACACGACAGTGCTATATCACCGGGAGCGTCGAGGTATTTCAAGCGCATGTTTGACCTTGAATCAAAGCTGTCCGGCTGCTTTTGAGTGATTGATTAGCATTGCTTCTAGATGACGCTGGAGCACTTGAGCATGGTCAGTCATCGCTGACTGGCTATTTGAACGTTCAGTCCATAGCGGGCTCTTCCATCCCGTAGAGTCGGTGGCCTTTCTGAAGCTATTTGGGCGGAATTGAAGGTTCTCAGTATGTTTCGGACGTTCTGGGGTTAATTTTCAGGAATGCCTCCTGTGTGACCGCGCTCACTGAGAGGAAGAACCAAGGCCTATCCTCCTCCCTCTTGGACGAACTATATACAACACACACAAGGGACGGCTCCATGTATGGAATACCCAGCGGATGTTGGTTATAACGGTGGTTCAGCGCCGCTGAACTGACTTTCCCAAAACTACCACAGGATCAGAGAAGCCCGATCACACTCTGTCATATCCTCCGTGATAGCGCAAAACGTTAGGTGTTCGCAAAGTCTCCATTATTAATTAGTCTCGATTTAGAGGACGTCGGTTAACGTTCTGATTGTATACAAGTTGTCAACCGCGTTCATATTGTCAAGCGAGTCCGCCAGTCTGCAAAAATAATTGTCCACTGTAGTGCTAAGAATTATTTACAACAGAATCGGGTGTCTCCTCTTTATTGGGAAAGTGCATTTCATTTTCACCGTCATTCAGAATAGAAAAATTTATTAGTAATGTTGGGCCAATAAAAAGGTGAACCAGCATCAAAAGTTGGAAAACAGTGTGTTATTCTAAAAGATTTTCAAAAACTGGTTTGAGCCTAGCAGAATCTACTTTGGCTACGTTTATCGGTTAAATCGCGGTTGATACTTATAAAATGTAAATCTTTGAAATGAAATGCAGTACCCCAACTGAGTGCCTTCGAAAGAAGTTTGACCCCAAGAAGAGGGAGAAATGCCGCGTTCCCCAATATATTCGATAAAGATAGACTACTCACAAGGGAGGTGCTTTTGTGAGGAGTGCACCACATTATTTTTATATGCCATCCCAAAAACAAAACGATTGCTCTGGCTACTCAACCAAGGAGATACATTCAGGGTCTCTTGTTCTGAGCTACTTTAGTGCGGTCAGTCTTGCTGAATTGAAATTTCCACATTCCGATCAATGGTAATAAAAATCATCCAGGGTGACACGGTAAGACGCTTATGCTTCCACATCACTACATCAAACCACAATCAAAATTAATTTGACTGATGAAACATCACGCTTTGCGTTATTGAGGATCAGAACTGAACTATCCCAGTTAGCACCTTATAAGACTGCTGTGCAAATGACGGCTTCGTTCAAGCTCACTACCCACTTTAAAAAAAGACCCTATCAGAGGAAGTTAAGGAGAGGAGAAAAGCTTTTGTCCACTTCCACAAAATATTAACCTCCAATTATAGACAGTTTTCACCGTAGTTTAGAGTCCATGTGCTGAGTCAACGTACCCAACAACGGAGCCATTTTAGAAGTCAGTGGGAAACTGAACCACGTATTTTGAGTGGAAAGGGAAGCGTAATCTTTCGTAATAATCAAAACCGAACAAGCAACAGGGCTTGTTAAATACACTATTCAATTTTTATTGCCTAAAGTCAAACTCAAAAAAAGGTCGAACGCAAATGTCCTCGACTTAGCTCAGCAAAGCGAATGATGCTATGCAGTTATTTACATTTTTGATAAATTAGGAGAACAATAATCACTTGCACTCTAAGTTGGTTTTTGACGAGAGACATGTGGTTGACGTATACTCGAGGACAACACCTAGCTAAATATCCCCAACAAGGACCAAGTGAGAAGTGGGCTCTCAGAGAGTCTCCGGGAACTTTGCGAGTAGTGTGTTCCGTCTAGGCAAACAATTCCTTAACGTCATTTTTACTTCACACAAGTTGGTATCTACTCCAGATGTGTGAAAAAATGCTACAAGGTTAATACTTAAAGTACAAAGCTTATGAGAAGGTTGCTACTTTTTCCGACCTCGTGAGGGCGTGATCTTCCAGGGGGTAGTGTTTCGTAACAGATACTTGCACTATGCTAAAAATTTCATCCGCTATTGGTTTCGCGTAATGTGACTCACATGCATCCTAGAAAATACCAGTATCATTCGACGGAAAACGAGTTGGAACAACTTCTCCTCATGATGCAAATTTAGAAAGTGTGCTACATAAGCGTCATATGCGACTTTCATGAATACATAGATGGTTGACAAGATGAGTAGTTTTAAGTCAGTTTTACTGCGACAATATATGGTACCTTCCTTAAAACTCTGTTGATTGAATTTATGGGACTACTCGGGTCTCTTATATTTAGAACTCAATGTCCTTTTCAAGGCACTCTCGTTTGAAACGTTCACTCTGGATTCAAATAGGGATCCCGATCTAATTTTTGGCCTTTGACAGAATCCTTTAATGATGTTCAGAGTATGAATACTGCCAAATTTAAATCAGCTTATCATTTAGAAAGAGCCAGTCGCGGGATTTTGTTTATCACTCAACATGACACGAAATTTACTTATTTTGTCACCCTCTAGAAGTTGTGTACAGAGTAGCACTTTTCAAATATATGACATTCAGTTTCTGCTGCATCAACCACTTTTAAAATGCAAAGGAAGTTGCCTAAATTTGGAACCCCCCAACAGCTTTTCAGCATTCAAACTCTCGAACCGTAGTATCGCCAAAATAAGTGGTGCTCATATTCTGGCTCTTGAGCGTTCGAGAAAGAAGATTCTTTTCAACAGCGGTTACATTTAAACTGGGCCATTCCGTGTGAGCAGATTCTGTTTGGGGTGCCCACTGTGGTTTTATGTAAACAGCAAATATACTTACTCAAAGTAATTTGTCCTATAATTTTAAAGTTTTACAAAACTTCTTATGACATGTACATCTGAGATCTGAAATATTTCACCACCTAACGAACGTGGATGATGGAAAGGCAGCTTGTTCTTGGCGGTTCCTTAATGTTTTGAATGGTAGTGTTCTTTGGGCAGTCAATGTGTTCCTGGTGGTCATTGATTGAAATGCTGGTTACGTGAAACGCATGGGAGCATATTTTTAGAGCAGTAATGCGGGTATATAGGATAGGGTATGATGGTGGCCTGTTATGTTGATTTTTGGAGGAGCCTATTTTGGTGTTTCTACACTTCAATGTCGTTTTAAACAAGGAACTGTTGTAATAAGGCTTTTGCCTGCACATGCGTCTTTGTGAAGAATTTTAATTCCAGATTGTAGCAGTCAGAAGTAACCAAATTAATTTTGTGCACTGTAATATTACCCACACCATGTGCACCATGAATTTGCAGGAATATACCTGCTGGTATTCGGTATGGGGTAAAAGGGTGGTACGCAATTTATTTTTCAGATTATCACAACTACTTTACCAACATTTGCTTCGCATAAGGTTGACAGTACCGACGAATGCATCCAGGATGAAAAAATTTCACCTATCCGTTACCGATACCACAGTCATGCCAACATGTATCAGATCAGTGAGGAAGGTATAGCCTGGTTGTTTGACAAGTAAACATCCTATGATGATGCTGAGGACGTATTTTTCACTGCCTGCTGGAATCAAACTTTGCATTGGAAATGCATTTTGGTGTGCTTTTTTCCGGGAACCAGCTAGCTACATTCAGTTCACTGTGCACGTTACGATCACGTAGTAAAATGCGATAAAGGCCATCAAATTAGCTAGGAGTTTTTGATGTCATGCGTTATAGCCAAATGGCATAAACAACAAATTACTAAAATAGAGCTCGAGTTCAATAATTTACTAGGTTACGAAACAGCGCGCTATTATTAGTAGGTGATCAAGTGACTCTTGATCCGTTCATCGGGATTTAAAGTGGACATGTAAGCATCATCATCGTGGAAACCGATGGGGTCTCCCCGGATGGTGACGAGACGCCCCAAGTAAACTGACAAACTCGGCAAGCAGATCAATTGCCAGCTGATCGAATACCAACGGATGCACCTGAGCTACCGAAATTCCGAGACAGTGTCAAGAATACGCTAAAATTAGGGGCACTTTTCTATCAAAAACTATACTAATCCGTCGTTTTGCCACGCAAACCTTGTTTAATTTACTATGAACTAATTTTGACTACCATTGTTCGAATCCCATTCAACTATCTATGTGACTACCGTTCACTCCTGTGCAACCCGAGTTTCTTTCTGATTACTCTGGCTCAACTTCTAGTGTTTGTTGTCTTCACCGGCATCCGGGAAGTTTTTTCTAACATTAAATTGCACGAGGCATGCGCTTGCTCGTTTTTCACTGCTCTTCATTATGTCAGTCGCCAGGCGGCCGCCTTGTTTCCCTTTGAGGCATTTTCCAGTTACATGCACAAAACAACATGGTGGTCCAGACGTTGCCCATTAGCAAACGGTATAGTTGTCGGAACAAACTGGACAGCCGTCGACTGTTTGGCAAAAGCGTCGGATAGTTTTTCTATTATTTTTACAAAGGTTTACTTGCAGTTAGTAGGGCTGATAAAGATGCTTCCAGGACGACGCTTTCTGGTGATTTTTGATTTGCTTCCGATGTGGTATATTTGACTAAATGATAACACAAAAGAGTCTCACCCGAGTCTCTCGTTAACACCATTTCAACTTACAAGTGATTTTCGGGCTAGAGTTCAAAGTCAGAATGAACCATTATGAACAAGCGTTATTTTGGGTACCTCAGAGGACTGGGCAGGTAGTAGGCTACCAAGGGATTTTAACACGGAGACTATTGAAGGAACTCTTGTGTGTTGAATGTCAGGACCTGTTGCCGGGAAGGTAGTGGGCATTGAGCCAGAGGACAGGTAGAACGTCAGTTAGGACAGTGAAAGAAGAACGCTTCGAGCGGTCAAGAGGAGGAGAGTGGAAGCTTGAACCAGGGCACTGCAAGTGTTAGAATTAGTGGCATCCAGAACGTAGGTGTAGGCAGACGATCCGGGCTCACGCCGTGTTGTGGGCTCTCGACAGTTGTACAATAGCAGCGGCAATGATCACGACTGCGTGGGCTAGAAGAGGAAGTCTAGGCCTCATCTAGTGGCTCAGATGGGCAAATTGTAACGGGACAGTTCATGATATCAAATTTAAGCCTACGAGAACAGCCCGGAACAAATCTAAATTTTGCTAGAAAACGGTCCTTTGGATACCGAGAATCCATGAGGTGCTTTTGTGTCCAGGTTTGCAGTGCAGCCGACCATAATGACATGACGGGCTGTTTGTCTTCTGATCATGGTAGGCTAAGTGATGCGACATTTCTTGTTGGATTCACAAATTTGGTTAGATATGTACCCCTACAGGTTGAGGAAAAACACTTCACTTTAACTGTCGGCACAGTTCTCGAATTGGTGCACATTGCAGAAGAACATCACATGTATGGGGAAAATGCCAGTGAATGGAGGGGGCTTGAAGTGGTATTCTAATCAAAGTGAGAAAGTACACGAAGCCAACAAGTTACACGGTAGCGGCTAGTCCTTTGCTAACTAGACACGCCTCATCAAACCAAATACAGCGGATAACAAAGCCACAGAACTTACTCTTGCCAATTCAGCCGGTTGTCAAATCAGAATGCATAAACAATTAGGTTTTAAGTAAGCTTTGACCTATCACCTGCTCACAAACTATGGTTAACATCATAAAAATGGTGCCAACTAAATAGATGCGATATCAGCACAATCCGCTAATGGTGTGAGTTGTCGAAATTGCTGCATTGTTAGTTCACTCTTTTTAGTTGCGGGGGTTGAGGAGCCATGGAGACGGTGGTTGCAGAGGAGCTACGCTGTAAGGATGGATGCTGATATAGCTCATCCTCCGAGCATCAGTGCAGAAGCTTTATTAGAAAATTTCCCAAAATGTTGGAATCAGCCTGTCAGTTGTGACCTTATCCTGCATACCGCGTTTGCAAGCTGTCAGTTTAGTTGGTATTATTATCGGTCATGTAGATGTTATTAGCTCACTCGAGAAAAGAATACTGAATCCCTACGTTAACGGCGCAGGGGAACTGATTAGAGCAGCCTTCAAGGAGAATCCGGTGTTTTATTGAGGGTAACGGCAAACGTTCCAGTGACGATGGACTAGTGTGCACGGAGTGGTGTTTATGACCAGCGATGGAAGCATTTGACCAAAACAGCTTAGAGATGGTAATCAGACGCGCAGATGTGTTGGAAATCCAAACAGTTTAGTAGGTTGTTAAAAGCTGATTCAATACAGGACCGAACCAGCAGATGGAGCCAGCTGGCAACCGTTTCAGAGAATGGCCTCTGGAGACCTGGAGAAAAACGGCCAGTGCAGGTGATAGTAAGATAAAATGGGGTCCGAGTGCACGCGACGCAGACTTACATCTTAGATCACTAGGAATGGCTCTTGATCGAACCAAGTAGAGCGCGTCCACCGGTGTGAGATAGACCGTGGAATGCCGCAGGGATTACACTGCGGAAGGCAATCAGAACCATGGGGCGAGGTAAACTCCTAACAAGGTTTTACAGTCTGTTCCACTAGTCATGATTAAATTGATTGAACATCACCTGTAAGGTCTAAATCAATTGATGCTTGGTGTGTCAGTTTGTACACTCGACAGCAGACATCAGCAACACCGCTGGGTACACCTGAAATATGTTACACTCCATTCTTACACTGCGGAGTGTAATCGATGTCTTAACTCTCGCAGAGACTACCATATAGATGGGGAAAAAACGACATTGATGTTTGATTTACGGTAGAAAAAATACGAGGTTCTTGACCTGAAAAGTGCTTATAAAATGGTGAGGTAGGTATCCAGTAACTCTACCAAAAATGCTTTACCGGATTCCATTAGGTTACAGGCGTTTCTCTGAAAATACCAGTGATCTACGTTCACCGCAGACAAGCGGTTGCAGCCATTTTATCATGACGGTGTCTGGTGCGTCAGTGGTTAGTGGTAGCAACGCCTCCAAATTCTGATGGTTCACTGGGTCTACTTTAGAAGTGGCATCTTTCAGACATAAAAATCCCAATAGGCCGCCTCATTTTCGCCTCAAAAAAATGTCAGCGGCAGGATGCATAATGTCAGTAGGGTCGGGCATAATACGCCGGCCATACAAACCCTCACAAGCTGCGCTGTCGTTTAATTGAGCTTAACGCCGGGTAGTAAGCAATTTTCGTATCTGCAACTGCAAGCTTCTGCTTTCGCTGATGAAATTCGATGCTAGATAAATTAGTGACTAACTCACATTTGTTAGCAATAGCCATGACGCCACGTTTATTAAAACGAGATAAAAATCAGCCTAAGTTTGAGAGTAGTTCGCTCCTCGGAAGCACTGGCAACCAAAGTATCTCCAGTATATGAACTGACAAAATCCAAGAACGTCGCGTATGAACTGCGGAAAGATTTGAGCAAGTTTTCTTAGGCAGTTGGGGGAAGTCAAAAAGACCAACCATTACAGTAACCGCTTGTGCGATTTCGACCTGTTAATACGCTCGGACAAATTCAACCCTCATGGAGACACGCACACCTCTAAGACTGATGATGGTGTTCTGAATGTCTGGTATCAAATAATTATCGGCTTTGTGAGTTTATTCAGGCATCTGGACACCTACCACAAGGGTTCCTTCTTGGAGGCCATATGCAATGGCGATTCTTCAGGGTTGTTTTGTGGTTAAATGATCATTGGAGCAACATGATGTTCCACTTACGTAGTGACAATTTCTAGTTCGGCCTTTGAAACGGAAGGACCTGGAGTACTTGGTGAACAGCTCACTGCAAGTTTCGGTATAATAGGAAGGGGAAAATATTGGGCCAATAATCCGAGAGCATACATACATACTCTTAGGTGTTCGGTGCAGTTGTAAAGATTCTACCCACTAGTATTCAGCAGTAGATCAAAGCGCCGGAGGGAGTCAATGCTGAGACTAAGGGACGGGACCAGTAATGATGCAAAGCCCAAACAACTCTCGGGGAAGCCTTGGTTTTCCTTTTAGGTACCCGCTGCCAGAGCTTCAGATGGGTTACATTTGCGTTTTTCACTGCTTGCGGGCTGACAGGTTGATCACTAGGGTTAGACGGGACTAGGCTGGACTCATCTTCTGTATCCACAGGTTAAATCCATGCTGACGTCATGTTGGAACGCAGTCATCTCGACGGCAAACCAAAAATCCAGTTCGTCGTAAATTCCAGTATCTGCGTGGCAGTAGATAATTTTTGTCAACGTAAACAAACTTCTCGTGGGACCATCTGAAAGGAATTTATCGGCAAGGTGAGGCGTTACGTGTGCGAAAGCGCCAAGGGTATGGTTGAGGCCTGAATCAAATTTACAGATAGGTTTACTTATATTTTTGTGATTTGGGCCTCCGCTTGTTAACGACATCTAAATTAATCACAACGACCTCTCGTGCAGACGTCTCCATACCTAGAACCCATCTGACATAAGCTGAACGAAAATCGACTATTAAAAGGAAAACCCTTAAGGACCTGGTAGGCAAAGTCTACTAGAACCAGAATTAGGGAGAATCATCGGGCTCTCTCACTAATGGCCACGGTGAATATGAGTCTTCTTCGGCCGATTCGTAAGAGAGCTTTGTCCATCACACTTGGGGAGGTTTAGCAAGTACACCCATTTTTGCCGTCCAAAGTTACTTGTGATTATGAGTTCCGAAGAAGATCATGTTCACATATCCACATACATGATCTTCAGGAACCATATGAGACTGAAGTTATGGTAAAATCAACGGGGATTGGATATTCTGCAGAGTAATTACAATGAATATTCGGAAAGTGCTTGCAGCTGCACCTCATAAGCACACAGGAACAAAGCGTGAACCTACTCTCTGGCCGGGACGCGTGTCCCGGACAACAGAACCATGGAATTATTAACGAAGAAGTATTGTTATGTCGTATCCAGAAAGTATTCTCCTTAAAAACAGTTCACTAAATCGGTAAATACAACTGTATGTTGGAAAGAAGGTTGCCTTTGTGTTACACAAAGGCAACACAAAGGTAACAGTTTTCCCAGGCACAGAGAAAACCTTCGGCTTCAAATACAATTGTAGGACCTGGAACCGGGTGGTGCTCTGCTGCGAGCATACGAAAACGGAAGGTTCACACTATCCAAAAAAGAAGCCGAGTGGACGCCATACTCCATTTGGTTGTGTTGGTCAAAGCCAACCGGTTGCTAGTGATTGCCGCCGATATATTCGCTGAGCTTAGTGATTAGCTTGCAAATGTTTTGTCTCCAATCGAGAAGACATCACCAGTTCACAGCTGAGTCCACAAGACAGTCGCCTGTATAGCACAATCTAAAAACAATCGCGAACGATTATTGCCTGCACATCATAAAGTTAAGGCTAGGCTAAACCTTTCGTAGGAGAGGATTGTGATTCAGTCGCTTAGTGCGCGCAAGACAAACCTCAGTGGTTTTGGTCAACAGGACCTTGTACAATGTGTGAAATCCTAGGTTCTGTTCTGTATGAACATATTGAACGGCTGTATGATGACAGGATTTATTCCATGATTTTGGAGTCCGGCTTCTGTATTTTGTGCTGCGGTGCTCCCTATCACTCTTACTGCAAAATACTTCGAGAAGAGACCTGATGAGAATGATTTCGGTTGTTTCTCTGAACGAACATTCTGAAGTTCACCTCTCTAATGAAGACAGTCAATTACCAGACAATAATATTGTTGCACGCATTCCCAATACTACTTATTCATCTATTGATATCTACCAGGCTTTTTCATATTTACTTTACTGATTTTTATGAAGACGATTCCTGTAACAAGTTGGTCACCATCTTGTGGCAAAAGCGATTTATTCCTATTGACTGGGATTAATTTAAGATATAGCTTTTTGTCATGTCCCCCAGTTCCCAGTAATTCTACATCCATTTTTGGTATATAAAGTTCGCATCCAAGCAACGGGGTTTTACTAAATTCAGTTTTGCCGCATCACAGCAACAAACCATTTCTGATTGCTAAACTTTTATTAAACTAAACATGAAAAAACAAGGGTGTTACGAGTCATTTTGTAACCTCAAAGGATCCGCTGTAGAGTTCAAGACCAATCACAACAAAAGGAAGTCACTGAAATTTGTGGATTATTAAGTGGCGTTTTCACCCCACGAATGCAAGTAAGCTAGACGCCGACGGTCCGCAACTATCAGGAGTTAAACCTCTTTTAGCCAGGTACGTCAGACCTGGCTTTCCCGCATCAAGTACGCACACAATGAATCCTTATGCATGTCAGTAGACGCTACCGCGAACTGACTCTCAGATATCCAAAAACTACCCAGGTATACAAAACTGTCGGCAAAAACAAGCATGTCTGTCTAGAGATGAGCAGAAACTAGTTGAGTCCTGATGAGCCGATAAAAGTAATTTACAAATCAAAGTAGGCAGATAGGTGTAAACTCACCCGAACGGATTTGCAAGATTCTCCACACAGTGGTGTGCTGTGGAGGATTTATTGTGCATTAAAACGATACCATTAACCTACTCTAGTATCACCTTCTAGTATCGCTTGAACGCCAACAAAGGATGAAGTTCTTAAGTGGCGAACTTGTGCAGAAATATTAGAGGCCATTCTTGTTGTACCAGGTAGATGGTGTGAAAAAACCTCTGAGATTTCTCCACATACACTGACCTTATCTGAGGTACATGCATCTAAATCTTGGTTGACGTTGGTGTACATCTTGGACAAATTAGCCCTAATACGACGAATCCACACAGCGATTCAACTTCTGATATTTGGGGAAAACGTGGACGTCTGGCTATCCGCTGGTATAGCGTTGAGGTATAATAAGTAGTAAGCTTTCTGGACGGAAGTCAAATTTGTCTTATTATAAACTACATTTCCAGTTTTGATTCAATATTCAAGGTTTGGTGGCTCCTAAAGACTCTGAGGTCATCGAAACTGGGCCACCAAAATCAAGTTCACAGGGGCTGCTTCTACTTCATTTTAAAAATTAGAATCGACTTCAAATTACTTCGGTCCGCGCTTTGCCACAGATTTTTCGAAAATTTCAAATTTAGTATTTTTACAGTTCCAGACGCTTTATCCACAATTTCAGCCAGGTTACTAAAGTAGATTCTGCTTACTGGCCGAAGAATCTGTACTGACTGACTAATAGGGAGATTACGTGTGAAGGAAACAAACTGGATTATTTTTCGTAAAGATACGCCTGGACGGCACGTTTTAAACGTACCTTCACCGACGTCGGCCAGCTGTGAAATAAACTTTTGGATTAGTTTGTGAAACTTTCCGCTCGACAGAACCACGATTCTTCCGGAAAATCCGTGGTCTTACCATCTTTCCATACCTCTCCAAGATGTGTAATGTACTAGATTATGCTCTTTTCAGTGGGAATTACGTGGTGAGATTCACTGTGGATATGGAGTTTGAACAGGGTTCAATGGTAGGTTTATCAGCTGGTCGGGCAATAGACAATGGCTTCAAATGAGTTATGAACGATGCGGTCGATAGATAAATGGTTGGATGTACTAGGTAGTGTCAAGATCGATCCGTGACCTTTGGAATGGGCGTAAATTCCAACAATTCCAACCGCATGTTATTTATCAGCTTGCTGATCATTTGGTTAAGGGCTCACGCTCAAGATGTCCCTGACGCCAGAAATTGATGTTCGAGTTGAATGTTTTTTTGTTTGCATAAGCAAAGAAAGCGTTAATTGTTGTTTGACATCTCCATAGTAGTTTGATGATCTAGACTGCATTCACTCGGGCAGAGTTCTCCCACCAGTATTTCCTTTTCCCTCAAAAGTTCAACCGTGTTTGTGGTTCGTTACATCAGTGCTGCAGATTATTGTCACGTAAAATACAGATAATACAAAATATGATTAAAACTCCCCAAAGGCCACTGTACTTTTATCACCTGCCGGACAGAATTTTGGATGCGAATAAACATGGCTTCGCACGAACGATGGGCTGTAGATGCCCGTGAGTTTTGGACATTTTGGCTTGTACTTATTAAAACACAGCTGTTTATTGCTTGAAGTGAAATTGGTGTACGATCACCGTATCTACAATTTATGTGTTGTTGACGTGCAAGCGTAGAAAACATGTTGAACGGCCGTTGGAAGCTAGACCGCATTAGGATACCTTCAGATCGCTTGAAGAAGTGTACAGCATTCAATCAAAACTGTATGTTTCATCAGGAATGTCCTTGATTTTCTAAGGTAGCTGCTCTGGAAGTAGAATGCTATTCTTACTAACCCCTTTCATGGGCCGCACACTTCCGATCCTCCTAATTGTGTCTATCAGATTCCGCGTGAAACTAGACGCAAGAGACCGCGCACCATAGTTGGATGCCTAGAATCAGTGTGCAGGTGCATCCATACACCCCGAAAACCAATTTGGAATAGAACATAATGAAAATGCATCCATTATCAAAGGAACCAAACATAAAATAATAACAGTTAAAGTTGGAATTCCCTGTCCCTGTTTACAGTCGAACGGTCTGTCAAGCCGAGAGACTAGTTTGTTTTAACTTTGTCGTTGCGAGCCGGTTGCTAAAAAACCCACCGATAGCTTTTTTATAGCGAATCAGCCTCGAAAGTCGATATCATTTAAAAAAACGTGCCGGAGTCCCACGACTTCTTGCCTCTCAACACGTGACCACTAATCACACGCTGTTCCTGGTTTTTCACTCCACCTACACCAGGGCGTTTATCATCTCCTGCTGACAGTTAAAGTCATTTCTTGTATCCAGTGAACTTGTCACGAAATTACATCAACCACCTTAAAGATTATGACTGCATTGACTCATGGAATTAAGCAAAAGTGAGGGTAAATGCATGTGTATTTCCTTTGATGTTGGTTCGCCAGCGAGCGACGGGTCGTATTCTGCTAAGCGAAACACGCTTGAGGCTTTCATCTCTTAAGGCACCCTAATTGCATCTTGAGAGATTATAAAACCGATAACGGGACACATGAAACCTAGTTTCAACTTTCCTCAAAATTAATCCCTGAACATCTTCAAAATAATCCCAGACTTGCGTGACTGGATTTCAATAATATGGAAAGCAAAGAACAGGGTAAGTATGAATACCCGACCATGGATCGAATTTCCTAAGTAAATTTTTTCTACGGGGCTAACGTGGCTAGTTATAGATCAAGCAGGGATGGAAGGCAGGTTGCATACTGTAAATGATTGTGTACATCCAATTGCGACTCAACCCTGATTAGAGACTGACCAAAACAAAGTTGTGTGAATTAAAGGGAGGAAAGCTAGTGATGAACGGGCTTGGTTTAGAAAATGTACATTCACACCTCAACTATCGTTTTATTGCAAATGTAATTAACATAAAAACAAAAATTAGTGATCAGGCACTTTTAACCGTTGTCATGGGTAGTTGACCGGATAAGCAATATTTTTTGGACATTAGACAAAGCTTACAAAAACGAGACATATAGAGATGAAACCTGGATTGGGGCAGCTTGAAATTCTAGAACGTAAACATGTACATGACGATATAATCACATGTCTACCAAAGCGTATTGGCGCACTGCTTGATCTCCATAGTTGGTGCAATCGGGAAGAGAGTTTAGCAGATTATGATTACGCAGCTGTCTCATATCAAGATCGATGTTTGCATATAACTTTCCAAACTGGTGGTTTCGGGGGAATTTCTGTATAGAAACGGGTGGTTTTGCGAAGTAATAAAGATGCAAATGATTTTCTCCAAGAGCTTTCCGATGAGTTTTCTGTGTACCCTTGACGAGGTTCTAGTGAAGGAAACTACTCACAAGGTTGCTGAAAACTCTTCGACAGCCCACGACCGGTTTCGCCCTTCTTGGGGCTCATCAGGTAGGCGCAGTCCCCGAGTTTCCGTCAACCTTATGTTCTACTTGAACCCAAATTGGACTGATTTCGACAAATACACTCATTTGCAAATCAATTTGGTTTTCACGGNTGCGCCTACCTGATGAGCCCCAAGAAGGGCGAAACCGGTCGTGGGCTGTCGAAGAGTTTTCAGCAACCTTGTGAGTAGTTTCCTTCATGAAAATATACTGCGATATCTCGAATATCGTACCAACTGAAACATGAGGCGGCCTGTGTGCAGCACATTCAGTTGAAGAACATCATAAACGAGAGGCTCACTTGAGTCTCCCGTGAAAACCAAATTGATTTGCAAATGAGTGTATTTGTCGAGGTTCTAGTGAAATTCCACGAATATCTTAACAATACACCAATTCGTTTGCAACAGTAACTTTGAAATGAACCACACAAATTGACTCCCGAGGTTACTTGACACCGAACTGGATTCATCGGGTGTTTGTTGTACTCTAGGAATCTGTAATCCCGCGTTAGAGTCGGGCAACTCAAACAGGCCTAGCGAAGCCACCGCTTATCCAACCTAAACAAACGACCAAATCCAAGCCGCTGATGTATACACTAGACCGCACTGTACTCAAGAAGAACGAAGGGGTCGACAGGCGTGCTTGGGGGCTGAAGTGACATAGTAAAGGAGGCGGAAGCCAGCACAAACAAACAGACTGTATGTATGTCAAGATACGCAGTTCGCGTAAGAATGTCACGATTCTGTACCGAAAAATACCCGACACGTACACACTGACTATTGATGAAGTGAGTTCTCCTTCCACTTAGTTGGACTTTCAGGTTTTACATTCGGGTTGAATGATTTGCTGCACTAATTTTAGCAATCTTACAGGATTATTTTTCCTTACTCTCACTCTCTCGCTATTTTCGTCAGGTAGCTCAAAATTCGGTGGCCAAGCCAATTGCTAAGCTCGCCGAAAAGCAATGGCTAATAAAAATCATTTGATGCAGAAGTGGACCTTTATGTAATTCCATATATATGTTCGTGATGCAGCAATCATGCGTGAATTTAGAGAAAGTGCAATCTCAGTTATGTGAACAATTTTCATGCCACTCAAGCTGTTAGTATTTTCTGGCAAGGAAACCTTCTACCTAATGAAGTTCCACACACCTAATGTAGAATGTAAAATGTCACAGTCACCCCAGGCACAGAAACCAGAACCCTCCTCCGGACCTCTTTTTAAAGGTTCACATCAGTAGCATTCGAACAAAAGAAAAACTTAAAACAGGTTCCAGAAGACAACTGATTTGGGTCCTATATTCAGTGCGAAATTCAAATGATGTAATTCAATAAAACTATCGTGGCTGAACCAAAACCTGACGTTTGGAACCAAGGTATCTTGTTTAACACTTCAAAGCAGCTGATTCTTGGATAATATTTGTTTCCTGAAACAAATCTTGGACCCGTACTTAGTATTTCGTTACAGTCTACTTGCAACGACTATTTCCAGCGCAAACAAACGATTACACGACGATGCCAAATTTCGTGTACAGTTTTTTTGTGTGACGTCACTGATGGAAATGGATACACACGGTTGTTATCATTTAGTCTCGCAAATCTCCCTCTGCCGCGGCAAAATTCGTCCCAAACCCGGCAGTATAACTTATGCCATTCTCACATGATGGCAAGCAACTTTGAAAAACTGGACTCTCACAAGAACCATAATCTTCAAAATTTGATTGATAGCATGAATAATTCAGCTCTGGGATGACCATGATTTATCAGGGAACAGAGTAGACTTCCAGGATAATGACTGCAACACGGACTAACGGTAAATTTGGCCTCGGCAGAAAAAAGCTTTTTTGTGTCGTTATATTGAAGCGCATATACTCCATCAATCGTGGGCTTCTTTGAAACGTAATTCCTGACAACAACTCATATCATTCACCCGCCTTCTCTAAAAACCTTGTCTTAAATATAATACATACTTTTTCTTGGACAGTTTGTGCAGCAATGAATGTCGCTAACTTACAAACATTACAGAGAGATGGACAACTAGATTGATTATAGGATGCTCCGATGAACAAATTACACGACGACAGATTGGCAAACATCAAAGTCACAAAAACGAAAGTGAGTTCCAAAAATATGGGGTTCACAAAAACGGGGAAGTAAGCCACTAGTATCTTTTTGAACCTAAAACAAACGTGCCTCAGCGGAACAATAACTGATCCATAATGGTGTTTGCTGCACAATATGATATCAGGCCGTTTTGGTGAATCGCTTTTTACCTTTGGTTTTTTGGCGGCTTCATAGATTATCTTTCTAGCTGCTCAACAACCAGTGAAGGGACTTGACATGAAATATAGGCAAAACACAGTTGCAACTGAGACTTCGTCCTGTGAATTAAACCGGTTTATGCCAAAAGGCTGAGGAGAACTGGAGAGCTGCTTTATGTTTAATTGGAATCGGCAGCAGTGCGCACCTCACAAAACTCCCAGAAGAGTAAAATTCATAAACCTCCCGGCTAGTAATTGAAGACTATGTCATCAGCCACTAGCGTCTGGTTAGCAGTGTTACCTCGCATTTAGAAGGGACATGGCACCATTTGTCCTTCAATCGGTTGATTCGCATCATTTTTTTCACTGCTTTTTACACCGGACTAACTGAAGAGCAAACCTTAGCCATACCATCTTACATTGAAACAAAGATTAGTTTGCGAAATACACTCATTTACAAACAAATTTGGTTTTGCGAGAGACTCACCTGGAACCCGGCTGAATCTCTCGTTTGTGATGTTTCCAGGCAACTGAATGTGCTGCACCAGGCCGCCTCATATTTCAGTTGCTACGATATTCGAGATATTGCGATAAATGCATATTCGTAATGCAATACTCAAGTAGAACATAAGGTTGATAAAAGATTAGTTTGCTTTATTTGTTGGTACTCTGAAGATATCTGTGAGGTTTTAACGAAGATCTTGTCGTGTACGTAAAGCCCAGTCTATGCTAAAAGGCCGAGAAGCATTGTACAGTGGTTTAATCCTTACTCTGAGTCATCAGCATTGCACACCTCACAAAACTTCGGGGATTTTCGAAACTGCGGCCTCCTGGCTAGTAGTTTGGACGTTTAACGGTTCGGGCATGAGTGCCTTAACAGTATGATTAAACCGCACTTGGACAGGATATAATGCCACTCATTCTTTAATACGGAATCAACATCACGCAGTCACATGATGACTGGCTCTCCAACCGGTGACTTCTAGGACTTAAATTTCAGTCACCGGGTGAATTTTATTCTTCCTCTAAGCTGCTTACAGATTGTTATTAATGTATGAAAATTTAGGAATTTTTATTGGATATTTCGTCGTATAACTGAAGCTAGTCTATGCTGAAGGGACGAGAAGCACTGTGCAGCTTTCATCCTTATTGTGAATCATCAGTGGTGTGCTTCACTGGATTCAAGGCTTCCTGGAGTTCCGTGAGATTAGCTGTGCAATGCTTCTCAGCTTTTCATCATAGATCTGCTTCATCTCCAGGAAGAAATCTCTATCAGGCCATTTATGACCAAAATCCTCAATGTTTTCTGTCAGTACCGTCGTTACTGAGTATTCGGAAGAGCTCCATTAGTGCAAAACATAATAGAACTTTGCAAGTCCTGCCAGGCAGGTTCTACTCGATTTTAGCCTATTTTGATGTCAAAGTGTTCCGGTCCAGTCAAAAAAACCCTTATCCATCAGAATAAATGACAAATACATAGAAAGTAGTCAACTTTCTAATTATCAAAGATTATGTCGCAGAAGTATTTTCGGACCAAAAATTATCCCCCCATCAAAAGTTAATTTACCCATTCTCCTATTATCTTGTGATTGAAGCAATATGTTTTAACAGTGTTTTTGTTTATTGGTGCAATCTATAGGCCGAGATATGAAGCAATAGTGGATTCTCCTCTGGGGCGGATTTCTAATAAAATCTTATGAATACACATTAACATGGCCTTCTGAAGCCAATAACCAAATAGTTAACGTTCTACTGTGGCTTTACCGGTAGCATTTTTAACCTATGCATGTTACTCTGCGGTTGACAGGACGTAAAGCCTTATTGACTGACACAAATTCAACGTTGTCTGGCGAGTACATGAAGAACAAACGCAATCTTGTCATGTGTCCGAAGAACAGTGCTGGTAAGGTCTTCAAAGACGAAGCACTAAATGAGGGAACTACGTTCGAATCCAAGAACCCGGTTTTCGGATAGGTTCGCTAAAAAATCGGAGAGAACTCTTTACTAAAGGGGCTGGGGAAATTCGCCAGTTCGAAGACGCCTACCTATGGTAAACTTTCATTCAGAATCAAAAACACTTTCGTACCAATCAAGTAGAGACGGTTTACTTCGGAAGAACGTTTAGTGCAGCTCATTTAAGGATCCATTTCGGCGGTGGTCGGTTTCCTAACTGAAACTACTAAGACTGAGTTGCTATTTCCAAACTTATCTGAAGTATCATATTCATTCGGTTTTGTATGTTACTGGAAGAGGGTGACTGGAATTCTACCTTAATGCAAGGCTGTTTACTTGCCACAAAGCACTGCAACCAAACGAGCCAAACACGTGACCAGAGTGATTATCGTTCACCTGAAAGACAAAATTCTCTTGTTTAATTTGTTTTTTTTCGGTTGATGTGTTGTATCACGCGTCATTAAATGTTTTCGGGATGGCTTGGCCACAGCTTGCGGAACACAAGGATTGATCACCATTACGCTAGGTCAAATACTTCATCTAAAGTATCACGTGAGAACATTCATCCTGCCTTGGCCGACCAACCGATGGTCCCAGTAACCCCTGGGTGATGTGGATAATGCCTTCCTTATCAGCTCTTTTACCCAAGCTGCTTTTGTGCAAATATTTTAACTATCTTTACATCCATAACTATCTTCCAGCTGGGACTATGTAGAACAATAACTGGCAACATTAATGCTTCTGAAAAAGTGGGTCACATTTCATCGATCGTTGATTTCATCGACGCACACTCACCAAGATTTGATAAACAACTGTTATGACAACCTAGTTACGCTTCCCTATTTCTAAATATATTTCACTTTACATTATTTCCTTTGAAGTCTCTTGGTGGAAGTAGGTAGTGCGAATAAGTTATTGAACCGTGCACATTATTAGAGAATGGTTTCGCCACGAATAGAACTGTCGATATACAGTCAGTTTATTGATTGATTTGGAGCCTTTGACACCACCAAGAGTGCCACACGCCGCGCTAAAACCAGTGAAGTTCACAGAGATCCTTCAGCAGGTACTGAGTTATTTTGGAATTTGAGTTGTTTCGCAAACACCAATTATTTTTAAACATCACTCAATATATAGTTATGTGATGATGGGTTTTGCAAGTACGAATGACCTGCATTTTCTATGTACAATTTCGTCTTTTTCACTCACGCACTTGGGAGACAGTAACTGAAAACACGGTTTGATAACGTTCCAAGTCCGGGAGCCAACGTTTGAGCACAACTGACTTGGTAGAAGCCCGTCAGCCAACGTACATGTCGGAGATGGTATAAATTAGACAGAGGTAGCCTCGGACCTACACTTAGCGCAGTTAGACTAAAGAAACGCTTTGGCGCACTGGCCGGTAAAACGCGGTGCTTCATAAAATGTAATTACTAAACCTAGATAATGGAATCTGTGATTAGACCTCTGATTGCCGAGTGCATAAAATTCTGCACTATCGATTCAACAGGTTGGATTTGACTTTCAGCAACTGCCTTCAAATTGTCCACCGATCCATCTCCTGATAACCTATACTTACAGTGATTTGGAAATAAAGACGCCGAGCACACTTGAAGTACCACGCTCTCATTGAAGCCAAAATGAGATTTCCAAGGGAGACGACATACCCGATTGTAAAGGTCGAGAGGAGCAAAAATGGTGTAAACACTTTTGCAAACAATTACGGCGTTTAATTTTACATTACATGAGGTTAACTGCTGTTCAGTGAAAACGTTCTTCAAGGAATTCAGCGTAAATGCGTCCTGACAATTGCCATAACAAACTGCTCTGTCTCCAGTTAAGACCAATTTGGTATGTAGCCGAGTGTATTTGTCGAACTACCGTGTTGTTAATTCCCATGACAATTTGCGGGCCTTCTACGAGTCTGGTGCAGGTAGCATTAGGAGATTTCCTAGTTTATGTTATTTCCACAAATTATTGGGATATTTGGTTTCATATTCGCATTTTATTTTCGTACAATGGATGTTTCCGCAAATGCATGAGCTTTTATTCCTGTTTATTGTGGACTGCGGGTATCATATGGCTTATTTGTGGAATTTATTCACAACAGGCAATACAACGTCGTCATTCCAAACTAGCCGACGATCGCTACTGTGCAGTATAGCTGACATGTTTTCAAAATCTCTTTTTGATGTCTCATTCGAGCCTCATCAGAGCCAGAAAAATTTGATCTAGTGAGACATTAGGAATAGAGCACGAAAATATCTGTCGTAATTCAGGGTAACTGTTACCTCAACAGCTTCATTAAAAAATGTGGAGAGATTTGGAAGAGAAGTCCTTAAAAACCTCCTTCCCCCATATCACCTTTCAAAGGGAAGCAGAATGATAATAGTGATTGTTGCGTCTGTACAACGCAATGCGATATTTCGAATATCATACCAACAGAAACCTAAGGTGGCCTGGTGCAGTACATTTAGTTGATGACCATCATAGACGAGGAAATCAAATGACATTCAGGTGCGCCTGTCGTGAAGACCATTTTGGTATGCAAATGAGCTTATTTGTCGAACCGCCCATGATGTTTTTTTCCTAAACGGTGGTGGTTTAACGCTATAAATCTAAATTGAGGAGTTTGCGGCTACGCTTACCTTGCATAAGTAAGGCCGGAAGATAGTCGTGTCTGCATCATATTTGCCCGGCGTGATCCGGGGTCTGACGTCCTTCGTTTGCTGTAATGTTGCAACTGTTCTGTGCTCATCGTGCACATTGCCTATCCACCGTCTCGACCAAACCTTACCTCTAATTGTACGACACAGCTGATGAAATATGCGAAATGGTGAATTCGATCTACCCTGTTGTAATGCTTCTTCTTATCCTCATAAAATTTCGCAAATGCGAAATGCAACTAAGTACTGCACAGTTATTCCGATGAAAAACGAACAGTCAACTCGATGGTATCCATGACACTGCGATCACTACATAATGATCGCTCACCTGATCATTTGGTTCCGTCTATTCCGCGGTTTTTGGAACTCTACAGAACTGATGGCGTTCACTCGTAAAGTGTTTTATGTACTGGCCAGGTCGCATACCAAGACAAATATGAGTAGTTCTTTCTTGTCACTGGAACATGTTATTGTGCTGCTCACGGATCACATTTGCGTTTCTCCTACGACAATTTTTAGTTATTGGAAATATTTATGTTCTGGTGAAATACATTCATTTCCAAACCAATTTGGTTTCGACGTAAAACTAAAGTGGACTCCAGATGAGACTCGTCATCTGCTTCAATTGAATGGGCCACATAAACGCCGCCTCATGTTTGACTTGGGGCTATACTCATCAATCCAGTGAGTAGCGTGTTCAATCTAGGAAATGCATTGCGATATCTCGAATATCTGACCCATTAAAATATGAGCCGGCATTTGTCAAACACATTCAGCTAAAGAACACCGCACTTAAAAGTTTCTCCTGAGGTCCACTTGAGTCTCCGCTTAAGAAGAAGCTAGTTTGCATATGAGTGTATTTCGTGAACTGCGTCCACGTTGGATTCAATAGAACATAAGGTTGATGGAAGCTCCGGGACTGCGCCTACCCAATGAATTTCAAGAGGAGTAAAACCGGTCCTGTTTTCACAGTTTTTGACAGCAATATGAATAGTGTCTTCTGTCTAGGTGATTTATGCCTCGCTTTAGCCCTGTACTTACCACTTGTTTTAGCGTGCTTATTTCTACACTAATAAAGTTATGCTCAAACCTGAGAGCACCTTTAATGAGCATCCATTTTATAACCAATTAGTGTGCAACACCTAACCAGATGAAAGCAGCTCAGAAAATATTGCGCAAGTTCCAAAGCAGCATTCAAAGGAGATCACGCCTTGTGGTGAAATTTTATCTCCAAACGATGTAAAGGTAGGTAGTCATCAAGAATGGAACGACAGAACGCAAGTCAGCTTGGTAACCGTTAGCAGTCCAAATGCTTGTCCCCTCAGTCAAGTTCCTATCTGCTCTTGTGTGTTGCTTTTCACTCTTTATCCCTCCTGACAACACGACCTGCCACTTCGATCTGACACATAAGGGAAGGGTATGAACGGTTAGTATTCCTGTTCATCCATTATGGTTTGTTCACGTGTTATTTTGTCTGGTGGTGTTTATGAGAGGTAAAATCGAATACTAATTTTCCGTTAGGATGCACTGAACTTCATCGCTTCTCTTGGCTTCTTCCAAACCAAAATCTTTCAACGGACGATTTACTCAGTGGTTTGGTTCATGCTGAATTGGCAAAAGGAGCAATGAACTAGAAATGGAAGTTGTCTTTTCCTAGAATCGAAAGAAAAAATAAGCAGAGTTAGGGCACAGTATTTGCAGTAAACTCGTTCACGGAGTTAACAGTAAGCACGCATATGGAAGTTGTTTAAACATTCTTGCAATTTTCGAACTGTGCAATTCAGGTGATGGTCTTGATGAATTCCAACTGCGGACTGACCACATCGGAGAACTTGTAATCTTTTCACAACAAAGAAGATCCAGCGAAATCTAGAAGGAGCCGGCAAAAAGTACTCATTTCTGAGAGGTAGCCGAAGATATTTCAAAGAAGCATTAGTTTAAAAAGCACCGTTTCTGTTTTTGGCGGGATATCTTTTGAATTTTAAACCTTGTACTGTATGATTGCTTAAAAGCTTGCAATTTGAAACAATAGGTTCATCCAGCTTCCTATTCTTTGTATAGCTTTTGTCAGTTTAATTACGGTAGCCGTCAAATTTGTTTGGTCTTTTTTTCAAATTTTAATTCAAGGGGGTCGTGCAGGTCGACTTGTTTCAAGGAATACTTCCAAAAACATGGCAAACTAGTAACTTTTCTGTTGCTCGACGGAACACACTACTCATAAGATTGCTGATCGACGGCCCACGATCGGGTACGCTCTTCCTGAGGGTCGTCATCATCCTTCACCACCAATCTCATTTTTACTTAAAAACACCGTGGAAGAAATTAGCGAAACACGCCCGGTTCTAAACTAGTTTGGTTTTTTCAGTGGACGCAACTGAATCCCAGTTGCATATCTCGTAATATAAAATTCTTCTACTAAATGTGCTGCATTCTGGACATGCTGAGCTTAGCAACTTGCACCCCCACTGACGTAGAGTTCAATGAGAATTTCATTTGAAACCATTCCGTTTTTCCAGCTCAGTCGTCATACGGTCATTGACCCAAATTAGGTGGAAGTATCAGAATATAAGCAAAAAGTGGTATCGTCAGAAGAATGGTCATTTTCAGCTTGCATACTACCTTTCATGAAACTACATGACCCCACTTTAACCACTCAACTTCGCATTGACGATGTCACCTCGATTAGTGATAAAACACTTGCAATCCGACTGACAAACTCGCCGAACAGACCAACAACGGCAACCACTTTATCACCCAACCTGAGACCTAAGTGCGTAGGTTTTCATGGTGCCTAGTTGAAGATATCGTATTTTTTCGGTTTTCCTCGTCGCCACCAGCCGTGCCACACGGCACCACAAACTGACAATTAATACGTTTAACTAAATACCTCAATGCAGTTGCTCAGAAGGCTGGAACTAATTCCAGATTCAACCGCTTCTTTATCTAGTAAAAGAGCCCGAAGTTTTCAGATACCCAGGCGAATTTTCTGTTGTTTCTACCGGGAGATAAATGACTACGATTGCACTATATTGACAGCAGCTTACTTTCACTTCAAAGGGAATCCGTTTCCAGTCATACAGCGACTTTGTCTGAAATAAAAAGCCGTGTTTTTGCTACACAATACGGAAGCACACAGTGACCTAGTTTGGAAAGGTCGATTGAGAAATTTGATGGAATTTTCTCGTTATGGAGTGAAGACTGAAATATGAAAGTAAACGACAGCAAAAGTTCACTAACGCAGTCAAGTGCATTTCGCAGTTATATGATAACTCGAATCCCGAGCAAATGGTTTGCCCACTTCTATGTACAAATCGGTATTTGACAGTATGTTTCATCTTTTAGAGAGAGACAGTAGCATAATCTCATTGCGTTGGGTCAAGGGATGGTTTTGAAACAAAGAGGAAAAGATCTACAGCACTTTTACAACAAAAGAATTAGGGACTTTTCGGAAGCTGGGAGGAAGTAACCTTCTACGAAACGATCGATTTGTGAAGAACATTGTATCAGTCACGCGGAAGAAGCAGCGCGTATAATCGCTATTTCAAAACCACCACTGTTACATAGATGGATAACCTTTTCCCATGTGTATCCTGGGAGGTAAGATGAACAACGACCAGAAATACAGAATGTGATTGCCAAAATGCTGAACTACTTGGCATCAATGATCCATTAAAAAGTGCATATTTGGCCAGGTTTAGTCTAGAAAAAAATGAAAATTAGTTGTGTGGGATTGGGTACTTTTATGTGATTTCATCCTTAGATCCTCTATTAGACTAGTGATTGCAGAATCTGTTAACGTCGGGCACCAGCGCGGTTGCTTGTTTTCAGACTTACGAGTTCCTAGGTGCATTCTTATTTTTTCTAATTGCTAATGACTGTTTGGAAAGGTTGTTTCATCCCAATTCATACACCACCAAAACCAAAGCAGAAATCTGCGGAGGAATATGTATCTTTGTTTGTCTATTTGTCGCGATTTGTGCAGAAAAGTACAGCTGACTATTACTTCCAGTAAATAATTCTACCAGACCATTCTCATCCTCACTCCATCAAAATCTGTTCGCTCTTTCGGACATGCTCTAGCGTAAAACTTCGACCAAAGTTTCTGTCTGTACTACGTCTCCAAAATAATGCCACTCACTCGCCTACCACCTTCTAGTTATTTCTTCTTCCGGCCTTAGGCGATCGTGCTAGAAGGGTAATACCATCCTATCCTTAGACTATTCTGTCCCTTCATTGGCACATCAGTATGTCAGTACATTATAAGTTTATTAAAACGGTTACGCAAGTGTAAATTTTGTTGAATCCAAAAGTTCCAGTTAAAAGATAAGTGATCAATTACTTTAGGCGCAAGCGCCGCATATAAAAATGTGTTTAAATTAGCGCAACGCGCAAAATCAATTCGCTTAAATTTACCTTACTTAACTTTGAAATTTGACTCACAGAGATACACCAACACAAACAAAGCCAATTTCCCACCTAACTTTTATACTTTTCAAAATGTGTTGGTTGGTGTCCCGTGAAGATTTTATTCATCTTTAAATTAGAATTGACTTCAGAAAAACAGAGGGATGATTTCTTATCATTTCTCCATATTAGTCAATAACATTCAGTAACTTGGGTTTACATCACGATGTAGAAAGAGTTTTCAGGCACCACCTTGACTGGATAAATCCTATCAACATTCGGGGAGGATAAACAACCAAAGGTTAGGTGAAAATCGTTCATCCCCGTGACTGGGGTAAGGTCGGGTAAAATTGTCAATGTAAGTTAGTATTTACCACCAAATCCAATCGCTTGGACGGATTTGGCCGACTTTTGCTAAAGGCCCTAGATTCAATAATTTGAACAAAACTACGATTCCGGACGGAATTCGGATCCTTCACACAGTTTACAGTCAAGTTGAAGCCATACATTGCAGATGTTTGACGCTTTTCTTTCACTCAGTGTGGAACGTTTGAAAATTTACAGTGCCACTCACCTGAAAGCACCCACCCATCTGACCACATCAACTCAAGTAATGTTACTTGCCTTGGAACCCCGAAAATTCAAGAGAAACTTCATCGCGTTGAAATATCGCTCCTCAGTTCTTGCAGCAGTCAAGTTTTCCATGCATCTTTGAACCCCCTTCACCCTTAGTTCTTTATCTATTGTTCTGCGGCCTAACCTTCTTGACTAGCGTGTTGAACGACACCAGCGAACAAAACGGTTTTGTGGTTGAGTTTATACCAACACAAACATTTGGCCGCAGAGATGAGGAGAAACAAGAACTCATTCAATTGCTTCGAGGAAACAAGAATAACAGATAAATAAAAGTAGCTGTGGTAAAACTGGTACCGGCCAATTCAAGCGCTTCATGGACAGCTGAAGAAGGCGCGGGCGGACACGTTTCCAATGCGATCCCAAATACCTACCTTGGTTTCTGATAACTGGTCATCTCAGCAACGATAGTGTGGTTGTTTAGGCAAACGTGGGACCCAACTGAACACACAAATTATAAACTTTTTTTAATATCCAAATATCCGAACGACTTCAACTAACAGAGGCATCGTTCAATCCTGAAGCGTTTTTGACCGATAGCGTTACATAAGTTACCTTCCGAGTTATCTATCGGAGGATCAAAATAGAAACAAGAAATGTACTGTGCCGTAGACGACACAATCTATTATTTCGAAAGTTTACAGCTTCGAACCCCACAGTCAGTTCAGTCCCCCTGTTTTTACATCGATGGCCTTAGTATCATAAGCAATACGAATATCAGAAATGGTCTGTAGCAGAACCGCCGCTGGCATCACAATCCCCTATTCACATATCCCAAACGAGATCTTCAAGTTCTCAAAGCTAAAAGCGGGTCGGCAGACGCTATTGTAGTGTGTAAAATAACAATGAGCATGACACCAAGGTAGACACCGCCGTCATGGCTAAAAAGACTTTGCTAGAGCTGTGGCTACCGGCACCCTGTACGCTTCCATCATCTTCGCTGTCACTAACGCGAAACCTGTGATTGGAACGGACACAGAGAAAGCTAGTGTCTTCATGCTCGTAAACTCTCCACCACACCGATAGTTGGCCACTTCAGAAGACAATCAACCAGTATTCACAATAACAGGAGACAATTTTTCATACTTATGGAAACACAATACTATCATTATGATTGGGTCCCTGGTGGCGCTTCAACTCTCTATAGCAACAGGTATTAGGGTTATCTTCAAGTTTCCTGATGGTCTGTGTACGAACCCACGTACACTAGCAAAACTGCCTTTGTTTGCAAAAGCCGTTGTGACCAGTCTTCATTTTTGGACTTTTGGGGGATATTCGTTTGGTGCTTTTCACCGACACGTTTTACAGTTGGACTCAATTAATTTGGTACAGACTGCAACCAACAGTTGAATATATAAAACGTGTCTTTTAGCTCTGGAGATACTTAAATTGTTCAGCCTGTTGGTGGCCTCCGCATAGACGCCATCTCATCCTGATGCGCCTGAGGCTAATGTATCTTCAAACTCAGTGTTAAACAACAAATCAAGACCAAAGAGGTTTACAGGCTTTAGAGCGGACACAACGCCTGTGCGTTGACCTATGCCACTAACGAGTTTTGCCATAATTGCATAGATGCATACCAACTGACTGAAACATCCCGGAGAGCTCAGTCATGTAGGACTTCGGCAAGAACTACTCTAACAGTAGCTGCCGGAAAAGGTAAGAGAACTACTCGGATGTGTGGAGATATCTCAGCTGGCCTTATGTTGATGTCAAGGATTCATCGGTATCTTTACTAGAGCCGTAAAATCCGTTTGTCAAGTGCGGCAGATGAAGAGTAATTATAAAGTCTGTTTTTTATGATGCTTGCACACAACTTGAGCAAGACGTTTGCAGGCAATTCCAGTCGACAAAAATGGACTTTTTATCAATGGTTTCAGTTCCTCTTCGATGCCTCGCAACAGATGAAGTATAACGTGCTACGTGGCATTAGGTAGTCTTCATGGACAGTGGTATCACTGTCAGTCCCTCAGGTGAATGTCACATGAGATATTGGCACACTATGTTTTAGGCGCATCCAAGAGTACGAATCCAAACTCCGAAGTTAACTTCTGGCCCCTGACACAAAATGAAATGGATCTGTTGGTGGGACTTCAAAGCCCTGTAGAAATGGCCGTAATCAAATAAACCGGGGCTCTGACAGATGCAGTCAAACTATACCCCTGCCTTCACTTTGTCAAACACAACATCAACTACTTGCCACACCTGCATGCCTTTCGAGTACCCATCGTATGATTTTGTATTGGACGGTGGCGAAAATCGTGTGTGAAAATGGTTTTAACAAGCGTGAATAATACAACAGTCACACGCGGAGGTACTCATCAGTCGTGCACAAGACCTTTCTTGTCGACAACTATTTACAATTGTTTATTGGTTCATGGGCATTGGCCGTCGCTTTATGTTTTCACTGATTGATATCTATTCAGCAAGTCTGCATCACAACCAAGCAGCCGCATTGTTGCATTGGTTTACTCTCTACAAATTTTCCTAAAGCATCTTGTGATCATCCGTCTTCCAGCCCATTTCATTCATGACCGCAGGCTTCTGTGGACTGCGTGAAGCTGTTGAACCAAAGCACTGGTTAACTCAGGCATCTGCACAGTATCAAGCATGCAAGCATTCAGTATCAGGTTTTCCTGATAAACTACAGCGTTTGTGCTATGAGGAGACATACTTATGACACATAGTTCAGATATCAGTCCATCGCAGTGCCTCATCTAGACTGGTGATCCTCTGACTATTGGGACTTTTGTGCAGCCGGAGAAATGCTGTAATCATGTGGCTTTGGGGCATCACCCTTCTGACGGTATTAGCGGTCAATATAATAGCATCTAATTACACCTGAAGTGGCCACCGTCATAAAGCAGTCATGTGATTCTGTATTTCGGCTTGGTACATGGGTCATTGAACCTCATGGCAATTTTGTTGCACACCATATGGTTACGTGCGCAGTGGGGGAAGCCGCATTTTTCCAAACGGAAGAATGAACACAAATGGCACTCTTTAATTGATTGGCCCCATTGGTTAAAAGAAAATCGTCGTGGTCTTCACGTTCGTTTATCCATCTGCCTCTATGCCTTTATTATAATGACAACTCGTGTTTCACCATCCTTCATCCCAACTCAAGCCGGTGTATCCCTTGAAAGCGAGGAGGGAAAGCAGCAAGCTTTACCAGTTAATGTTACGAAGTTAATGCAACTCATGCATACAGTGCTCTAAAGTAAAGACTACTGTCAAGCCAGGGAATTACAAAGTCGTTCCACATCTAGTCTCGAAGCAGTAAAATGAACCCAAAATTAGCTACGGTTACTAGTCTATTCAAAAAGCTTTCTGGTGATCGTCTGTTCAAAAATGAATGCTTGTACCATATTTGCAATACCAAAACTGATCTTTTGAATAGAAACGTCAGTTGAAGTGAAAACAGAGCTATCGTTTGTCCACAGATATCACTCTAGTTTGCTTGATTCAGTTGTTCACTATGAAATGTTTACCACAGAGGGGAGAATTACATCCGAAAATTCTAACAGACCCTTCTTTCTCAGTTTATTTTACCAGCTTTTCTCCGCAAGTGCACCAAAGGAGGTAAGTACATAGGTATGTAAGTTTAAGGTAGTTTTAAACAATCCTCCACAAAACGTGTAAAACATGGCTAAAAAGGGTTGGGCCTGACGGACGTTAATTCTGGCAAGCTTGTTGCAGAATAACAGCCACTTTAGCAAGGATATTCTCTTAAAATTATCCGGAAAGGGTCTAGCATTCTCGTAACATTTTAACGAATGGGAAGACGACTATTTTTCCCAAGTGCCTTTAGTATACTTACGACAGCTTTCGGTTGATATTTGTCGAATATCAATACATAGTGAATACATACGATGTCACTTTCTAGAAATTCATCTACTGAACAAGAGTCTCTGTGTGATGTCTAGGACCGTCTGGAATCAAATACTGGTCACGCAATGTTAGCTTGTGCAATATAAAACGCACCAGTGTATTGTCTTTAGATGTACATCTTTTGGTCCGGTAGTCAACTTTAAACTCAAATGCAGTCTGACAGCGGTTAATATTTTCATGCAACTGGTTGGCACGTTTCACAACGTACTATTTATCTGGTTCCGTTGCTTGAACTTGATCACAAATTAGGAAGCTTCATAGATGTCTTGAGAATCACACTGATTGCGATGCCCACTGTCACTGTGCGATCAAAAGACAGAATCATGATTCTCTGCAAAAAGTATTCGGGATTTAGGGTGTTCAAGTAAAAGGAAACCGTATCATGGGCAGGTTTGTTATTTTTATTGGTTTAATTGGATGAATCCCTCGTTAAGTGCAGACAAGTATCCTGTATGTTTCTGCAAGATGTCTTCGAAGACCATGAAGCTGCAGTTTTGCCAAGAACGCAAAGGAATCATCAAAGATAACTACTGCCAGTTTAGACCCGGTAATTCTACCAGTCTGGCTGATCCTGCATCGTTTGCTTTTCTACTACGCCGTCGTGATTAGTCCGATTCATGCGGTTCGTCCGGAAACTTTGTATTTGTCCTGAACGTACAAACTTGATGAATTGTGTAGGTGGACGGCTAAGTGAGAGTGTGTGAGGTAGATAAATTCCTATTCATCTACTGAAATTCCGTCCCTTGCTTTAAATTATACTGCAGTGAGATACTTACCAGCAGAGTGGTCTTTGCGAAAGAGTTTCTAGTCGAAATGGGGAATCTTTCCAACTTCGCTGTTGGAAAAGATTTTATCCATAACGTCAGCAGTAAAAAATGATGGCTCTCCTGTTCACAGTCACACAAACGGCTAGCTTACTTGACATATGTTTCGAAGTAACTACAAAGAAAGGAATTTGTGCCTTCTTTTTTTCTAAGTTGCTCAGACATGCTTGTCAACTGTGACGGCCCGTGCAAAAATGCATATCCGAGACCCTTTAAAAATAGATTGAACTCAGCTCTAACCATAAATTTGTGCACCACGCAATCTGCATTTATACTTCAAAACCTTCAAACTAATAGATAAATACGGCTGTGAATTGTGGTTCTTTGCAGGATTTGTAGAATACGTATTTACATCACTCTTTTTGAAAATGTCCTTTTTTGTTCTGATGCAAATATTGTCGCTGGTCTACACCAAAGCACGGAAGCACAGGACCAGAGCTCTTGTTGGAACCGGGCTATTATTTAAGGCACTGGACCAACCAATCACATCCCTAAAATGATTGTTCAAAATTGAGAACTCAGGTACGTCCAATAGGCGCTGTTGAATTGGAAACAAACTCGCCTAGCATGTCAGATATCCTGAGTTAAAATCGCAGAAGAGCCACAAATTTACACGGCCAATAAGAGCAAGGCTCGACCCCAATGCTTTCCGAGGTTGTTGCGGACTAACCAGAATAACTGTTCCAGGGCAGGAGTAAAGAATGTTCAAAAGACAAAAATAGGAACACAATTATTGCAAGGGGCAAACATAAGTACTCATGAACATATGAGTGTGGTGCTCCTTCTTTGAAAAATTCAGTAGCAGTATGTGTTTGTTCACTACAATCCCCTTCTGTGTTGGGAATTCGAGTCCCAGTATTAGTCCGGGAACACTGAAATCTAAACAGCCCAGTCAAAACTATTGTTTTATTTGAAATTATCCGACAGTTGCCTGGCGTCTTAGCCAAAAAGATCTCAACAGGTGACATCCATGTTTCGGTATCACTTACTCTACTGTAGTTTGCCTCCGACAAAACAAGTAATCCGGTCTTCTAAGGAAAATATACAATTGTTTTCGGCCCAAATTAGTCCAAAAGATCACTTACAGTATGCACAGAAGCTTCACTCTATTGGCTGCATTGATGTCCTTGTGGAGAACGGGTACAAAATGATTCCCTTCAGAGAGAGCAATCACAGGGCCGAAGAAAGTTGTTTTCTGATTCAGAGAAGTTATGCTAAGAAGGATTGGTTCCTACGGAAAAGTGCTGTCGAATCCCGAAAAGCTCGGAAATAGGGGGTCTTTTATCTCTATGCTATTCATCGTGTGCGTTATCAATTGGTTACCAGGTTCAGAAGTTTCTCACAGGGTATCGCGCGGTTAGACCGATTTACAGAAATGGAAAACTGCTGTCGAGCTTGGTTCTGATATGTGTGTTTTAAACTGGATGTTATTCCAGGCAAAGGCTTACACGTTCCTTTGATCACATTGTGCGGTTACGCTAAGGGGCCCAACCTCTAGCATTTTAACGAAAGATAACCCTTTTGTTAAAACAGCCGGCGAAAAAGTAAGTCTAATGCTGACAGTTGCGTTGTGATAACCTGGAAATCATCCGGCATGTTTCGGCTTATATAAAACGAGTAAAATCCATACTAGTTAGCAAACGAAAAGAAGTATAGGTCACATGTTAAATCCCAAGATACGCAATATTTGGATTTTTACGTTTTATTTTAGTGTTGTTCTATGAGGAATGTGGTTCTTGCTTGGTTAGTCTGGAATCATGCCTGCACGAAGTATTCACATTGCTAACTGGAAGCAGCATCTTTCCTAACCTTGAAGAGAATGTTCCAATGATTGTGTTCCAATTCACACATGAGGTTTTCTTCTTTGTCCTTTTAATGGTAATCAAGACAATACATCTAACTGCATTCGGAGACAATAAATTCCGGTAAATACTGTTAGATTACATGTCCTGGTTTCAAGGCAGCTAGCGAGAAATGTAACCCACGAATGAGAGACAGAGGTAATTTATGTTTAGGCTTTTATATTTTCTCGGAGCTTTCGTACACAAACTTGGTTTTGAAGCACTATAGGAAGCAATGCCAGTTGTGTTTAATGAAGAACGGTTTACAAAAACTGGATAGATACGTGCATTTCTGGATTCAAGCATACATACAAATGTAAAAAATCTAATCAAGGCTGATCAAGTGTGCATATTCCATTGGATGAATTGAGAACACTTTCTGTACTGCAGAAAGATATTCCGTTTCAATTTATTGTCCGCGAGTTATAGTGTAAGACGCCCGGTTTTCTAAAAACTAGCCTCACTGTCATCGCAGCGCGCCCACCATCACAATTTCGGTTTCATGTCTACGATGGCAACTGCTTTAACCAACTGGAGTAGGTGCATTTTTGGCTGGGTGTTGAGAACAACTCAGGCTTCGTTAATTTTATATACTAACAGTTTCCTAGCAAGTTGTGTGTGGTAAGAGAGGCTTGTCTTTGTGTTGATTGTCTCGAAAGTGTTTCGCATCAGTGCCTTCTCATCTGCATTAGACCTATTTTTATGGACCGGTTTCGGACATCGTCGGAGTTCGTTGTATCCGGTTAACCTGACTCTCAGTGAAAAGATCGCACCGCCAAATATTTCACCACAGCCTATTTTATCCTAACAGTTCCGAATAGCACAATGGCCTCTGCAGTTTTCGTGACCTACATTACCGACCTCTGGATGAATATACTTTTATTGTCTTTTTCTCCTTTTCTGGCGGTTCATCCAATTTTATTGTTTTAGATAGACTTCCATTTCACCTACCGTCAACGCAACTGGGAAGAAAGTCATTCCCTCCTCTGAACTGTAGCATGAAGTTGCTTGAAGGCATCTATATTCCCCCTTTTGTCTTCACACACTCCTCTGAAGACATCCGAGTCAACCCCACTGAACTTTCTGGCTGCATCGAATTCTTCCATCAGTGCTCAGTTGTGACGTCGAAGCTAAACATTTCGAACATTATGAGTTCATTCGAAGAAACTTGGGCCATATTGAGAGAACTGGAATTGTACCTCAACGTTTCAAATACTTGCATCGGGTTTTCCTCTTTTTTCTCGGTGCCTCTTCAGAGTCTAATCATAATTGTAAGTACCGATTCCCGACTGCTAACAAGTATCTTGGCGTAACCAGCTGCTCCAAATATGCATTGTTGAACTATGCATTTCGAAATCACTGCCAAAAACGTAGGGTAATCTCTGTTTGCATCAAGCAGCTACGTGCTCTTGAGTTCCTCGCAATCTTGCTACCAAAGTTGTTTATTTTTGCGTATTTCTCTTTTAATCCTGTCACTGATCCTTTTGTGGATAAATTCATGCTTAGACGAAGCCTTGAATTAATTTCAGGTACACGTTTTAAATATTTTCGGAAATCCATTTTTTTTTCTTGTCATGCAAACTTTTCGTATTTTTCACCGATAGGTCTAATCCACTTAACTCCCGCGTCTTGGCTGCGATTTTCAGCAGATGGACAAGAAAAGCATCCAGACACACGCATGTCTGCACAGATCGTTTCGATGCAGCTCATGAGACATATCAAAAGGATTTCACAAGACACCATCCTTTCAACAGTCTTTGCAATTACTTCACACAGCCTCAAGTTTAAATAATTATGTTAATGTAGTTTCACTGCAACTTTTCTTACACTCTATAGTTTGTGAGAATGCACCTGCTTGCCAACCTCAATCTATCCTCATGTGTCTCTTCATTGTTTTTGTATTCACCACGGTACACAGATGACCAAACAAAACGTGACATATCCAAGTCATTGAAAAAAAACTCCAAGTATTTGCGCTGCCAATGCAGAATAAACCAACTATCTTTCTAAAACTGCAGTAGGCTTGGTATGGTGCATCGTCTGGTAACGCGTGGCAAAATATCCTAGGTTTTTTCATTCGTCTCGAGATCCCAGCGGAAATTGGCATGGTTTGTCCACGTGTGAATTTCTTAATGAATTTATCACTGAATTCTAGAGCTCTCATTCTGCCGACAAGATCAGTCCACTAGACAGGCGAACGGTTTGCGTTGAAGTCTATTGTGTATACGTTGAATCCTAACACCGCATTGGGCGGAGTAAGTCTGATATTCATCTAAAGTGGTCCTTTTTTGGAAGTCGAAGATGGCCTCTCAGCTATCTGGAAAACGCTGATTTGGGTGATTTTTGTGGAAAATACACAGACGTTGACTGTGTAGACGTGTGGACACTGCGAAGCTTAAAAACCACATCTTATAACACTGTATACCAGTAAACTTAGCTGCATCTCCTGGTTAAACTTCGAACCTTTTAGGGTACACCTATAGTTAACGTAGTCGTGTCCATCTATCTGTCCATTTCAGCGGCTCCGATTCAAATGGGATATTCTTCATAAAAACGAATAACGAATATCTTTGAGGCCTCTCCGTTAACTCGAAACGTATCTTCTTTTCTTGTAAACTATTTAAATCTTTTACCTGAAAGCGAGACACAAACGTAAGCGAACATGCACTTGTTGGTTCTCTTGGAATATTTCTTTACCGATCAATGATTTCAGCGAATGACGATGGAGAGAGAACCCTTATCAACAACAAACAATAACTAGTCAAAACTGGGGCCTAAGCGCTACAGAGGGAAACGAGTGAATCCATAGTGCGAAAAACTCTGATAACTCTGGAACAAAGGTGAGGTAGCTCACAAGTTTGGAAATTATTGCAATAAAATATGTGGCCATAAAAATATCATTGGCATCGGTCCAACAGTCTTCCCAGACCTTAAGGAATACAGGTCTAGTACACGATTACTGACTGTCGTTTGGCAGTCCGGCTAAAAAATGGGATCGGCTTCGTGTTACGTGTATGGTTTCCAACCAGGTTTTAACAGAAGCACATGCAAACAAACCGGGGAGACTCAAAACTCCCGCAGTGACTTTTGCCGCCTACGTTGTGCTCTGCACTGTCCCAGCCTGTTTCCAGCGAAGTTTCGGTGAGAGTTCTAGACGGAAAACAGCTTGTTACGTGTTTTAAACATCACCTGTTGAGCCTTATTTAAAGTTCAACTGTCTCTTGTTGCTTATCAAACCCAGGCTTTATGCACAATTTCATCGTGGACAGGCCGTTGTTAGCATATTTCGAGCAGTGATTAAATGTTTCCAGACAGGAATCAATTATTTTGTCAAATTCTTTAATTCATTATCAGACTAATTAATCTATCAAAAAGGTAGATTTTGGTTGCACGTCTCCTTTATTGGACTTCTGCAGTCTAATTAGGGCACGTTTTCTGGAGACCTGAGTGGAATGAATGCTTCAAAATGCATGACTAGTGAGCAGAAGTGTATTTAAACTTAAGATGGAAGCTACTTTGTGAATTTCCACAATTACTAGGTCGACGTTTTGACCATCCTGTAAACTACTGATGGTTCTTACCGGATAGTACTAATTAGCCCTTGAGAGATTATCACAGAAGAGAACTCAAAAAGTCTTTCCCACCGTGACGACTTTCATTCATTGCATGATCTTAAATGACAAGTTTTTACTGTGACATGACCTTAATTTTTTCATCAAAAAGAGAATGTCACAAGTGCAATGCAACCATATGGTTTACGAATACGGCTCGTAAACGACGAGCATCGGTCTTTTAAGCGAGAGCAGGTAGCCCATGCTTCTAGTTCTACTTGATCTTTTGTGGGTGAGGAGGCAAACAATACAGAAAAATGTATTGGTTCAGTGATGTTCATTGAAATCAATGAAGGTTTGTTTTTCGGCTTTTGTTTAAGGTTAACTTGAAAGCCGCTTTTTACCCCATTTGGGAGATAAATATTGGCATGTATCCACCACGGAACACACTTGCTTGGACACACAAACCCTAAATGGCAGGGAGTAAAATGTCAGCTGCTGATTCATTGATTCCCGTTTTTATCGTGGCGGGAAACGCAGTTGTTTTTTTGCTTTTCGTGTCCAGGGTTTGCCTGTCAGTTAGCATGGTAATGTTGTTTGTTTCCGACCTGTACATTCTTGTGCAAGTGACAGGTGGGCGCCACATTATTTCGTTTATTACCACCCACTTGGAAAATTGAGGTAGTAGCGGGGTTCTGCGCTACGTCATTCCTCTTTCTGCACAAATTATTTCTCAGTTAACTGAGTAGTTTTACACACTGTGAGGTGTGCCCCTTCTTTGATGCGGTACTAAGAGACACGTGAGCAAATCATCAGATCTTTAGGTAAGCGTATTAGTACATCTATCCTGGGAGTGAGTGGTGGAAGATTTTGATGAAACAGGAGATGAAATTCAGGACCCTTCTTGTTCACTAAGTGTCTCAGTTGGTAATGATGGAGCACAGTTTTGGATGACGCTGCTTCTACACACAAAAACATCCCAATTTTTTCCCCAAATGTTCGTCGTTTTCAGATAGTCTGTGCAAACATATAGGTTGTTAAATCAGAATACTCTAAACGTTACTTTACAAAGACAGATACTGGACGTATTTTACGGGCTACAGGCACTTTGTATAAAGAGGTTTCACGTATCGAATGCTGATTACTTTGTTCTACCACAGCAAACAGCTTTTAATCTTCAGCAACTGTTACGTGCTGAAACAGCATCCAATGGATGTTCCATTCTGAATATTTGTATAGCTTCTCGAATTTGTTTTTCCCCGTTGTCATTGCACGCCTGCTAGCTTTGCTGCAGTCTAATATTCAAAATAAAATCACGATATTCCACACAGTATTGAACCTGTCAGCTACCAGAAAATACCACTGGAACGTTTAAATTTAGTCTGCAGTCTACAACACTAAAACTTGTATGTCTCTTGTTTACCAAGCAAGTTGTTTTCATAAATGACTTTTGCTCCGACAAGAAGTAACTTACCCTGCTGATTTATCCCTCAGCAGCTGATTTCCTTCTTTTCATCGTTTTATCCGTTAATTTATAACTAGCCCAACTAGTATGGTATCCTTTTCTGCACGCTTTTTAATAAAAATTTTCCTTTAATAATAAATGAACGCTCAATAGCGCAAACTTCCAGTTAATTATGCCCCGGTGATTGATGTAATGCCTCGAAGTGCTAGTGGTTTTTGTACAGAACGAGAGCGTTCTTGATACGTGTTCAAAAGCCCGGTCTTCATCTACTTTCTTCCACACCATATTCACCTACCTGCGTCTTTATATTACAAGGAGTATTGTGGGCTTTACTTTTTCAACGTCACTTCCCATTAAGTATTATTACAAAGTTTTGACCGTCTATGGGGAGAATGACTGGCAGGATAAATATCGGCAAGGTAATAACGAATCGGTTATGCGCTGATCAGCGATGACATTCACTAATATCGTCTTAGTAGACGCAGTTCCACTCTAGTCGTAGTAGTCGGCGAGCTGACCCACCTCCTCGTGGTGCTGACTGGGGAGCCTGGACGTCAGTCTGGGTGAGCTAAGAGTTCAGCAACTCCAGACAGGGCTAACCACCATGTTTGGTTTCAATGTGCGGGTTACTTTCGACAATGTACACTACGAATCATCTGGCGCCTCCGCACCACTTCCAACCAGTACACAGGAGAGACTCGTGGGGCTCGCGTGTGAGGAATGTGGCAAGTGATTCAAATCAAACGCTGTCTTGGTAGCCCACCATCGAGTTCATGACAATGAAAGTGTTGGTACGAACATGGTCGCTCAATTGGCCTGCGCTGGCTGTTTCCGCCTTTTTCCGACAAAGATTGGCCCGAGTCAACATTACCGGCACGCACACCGAACCCAGCATAATGCAGATAAGCTTAGTCGAGGGAAGTATTCCGGTGCCCGCTGGTCCCAACAAGAGTCACAATCGCTCTTGCGCCTGGCTAACAATTTATATCCGTCTTATGCTACGCAAACCGCGCTGCTGGCGAGATTGGAGAAGTATTTTCCTGGTTGATCGGCTATTAGCATCAAAACCTGGTTACGGGTGCTTAATTGGCAGGCACAACAGGACGAATCATTATCTGGTGGCCCTAAACAAACTATCAGTCAAATAGCGGCCTACTCATCAGAAGACGATGACTATAGCGTCTGGTTTAAACAAACCGTGGATTGCGTGGTGTCACTCTTGGAATCCCATGCTGACAATTCGCTTGCTACTGTTGACCTTCTGGCACTTGCTCGAGGGTTGCACTCTGGCATCCTGACACCGGAGCAAGTCCTGTCGCTTCTGGACCTCCACGCCTCCAGGACATTTTCACACACCTGGAAAACTGTATCCCGATGCCGTCGTCAGTTAGCCCATCGGATGCCGGTCAACCGAAAGCAGATCCGCCGAGCCAACTACGCCGCCATCCAGACCCTATACCACCAAAGACGGAAAGATGCAGCGTCTGCTGTGCTCGATGGGTCATGGAAGGATCTATACAAAGGTAACTGCGGCCTACCTCTGAACGCCGAGCAGTACTGGAAACAGGTGCTCTCAGCTCCAAAACACGTGGATAGCCGGCCAAGTCGCGTAGTAGTACCATCCGATTGGAGCTTGATCGAGCCAATTACAGGAGAGGAAGTCGGTCGTACGATCCGTTTAATGGGCAATTCGTCCCCAGGCCTGGACAAGCTCACGCCCAGGATGCTCCGCCGGTTCAATGCTAACGCGCTTGCTGGGTATTTCAACTTACTCTTATTATCTGGGGGTTGTCCCCCACATCTGTGTCGTGCCCGTATTACTCTAGTTCCGAAGGTCCCAAATCCGACTTCACCGGATCAACTGAGACCGATCTCCGTGTCATCCATTCTTGTCCGATGCTTTCATAAGGTGCTTGCTGATCGCTGGAGTCGTAGATTGCAACTGCCCTCACTCCAGTTTGCATTTCTACATCGAGACGGTTGTTTGGAAGCTACATCGCTGTTACATGCCCTGCTTCGTCACTCTTCAGCGACTGCTTCTAACCTCAGCTTGGCGTTTGTTGATATCTCGAAAGCGTTTGATTCGGTTTCGCATGACACAATCGTCAGATCTGCCAAGGCGTTTGGAGCACCGTCACCTCTAGTTCGATATATCGCACAGTCCTATGAGAATGCTGTAGCAGTTTTCCCCAATTCCGAGGTCCACTGCCACAGAGGTGTGAGGCAAGGAGATCCACTCTCCCCATTATTGTTCATCATGGCAATGGATGAGGTTCTTGGATTGTCGATGCCGCAACTGGGATATCAGTTCCATGACACCCTAGTAGATGGTTTTGCCTTCGCTGACGACTGGGTCGTGTGTGCAGAAAGTCAGGCTCGCCTTAAAGAGAAGATTGAAGCTGCTGCTGTCGAGTTGGGAAGAGCAGGTATGAAGATAAACGCCCGAAAGACGAAAGCGATGGTGATTTGTGGGGACAGGAAACATCGGGCGACAGCAGTCTCAGTCGAACCATTTTGCTTCGCCGAGGAACTCATCACTCCTCTGGGTCCGACAGACACCGTAACATATTTGGGCATTCCCTTTACATTCAAGGGGAAAGGGGTCTTCAACCACCGACAGCATCTGCTCAAACTGCTCGATGAGGTGACGCGTGCCCCGTTGAAGCCGCATCAAAGAATGGAGATCACGAGGAACTACCTGATACCGAGGCTGACATATTCGCTCGTGCTCGGCCAAGTCCACCGAAACACGCTCAAAAGGTTGGACAACTACATCAGGCAATCTATTCGTGGCTGGCTACGTCTACCGAAGGACACCCCGATCAGCTACATCCACGCCGGTAAACAACATGGGGGACTTGGTATCCCAAGTCTGAGTGCAACAATCCCGATGCAGCGGAGAGCGCGTATGGAAAAGCTCTTTTCTACCCAGTGCCGAGTACTACGCAATGTAGTCAACGATTCCGCATTTGGCAAGATTGTTCGGGATCTCAGCCTTCCGATCCGAGTCCATGGTGCATGCGTAAACACCAAGGAAGAGCTGGTGGCTGCTTGGGGTGATAGTCTGCACAACAGCGTTGACGGTCGCGGTTTACGAGAGTTGGTCGCTTCGCCTCTTTCGAATCGATGTTTTGTATTTCCAGAACGAGTGTTTCCTCGGATATTTATCCGCGGTATCCAGCTCCGATGCAACCTGCTCAGGACGAGAGTTAGAAACCCTCGGCATGGTCATGGTGGCCAGACGATCTTATGTCGTGGAAACTGTGGCCAACCGGAGAGTTTGGTGCATATTTTGCAGTCCTGCTGGATCACGCATGATGCCAGATGTGCTCGTCATAATCGGGTTGCAAGGGAACTCGCAAAGCGTCTCCGTCGCCTGGGATACACCGTCTTCGAGGAGTTGAGAGCACCTACTTCGACGTCCTTCATCAAGCCTGACCTAATCGCTGTTCGGGAGCGCCGAGCAACTGTGATAGACGTCAGCATAGTCTCGGATGGGCGCGGAGTGACTGTGTGGAATGAGAAGAAGCAGAAGTATGGTGCTGATGAATATTCCCTCGCCATAATCTCAGCCCTACGTGCAATTGGTTGTGATGTCGACTTTTTGGTCCACCAACCGATGATCACCTCTTATCGAGGGATCTGCTTTCCTCAATCCGCCAAGGCTGTTATTGGACTGGGACTTCCTAAGGTCACAGTCAGTGACTAGTGTTTGCTTGCCATTGTGGGCTCTCTGCGTACTTACGACACTTTTATGCGTGGTACATGGCGTTGAGTGTCCATTCTTGCCATTGAATCTCACACCAGACCCAGTATGTCGGACACTTTGTGCCTGATGTGCGAGTCTTGACTGTCCTAGCGTTTACCGCGCCTTGAAGAGCATTCAGTATCGTTTGTCATTTCTTCGGTTGTTGGTCTTTACACGCGTGTTTCCATACCAAAAATTCTTACATACGTTGGGATTCATCTTATCTGACTGTAACTGTTGGTGGCATGACTTTGAATGAGACTTTTTTCTCTTTTATCTCGTATTCTCCTGTAACCCTTTCACACCCATTGCTTGCATTCAATTTTTATGTCTGTGACCATGCTCTTCAAAAACGAACGATAGTAGTAGTAAATGGTCAACCATCTCCCGTGTATAGCCACCTCAGGTTGGAATCGCTGGAAACAGCCGCGATTCTCGCTGAGATCAACAACAAGAAGTATCCAGTAAGTCAAACTATGGTACTCACTCTGAGCTATCACTCACATGCTAAGCAAAACCCTACTTAGGGGGACCATTCTGCCTGACTATAGCATATCTCCTTGAGGTCTTACAAGAATAACCTATAGTAACAGGCAGAGGTTTTCTGGGGAAAGGCAGCCAACCAAAGTGAACCTTAGGTGACTGACGTGATTTGTCAACAGCACGAGTTACTTGGAACTATGATACAAGCTGTTTACCGTATGCAACCACAACGAAAGTAGGCGGTCCACTTATAATCTGCTGATTTTCAAATCAGGCCGCTCAACTGATTGTCAGTGCAGTCCGCCTACCGTAATCCGCTGACACTGGGAGTTTTGGCAACAGTTGTCACATGTTTACTGACCTAGCTAGTTCTATCAATAAAATTGACCGTTTTATTCCGTATTCCAGTGTTTGGTGGAGTGAAAATTAGTGGTTTTTAATCCTATTCGGAATTATCTACTTGAATCAGGCCCACCAGCTGCGTTTAAGAGCCCTCTGAGGTTAGTCAGTCGACATAACTCTGTTTTCACATGTGCGGCTTTTCCTCTTGAATCAACTTACGCCAATACGTAAATGCTCCACTAGGATGCTAAATGGACACGGAGATAGACATTCAGCGCTTGGCAGGATCATAGTAGCGGTCATATGTCATTTCTACGGAGGAAAACATCCTTACATATAAGTAAAACTGATTCTGTTAACTCAAATAAGTCTATATGGAGCAGAAGACCACTTAGTATAGCTTGAATCCAGGAGGCTTTATTACAGTTGAGACGGACAGCAGGACACGCCCGATGAGGGCTCGAACCAATAAGAATACAATACTGAATTAGCTCCTAGGGATGCTTGTCTTCACCCAGTAAAATTACAATTGATTACAATTCTCCAAGTATGACGCTCGCAGACGACCGAGAATTTATGTCGCCAGTGTGACTCAATATACAGTGGAAGTGGATTCAGTGGATCGAATTCACACTGAAACTTGTCCTTTCGTTTATATTACCGGCGGTTTTACCTTACATTTTCAAGAATTCCTGTAGCCATAGAATCAGTAAGTGAATTTGAAGATAAATTTCGCTTGCTATGCGCCCGAGCACAGTCTTGATTTATCCACAGATAACGACACGCAGTGTGTCGTTCCTCGCACAAGTATGAACGTTGGAATTCGTCTCCAATGCACCTGTGTGTATGTCAATGAATGTTTTCAGCCCAAAAAATATTATGTAACGATTAGTAATGTTATTTTAAGCTAAACAAACGAAAATAGGTCGCTATCGCACCATAGTAGAAAAGGCAACGATGATGTTCATAACTGTTTCATTTTCGGTTTGGAAATGCCTCTGAACATGAGAGTAACTCCTTGAGGATAAGAACACTGTATATATTTACCATACATGTCCCACCCAAGTTAACGTACCTTCAAAATAAACCAAATGGTTCTTCGTTCTCCGGAATTATTCAAACTATTAAGAAAACTACGAAAACGCGAAATTGCTTCCCATGTAAGTTTCGGTCCTTTTCAACAGGGAAGCATTATTGTAGTGACTGGGCCGTTTTGCAGTTTTGGTTGATACTGTGAATGACCTGAACAAAAGTGCAAAGCTGTACAAGCAAAACAAATACGTAGCGACTTTGACAATGCCCTTATTCTAAAAGATCAGATTCTCATCAAACGAACAATAGTAGGCAATCCTGCGCATTTCCTTGTTTTGAATAGTGTGACAGACAGAAGTAATTTGCAAACGCGCCAACGAGAAGGCGAGAACACACGAATAGTAGGACAGTTTTATTCTATTGATGGCTGCTTGTTCGGTTTCTCGAATGTTGTTATCAAAACCTGCCTCAGGCTAACTCTAAGAACAGCCTGAAATGAGGAACGTAAAATTTTAGTGCATCATGCATGGCTTTCGTAAGAATGTCAATTTTTCTGCTGAATTCACCATAGATACGGTCGAGCTATGAAAGTATAATGAAGCTTTGTAGACAGTTAACTTGGTTTCTTCAGACTATCTTTGAAAAGAAAATATTAAGATTTAGCCACTGTAAAATCAAGGACAGTGAGTTTGCTTCAACCAGCCTGTGTACATATTGCAAGTTCTTCTAATGCTGCTCTAACTGACCAGCTGAATAGTGTTGGTTTGCCGCAACCTGCTCACCAAAGTCCGTGTGTTGGTTTCATTTTATCAATGATGCAAACGCCCCTATTTTTCACACCGAAGCAAATGAACTTGGCTGATGAATTTCCAAAAAAGGGACTTCATGCGGAAAAAGACAGGAACTGCTGGTTCGCGCCTAAATTTGTTGTTTCTATCCACGTCGCCAATTTACCTGATCATTGCAACACTCACGCCCTAAAGGTTATTTCTCAGTGATGGTAAGTTCGATCTATATGGTCTTGCCGTTGGGGGATTTTGAAAACATAAGAAGGAACTGGTGGTCCATATCTGCGATAGATATCTGCGTCATTCGGTTAAACCGGGCGGCAATGTATTAACAGACTTCTTATCAAGAAGTGTAAAGGAATTACTACTCTAAGGTGACAATACACTGAGATTCAATGACTCAGTACAGAAATATCGTTTTCCTCAAAATACTGCTAGACTGTCTTGTACATTTGTAGAAAACAGAACCTTTCCAAATTCTTTGGGCATGGGAAAGAAGCTTGCATTTCCCTAAAAGATGGCCCTTTATACACTGGATCAACTGAAAGGAACATTCATGGGCGTATGCTGAAATTTGATATGGAAACTGTTCAAATTTAGAGAACATATCGTATTTTTGTAATGAATACGAAGGACGATGTACATCCCAGTGTATGTTTACTTCACCACTAAAATTTTGCTAGCACCCTTTCAGCACCCAGCGTGATATTTTAGTGTCAAGCACACCAAGTGGAAACATCCAGCAAAATTTGCTTTGAGAAAAGGCTATTAAAAAACTTCCGTGTTCCACACTGAAAGTTTGTAGAAAATGGCTAGAAAGGACCGAGTCTCAAGGGTTTTCTACGTCACAGCGCGCAGCAAACCAAAGTGGCGGAACGTCATTAGAAACTTTGTGGACTCAGTTCCATTCCAGTTAGCACAGAAACATTAGGAGTTGTGATTCTGTCAGCTCCCGCGTATTATAGCATACAGTGCAGTGAAAACGTAGGTGTAGATATTGTGGGGTTATATTTAAGAAGCTTGTAGCGAATCCTGTATTTGGATACTTCGGTGCCGTTTGGTTTACTTAAACACGCTTTTTTACTTTAGTCATCTATTCATCTGCAAATATCTGGGCGATCAAAGGCCAACAATTGAGTATTCTGGCCGTTTTTGGTCTATCCTTCCCGGGTCATCTCCTCAAGTCATTAATTATGACCAAGTGGTTCAACATACCAGTGAAAATATGTCATGTGTTGATCGGTTTGAAAAAACATTAATCCCAATTGTTCAATGTGACTGGCCCACGTAGAGCCAGACACCAACTCACCGTTACTGTGAACGTAACCAATGCAGCTGGTCGGTCAAGCTACATGCCATTGGTTGAACAAGTCGACAATATAAGAAAATTCAGATATCGGCTAAACTAAACTAAGCTGAAACAGCGTCACTGGGGAGAATTTACCAAACAAACTATTCTCCATTGGTTCAGCGGTCGCCACCTAATGAGAAGCGTCAAACGGGTTACTACAACAATATGTCTGAAATCGCATCGGGAAAATGCAGACCTGAAACAACCAAAGTGGCTGTGGCGTGAAACGTTGATAAGATAAAGTTACTGTGTTTGTGTAAGTAGTTTTCTTGTGAGGTTAGTAGACGATCGTTAGCCGCCAAAACTGGCGTTTTTTACTTGTAACTAATCACATGTGTGCCGTTTACTGGACAACAGTTATCATGTTTATTGTCACCATGCTTGTTCGAGCATGTCTGTCGAAAACAAACAGGTCGTAGACAGTTACTTACGTGTGATGCAGTAGGGACGAGCCTCTCGGTATAAGCGTGATATAACTAATACTGAGTGCCTCTGAGAAAATTTCCGTCGTTATTTCGAAGCAAACGGATAGATTTACCCAATGACCTGAACAGCAACTGTTTTCGGCGTTTTTTTACATCTGATTTGATGTTTAATGCTTCCTCCTCGGAGTCTGAATTCATATTCAACTTTAGCTTGGTGCAACTATATTGGGAAGACCAAAGTTGTGTAACCATACGTTATCATCCAAAAGTGAACCTAGTAGAAGTTGACATGCGAGAGTGGGTGGATCAAAAACACATTACTGATATTTCGCAACGTCAGCTTTACTCAAGTCTCCCGGGGATTGCTTTCTAAGTAGACTTCGGCCACAAATAAGAAGAGGGAAGCTGCACCTGAAATCTACTCTGACCAGAGAAATTAGGTTCTTGTGTTCTGTCTTCAAACATCTAATCACCGGTGCCTCTGTCTCCCAAACTGTGTTGGCTGGCTGCAGCTTGCATACGATAAAATGGTACACAAGCCAGTGATTAAAAACAGATGAGAACTGCCAGATTAGCATTTGCGGGGAACGGGTGATGACATGTAACGCGAAATCAAAGTGGCCACTATCAAATGGAGCTCTCAGGTTGGATCTTTGTGCCTTGCTGGATGGGGTCTATGTGAGTCTCCTTACTCGTGGTTTTACATCATACAGGATACTGCACATGAACGCCTCCAATGGTGAGCGTACTGTCAGCTCCTGGTAGGACAGACAACTTAACTTTCGTTATTAAGAGCTGACTAACTTCCGCAAATGGCCTGCCATTGATATATAATGTCAAGATGTGTATTTTAACACCTCTTCAAGGTTTGAGAGCTTAATGCAACACATCCTGAATAACCGGCGTACCTTTTTACTGGTGGAATTACCATCAGAGATTATTTGCTTTTGAGAAATCCTAATACCTTTCAGCAACCGCTGGTGAAGTCGATCGAAAATGGTCAGCCAAAAGGTGGAACGTTGTTCACATCGATCCAGATTGGAAGTGGTTTGTAAATAGGACAATACCGTGGTCTACCATTTGTCGTAATCTTTTACTTCTGGGAAAAACCCAATTAATTCGGTATGATCATCGTTCCCGGAGTGATTGAGATTTAGTCCCTGGTAATGGTAACCGATGTGACAGTACCGAACCTCGGTAGTCACTGCAGTGAAGCTGTCGCTGTAGGAGGCATATTATATATCGTGATTGGACTAGTGAACAAAAACAATAACATGGACTTACTACTGTCTAGTAGTCTTCTCAGCCCTGATTCGTAAAGCGTGCTCAAATACTCATGGTTATATGCTTTCCTAACGCGTACCTGTTTACCCAGAACTCACTTTCTAAGAAGTGATATCATGCTTCCCGGTCGGATATAACGTTTTGTTAGAAATGATTTGCATTAGCTATGGCACGCCGATGTGTCCAGTGCGCACTGTCTGAGTTTTCTTACTGTCATGGTGATTTTGCCATGCTGCGCATGAAAAGCATTCAGCCAAACAGCTGTTGTGTCGCATTCCTTTAGCACGAATAGCAGGCATGAGGGATACATATGCTATAAATAAGTGCAAACATATACATCCGCATGTAACGAAAAAATGGTAGACTGCCAAGTGGTGCATAGAACATTCAAATTTGTGCCTCGGAACAAACCGGAACGATGCCTCTAGCTATAATAGGGAAAGTCACTGCTCGTTTTAGGTATGGTCTGAATAACCGAGAAGTATTTTTACCGGTAACTCATTGACACACGGCAGTGACACAATAAGAAGATTTCTGAGGTTGAATCGCGTACTTCTATTAACCGGCAATTTCTTTTCATTTCGGGTAGTTGTTGCTTGAAAAATCCACAGTTGTCCACGCTGAATCGAAGGTCCAATCCAAATAACTTGGATGATTTTTTAATTTATCCTAGGACTGGCAAGCTTACCGCCCAAAGCTGGTGCCTCAAAGAACGGAGCTACACCCTTTTCATACGTTGCATTTCAGGCGAACCAAAATTGCTGGACAACATGGACAAATCGACCCGATAAGCTTGGCTGATGGCCTCGATCCTGTGTATCTGTCCATGAATCCTTGATCACCGGGTAGATCGTGAAAAGAGGAATTGCCGTTCGTTGTTGATCACTCCCTGATTAGTGAACGTTTCTAGCTGTTTGGCCTGTGTTGAATCTTTGGTGTACGGCAATGAGATACGGATTCCGTGTTCTCTTCTAGCTTGTTACTCCATTAAATCCTAACAAACTGGGAGGCACTGAACGTAAGAATTACCATGGAGTTAAAAAAAGATTGTTCATGAACGTGTGGTACAGCATTGACCCAAGCGCCGCTCTACTGAAAAAAAAACAGTTCATCAAAGTCAAAAATGGAACACATTCATCTCAGAATAAGAGAACCGCAGGAAGGCAGCAAGAGCTGTCCTTTAAATATCGGTTATTCTTAGTCCGAAACAACTCACCCTAATGATCCACATATATGTAATCACGTAGGTAAGAATTTACAACAGCTCGCCCATCATTACCTAAGAAAAATTGTAGAAACCGTCACAACAAGAAGAAGTCGATCTAACGTTTGGACAAAAACCGAAATCAACCCGAGTGTGGTGACAGAGCAATGGACTGATTAGGACAGAATCCGCGGCATCCTTTTGCGGTCAGCTGTAGATCTCCCCAAAACTGACCTTTCCGATTTAGAAAAGACAAATACTTGCGCAGTCCTTCAGGTCTAAGGGTGCCTTTGGGCAGCCACCGCAATTTACATTCGAACTACCTCACGAAAGGGCAGTAAGTAAAGGCAACTCCACTGAAGCAGCTAGGAATGTTCAGAGGGTTGAACACCGTCCACTCACTTGAATAACCCATCTAAATACACATCTTTCGGAGGTTAACAAATGGGTTTTATTGATAACTGAGCAGTTTTCACCACTCTAACTTTGCTGCAACCATTGAATGATTAAGTCAGGTGACTCTCAGCGCGTCTTAATGTAGACATTGAAAAACCTAGCAAATTTGTTTACATGCACTTTATTGACCACCGTGGGACCTCTGAGTGTGAAGGACCTTTTTGCTGGTGTGCCCGATGGTCACTTTCTCTTTGGGCGACTTTCCTAGGATCTTTTGATCCCACCTCCCCAACTACTGCCTGTGAACTTTGTCCTGAATATGTGATCCGCTCGCCCGACTATCGGTGGCGATTGAGCTCTTCGGTAGATTTTACGGTCGTTCGCTTGCAGGAATCCATAGGCTTGGTCCAGTTCAACCTGATAAATGCTGGACTTGCCGCAGCACGCCGGTTTATATTTTGTGCCTCCACATGCCCTTATCTTTAAGTCCTCCAAATGGAATCAGTAGTTTTCCTGTTCTTCATTTGTAGAAACCACGGAGTGTACATCGTCCTTGCTCATGGCTATTTAAGTAAGCACGAACAGTTGTTCACTGTGGCACTGTTTTTGGTTTTTGGTGCTGAAAATGCTCTCCAAAGGGGTGGATCATTTATTTGCATTTTGGACCCCGTGACCTTGTATGCTGCTGTTCAGCCATTTACTTTGAGTTTCAAGCTGCAACTCTGACGTAGGTTCTCAACATTTTTAGTTGGGCAGTTGGAATTTCACCGATGCATTCGTAATACCGCATTTTTTAGATGCACCTCTTATTTCAACGATTTTGGGCTTTTGCGCGTCACTCATCCTAAACTCCTTGCATACCGGATGTATTTAACAGTGTTCTTTCGTCCGTCTACAAAGTTTTCTGCCAGTCTGTCCAACATGGTTTTGTTGCATCCATCAAAGTTCACCTGTAAGACATAATTGGTTGTCTTGCATGTCATTGACCCACGATTACGAAACCAGCCCTCCCCCCCCCTCAAAAAAAACGTTTATGGGTTTGTGAATTATTAAAATCCACGCCACTGTAGTCATCCTGCAGTGCATTCAGAATTGCTTTTTACCCGGGGAACAACTACCCCTTTAGTTACTTGCCCTTGTCATTTTTTTGTAGTTGTACAGGGGTTTTGTCGCCAAAACTCTTCAGAGGGACTTTCTGAAGAATCCATTGCTTTGTTTTGATTTCCGTTGTTCACCTTTCGATTGTGTCGCTCTTTTAGGTAGGTCTTGAGTGCAGATTTTTGTGATTCATTAGATGGCTGCTGCTATGAAAATTCAGCACTTGATCTTTGAGTATTTTCCCAAAAGCGCATATTTCGAATCTGTCGTCTCTAGACCGCCACCTCATTACGTTCAAGAATGACAACTTGTCATCCTTGTGCATTTCATTACCCTCATGCATGGTTTATCAGGCCATGTTAATTTTGCGGTGTATTTCGTTTTGGAATGACGGGACTGTCATCCATGTACAGAGTCGAAATTTTGAGGTGGTTAGTGATAGCAAAATACCTTCCAAGTTCTGTGTTACGGCTTTGATGGTGGACCGTAATACTGGCTCTTCCATTCCACCATTTAAAAGCTCTCCTGTCTAAAACCATTGTTTTTTACGTCTACATCAGAGATTTTACAGATATTCGTAGTCCTGTATGAAGCAGTGACCCTTGACCTTTTGAACAAGCCTTCGCAAACGCTTCACTCGCGATTTTTGATCACATGTTGCGCGCACACATTTGTCGTTAGCTCAGATCGGTTTGTCAGTTTCTTCGGATATGTTGTTTCTACGATGCTTTAGAGCCTTCTCTGGATTCACACTGATTCATCAACAATTTGGATGGAAATTTCTATACACATACATATTTTATTCATGTAACATTTTCTATTGGTAAACCTCAAGACCTCATGATTCCTTTCTTTCGACTCCGTCGTCACTCGACTGGACTTCCCCGAATGCGCCAATCAGTACATAATATTGCTGTTCCCGAAATAGCCCCTTTCATTTGTTGGAACATTTATCCACCGGATTTGAAGCGGGCATGCAAGAATCCAGCAGTTTGCGTATGCACTTGGGCTTCGTTTTCCGGATGACTTAAGCTATTTACGAAGTATCTTCGTAATAACCTCTTTATCAAGTGTGTGAATATGTAGTGCAGAGTGTGTGATGCCATCAAATAGTAACGTAAATTCGTCGTCTTGAAAACGGACAATGCGTACTTTTTTGGTGGTATGAGGAGATCTGCCATTCCCCGGCGGAGATCTTGTCCTGTAAGTAAGGCAAATCTATGGTGTAAAGCTGAGAAGCACTGTACAACTTGTTCACCCCAATTGGAAACCATCAGCGGTGCGCATGTCACGAAACTCCCAGGAGTGGCCATACGGTTATTCCTTCATTTACTAGCTTGATGATCGCGGGTACCCGGAAATCTCCTAATTTCCTTGAGACGAGCACTGCTGACGATTCCCGATGACGGGGAAGAAGCCGTACAGTGCTTTTGGTGTTTTCAGCATAGAGAGACTTCATTTACGAGACGACACCTCCACTAGAATACCTGTAATTTTTCGAAGCGTTGCCGGTATTGTTGCATCCGCGTTTAAACCCCGGCCCAGTTAGGGCCGCGAGACCATTGGTCGGTGATTATTCTCACAATTATGTGTTCCTTTGGTGCACGGTGCAATGTTCGTGACGTTCGTCCCCATATCCAGTCCCTCAAAATGAAAAAAGTTTAAGGAGGTCCAGTACCCTTCAAGTTCGTGCGGTGTGATAAGTTTGGGCATTCGTGCTTCAAAAACTTGGGAAATTCCCACTGTTTCTGATATGTTCCGACTTGGAGCCGGACATAATAGAAAGGATTTTAAATAAGCAGTGCAGATTATCCGAATTTCCACAACTATGCAGCAAGTGTGTTTACTTCTATTAGATGAAAGTTTTCCTGAGCACAAGTCTGTACATGTAGAATACCCAACAGGACTCAAAGAAGCAAACAGCAATGTGCCAAGCTAACAGGATGCAAGCGCGTGTCCCACACAGAACTTCGAATCCATGATGCTGAAGAATTCGTTCGGACTAGAAAGTGATTGAGTCCAATCCAGAATACTGAATAACTAAAAAACCGATTGGGTTGCAAAACGATGAGGTGAATTTGACAGCTCAGTAAACATTCAAACTGAATTTAGATTGGGTCGCACAAAATAACTTTTCTTCTTTTGCTGGGCATCAAGACCACAGACTTTAGGCTCAGGGATTGCGCAAGCCATAAGGGTACACCGGAAAATAGTGTACATATTTTACTCTTGGTTACATCAAATCCTGCAGCAACTATTCCAGCTTCGACATCTTGGTGTTTGGCCGCAAGGAGGTATTAGGCATGCTAGCCTATTTTTGCTTAGGCCAATATTTCCTGTACAACTCAAAACAACTTTTGCTGTGTTTTAGCCACGGATGGACTTGGGTGACGCGATTATCTCAATCTTCCAGGCAGGACTTCTAGTAAATGCATGGTTTGTCTTAAATCAAGAATCGTTCCGTTCTCCTGTCACCCGTCATTGGATGACTTAACGCAGAATAGATACGCCAGGACATGCTGTAGTTCTGGCATCGCGCATTGTTCCACGATGAACTACTGCTCCAGATATTTACCGCCGCAAACACTTGCGATACTTCTGCAGTGATGGAAAATTTATTGTTTTGCGGAGTCGTTCACCTAATAAATTCGTACAGCATGATTTTTATGAACGGTTTCATCTAGAATAGGCTGCTCGTCACCTCTCAGCCAGAGCCCACAGAACAAGTTATGTCCGCTGTAAAGGACCCCAAACTAAGCGGTAGTCTAGTACTTGGGAAGAACCAGTAGACAGTGGCAAGCGATTATGCTTTCAGAATGCGGCGATGATTAGCTCTATATTCATCATGACACACACACATCAAAAGCTCATAATAAATTTCAGAGTGCTTTTTGAAGGAGATTTCTTCAGCCAGTCTCTGTGGAATCCTACAAACATCATGGTAGCACACGACATTTCAAAGGCTCGCAATGTAAATGAAAAGAAGAGTAGGTCCGATAGACGACGACTGGTCAGTATAAAATCCCTCATTGTCTGAGCAGAAGAAATTCGGTGCAAATGTAGTCAAAAGATGATTTACTGTTCGAGGCCCTGGACGGTTTCTGAGCGTTTTCTGAGCTTAGCGATGTCATCCTCGGGACTAAGGCACCCCGTTGCAGTCGGGGAACATTTTGGCAATTTTCCAGGGACTCTGGACTTCAGGGTATTTCAGACACAGGCCGGTCCCTTAGTGAATACGGCAGTAATTCTTGACGTACGTGCTTTTGCACGGTTTTGTGTTCATGGATTTACCACAGCAGACTGCACAGTCCGCATATGCCATGTCTGTCACGTATATGTTGGTGCTGCGCTGCCCACCCACTCACGAAACTACACTAGCACAGAGTATCAAGTAATCACTGGTTCAAAAAGTGTCCGTTTAAACTAGAGAAAGCGGACAGTTCACTTGACCTTGAAGTGACGCACGGCATTACAGAGTGGTGAAAGTTTCAGTATGAAACTACTCGGTCTGATTTATGGAATCCAGGAAGTCCAATGGAAGAATACGTCCCCTTTAAAAATTTTCAGACACCTAATTTGCGGTACGGTATAGCGAGCGCATGATTCATTCCACAGATGACAACCTCATAAATCACAGTCAGACGATGAACTTTATTATTGGATAATTTTAACCGATCTACCCGGAACAAAACCAAGAAAAATATTTTTTTTCTAACTTTCTTGAAACATCAATGTTTGGCAGTCTTGTCACCAAGCCAGGCTGACAGAGCATTTATGTTTCACAAAGAACAAATTTCCAACCAGCCCTCAGGAAGTGGAGGACAGTAGTCTTTTTATGGTAATGCGCGGTAAACTCTTCAATATTTTATTCATTATTTTTGCGCAATAATGTTATATCTACACGGTAAATGGTAATGTAGTGTGTGCCTACTCTCCCATTTTTAGAGGCCTTCAAGATGGCTATGATGGCGTCTGTGGAGATTATTGATTTTTTGTGAATGCTGCCCAACTTCGAAACGCTCCCCAAGCGTTGCACTGTGCTTTTGAGAGGGTGACCTACGATGTTACCAAACTTAAAGCGACTAGCAGTTTTGAGGGTTGACTACACCATAACTTTATTAAGTGTACTACACAGTATACAACAGTATACAATATACAATATATCGAATATAATACAACATAATACAGTGGTCTACAACTACAATATGAGGTATTATAGTTTTAGCTTGACGAGATAACATAAACTCGAACAAGGTGATGCAGGAATGAAATTAGTTATTGCATAACCGGGTACAAATGAATATGTTTCAGACATGGTAACTGGAACAGGCAGATAAAAATCAGAGTTAAACCAGGATGTTAAATCATGATTTTGTGCGACCAACCAAACTAGGTTCAAAGGGACAGAACGATTGTAATCCCTGAATTGCCATGTGTGATATCTGGCACACATGTGCACATTAGCAGGCATTTGTTTGCGGATTGGTACGTCACGCTAAAATACTTTTGTTAAATCAAGGACGTGGTGGACAAGAACACGTGTAGTATACTCTACGTGGTGTGGACATTTATCTGAAATTCCTTCACGCTGTGTACACCAAAGAAAATGGGGCGAAAGAATGAACAAGCTGAGATGGTCCTTAATGTATCAGAATGCCTGAGTGGCGGTCGTGGTGCTCCTCAGCGCTTGGAGTGTCGAGTCAGGTTGCTCCTGATGTTGTTTGTGTTTGCGGTCAATTGCTAAATCGATCGTAGATCTTATCTGCATAGCATCTTGTGGATAGCTATGGTTTGAGTTGATACAACTTATAAGATGTTTGTCACTTCTACTACCACCGCATGCTAGAGTGCTCAATGTGTAAGAGAGTGACCGTTAAGGCCAATGTGGTGACAAGTTAATGGCTCAATGTGCTGAGAGGACAAATCCAGGTATCACCCGTATGACGTAATTTCCAGCTAGAATTTGGTCACTTTTGGTATATAAGGTGACAACTAACGAAAATCATTTCCACGGATTTCGCAGGTTTAGCTCTGTGATAATTTCAGAAAGTTAAGGTAGATCTTTTAAACGTACTTGATCCGCCGATATTCCGTTGACGGGTCGGTTTTGCTACAAGCCAACCAGTCCGCAGTGAATAGCACGAACGTTGCTGCAGTCGTTTCAGATCCAGTTTGTTCTTCCACTCATTCGACATATTCGCGGACGCTCTTATTTATTGCATAATTCAACTTCATGGTATGAAATTTGAAGCCCAAACTCACTCACACTATGTCATGTCACTTCTTTCAGTGTTGTTCCTCTCCAAGCTTTTGCCTTCCGTTTCAGGGGGCTGATGCTGGAGTCTATCAGAGGTGAGCCCCTGGGGTCCATGTATCGTCCATTCTGTTTTCTAAGGTCTTGTATCTTGATTTTCAACAGATCATTTGAGAGTTTCCTCGGCATTTTTTCACTCTATCTGAAATCATGGTTTAGTTCCCCCAACCTTTTACGCGCGACCAGGGGTTTCACTCCGTTTCTGGACCTTGATGTCTAGCACCACGTTATGCAAGCTGACACCAGAAACTAACTCTAGATGTCACTTGTGGAGGATAATTAGTTATCAAGCAATGTGGTTGTAAGTTACTTAAGTTTCATCACTGTATAACGGAACATAAGACAGCATCCCCATGTACACACGCAAGCACTGTAGGCGCTACTTTATTCACAACCAATTCTGGAGTATGTCAGATGCCACAATAGCTCAGGAAAGGCAGGACCAAAGCGGACTTAACAGGGGCTGTGTGTCTAAAGTCTATACAAGATTGCATAAACTATGCTGTGGTTCTATTACATGGAAGTTCCGGAGGCTCCACAAGCGCATTTTTCTACAAGAAAAACATTTTCTTGTATTGATCCATAGGTGACTGCACAGTTGGAGCAGCTTCAGTATCGGCAGCATAATCTCGGGGTTCAACACGGCGCAACCATACTTAAGTTGAATGCTTTATTGTGGAGGAGAGAATAGATGTGGATGAGGAAGGGGCTTTGCGCTGGCCTGCGACAGTCATTTCAGACACACATTAAGGTGACCTGTACAGAACGCCACTGAAGTCGATGAGCACGGTACGTTAGTGAGGTTGATAGGCCTACCGGACGTTAAGCGGTCACGAGATTTGTATATGTGCGTCACAATCGCTTTCTTCTAAGCGGGGGGAAGGTCGCGTACGTCGAGCGACTGCAAAAACCTTAGGTAGAAATGCATTGCCAATGTGAGCCATGTTTCCTTCATGGTCCTTGGGTAGACCTCATCTGGACACATAACGCTAAAGCGGTTCCTCTTGTGCAAGAGCTAACGAACATCATTCACCGTGAAGCTATATTTGGTCGGAGGCTTTTCGTAGTTATGCCTTGCCATGTTTGGATGTGATGAGGTCGCTGGTGCAGATTACATAACTTTAAAGTGTCCGAAGATGGGAGGGAAATAGGTTCTGTGCCATCAGAGAGGTTAGCATGTTTCATAGCTCTAAGTTGGGCTTCATTCCAAGGATTCAAATGGGCCTCCGCCTTGTACTTGTCTGCTTCCCGTCTTGGTGCCTCCAACGCCTGAAATCAGTTTGCAGGGGGTTTCACAACTTGGAGTCCGGTTTGAGCGAACCCTTTGATTTGGGGGTCGCAGTTTTTTCCCGTGTAGTCAAAAAGTTCGACGGCTGCTGATCGTAGCCCGTGCGGTGCCACATTTTGGACAAGTGGACTCTCCGCTGTTCGGAGATTTACGGTAAAGACGCCTTTGTTTGGATCCTTGGGCGTTCGGGAGTGGTTAGGTCGTTAGGGTGTCTCTGTGGTACCCTGTCGAGTCGTTTGTGTGCCAGATGGAACCATCAGGGAGTTCTCTTTTTGGTGCCACTCCCAAAGGGCTTGCTTTTGCGGAGGACTTTACCTTAAATTCAGCGTGCAGTTTCCCTATTGGGCGATGGTTGTGGGGATTATTCGGTCGAAGTCGTTTTCTTTTTGTGCTTGTATGGACTCCTACCAAGTCCCCAATCAGTGTGACCAAAGCGTGGCACGTAAGATTTTCAAGTACGGTGTTTTTAAATTTATGGCTCTGGCCCCCAGGGACACGAGTGATGGGCGGGCCTACAATCAGAAAGACTGGCTTTAACAGAGTGGATCTTTAGGCTAGTGGTTTGGCGTTTTTTGGGTGAATCTCTCACGATTGTCTTTACTACAGTGGAGTGGTCGGTGGAGTGCTAACCTAATCCAGCTTGGAGCCTGTGAATTAGGTGTGGAGTTCACCGCTGAGCCCCCATCGTTCGCTAACGAAATAAGCGACCATAATTCCGCACATGTTGGTTGCTCTGTGGGGCTTACTCCACCCATAGAATCGCTGTCATTGGTTTTAGATTGGTTCAAACCGTGGTTCTGCCAAGGTTTAGTGGAAGCTGTATACTGGAGTCGCGGTCGGTTGAATCAGCGTCCTTTTAAGAGCACAAGAGTCCAAAACCACCATCGAGTTGGTCATGAATTTCAGATCGGCTGATCTGTCGTCAAAGCAAAGCATGTTTCGCGCTACCTCTCTAGGTTCGTCGTGACTCGGCTTTGGGGAATCCAGATGGGAACTCCCGGATACGCGCTAGATTTTGGGATGGCTTTTTGAATGCTGACAGCAGTTGGAGAAGAAGGTGCGACTAATAGTCCAAAAGTTCACTCGCTTCTTTTTCCCCGTAACCATGTTACATGAGGCGATTCCTAGTCAAGGCTTGTAAGAACACCGGCAAGGAGCAATTCTTCCAGCTATGTCGGCATGGCTGCTCTAGAAAACGACCCACAGATGATCACCCTGGACTTATTCGTGAGCCCGTCTACCAGAGACTCTATGGCAATTTTAATAGCAGCGTCCGACAGCTGGATCTTCTAAGCAGCCAATAGGTTCATGATAGAGAGCGCTAGGCACTTTTTCGTGGAATAAAGTTTGCCCAGGCCGTTACGTTCTTCGTGTTTGCATTCGCTAAACCCTTGTGAGGAAGTACCATTTCTCCTCGCGTGTCTCGATCAAAATGAAACGTTTGTACTGGGCTTTCCGGTTGAAAACTGAGGTCTTGGCTCCATTATTGACAGGTGTCTAGCTAGCTGTGGAACACATAGCACCCCTAAGGTAGAGGCGGCTGGCACAGACAAAAGGGCTCAGGAGAGTTGGATAATCAGTTTATTTGGTCATCCTGCAAACCCGCAGACTTAAATGCCAATAGGTCTGGCAAGCGTGACATCGGATTCTACGCCTTATGTTCAATGTTCATCCACTCCGCTCACATCGGTCGCCGCTCACCACTGCAGCGGAGAGCAGGCTCTCATAATCTGGCTCATGACTGTGAATAAGTGGGCACATCGCACAAATGGAGTGCAGTCTGGCAGGGCTTCTCACGCACAAGTGGTGCCCGAGTGAAAAACGCAACCAATTGACACATATCTGGCCCAGCAGCCGAGGCGTGCTTTTGCACTCAAGAGTCTCACGCCACTTCAGTCGTTGATGGGTTAGTTCGCAGGCATTTTCCGGGATGCGGACAGATCAACTGAAATGATCCTCAAAAATTCCCTGTTTTCTGGACTCCTTTTATTTCCTTTGGTTTTCCTATCCACCAAGCTTCGCGGTCGGCGCACACGCTCAGTTCCTTCTGAAGCCCGATAATTCGCCGTGCCAAACTATTTTTGGGGCCTTCAGTATCCTAGCAGCAGGTCCTCTGATACTCAGTGCTCAAGTGGACTGGTACCACTATGTGACAGACATAACTCTGTGAGCTATGGAAATACGTGGCGACCTTTTTCCAGCAGCGATTCACATCTAACCTTGGAACGGTCGGAAG
>SJOL01005715.1:15048-28372 GCA_004794785.1 Opisthorchis felineus
AGCTCACACCACTGCCTTGAAAATATTCATTGTGCTGAATTAGATGATTCATTACGATTATTCAACTAAAAAGCAAACCGAAACTGGGATCGTGTTTTGATCTTAGAGGAGCTCGCCAGCGGTATGTATGCTTAGCCCTTCCGTGATTTCAAACGTGGGCTAGGGTGTTCCAACCAAAGTAGGCACTGTATTGTGTGAAGTGACTTAGGCGGCACTGGTTCTTTATGGCCCGGTTTTCCGGGGAGTAACCATCTTGCCTTCGGTAAATCTTGAACCACTCGCATTATGCGAAATGTTCACGACATCAGCCAATAAAGGAACAAGTTTTCAACTGGGCAAGTTTGTTTACCAGACAGCCGAACGACGACATTTGCTTTCACAATTTTCAGTCGTCTTCTAAAGGTGCGCTTTTAATAAGCTACTCATCAACTGACAGTGTTGAACACGAGTGATTTCCAGTGATTACCATGTTATGTTTCCACATCAACTAGCTACGCACTTGGTAGAATTTCGGGTGACCTGCCCTAAAGACGTCTGGTTTGAAATTAGCTGCGCGTGCATTTACATGTTGTAGGGGCTCATTCATTGCGGCTTTATAGCCGAATATGTCAGATGCCGACTTGCATATCTCATCATAAGCTGCGCATAAGAGAAGAGCACGCAACTGATGAGAAGTCGAAAATGACAGGTGAGGTAATAAATATCTTCAATTCGTGGACCCCGAAAGGTTGATGACCAGGACTAAACCGCTTTTTCAGCGTTTACGAGATTTTGTTTTACATTGCAGATCATTGTGAATCAATGAGTACAAGAACGATTGATCCGAAAGACAACTGCATAAATGTTCAAGAAGAAGGCCTGCTCGGGTCACATTCAGGGTAGTCAAACTTTTCTCACCTCAGTTAAACCCTAGATAGGTTCACTAGCTAAATCCACTAAAGCATGAATACATGTGTTTTTCTAAGCAAAGCTAGTCAACTGCCAAATCCTCACGATTTTACCCAAAATAACGCTCTGGGGATTCAGCGACTGTCTCCAGTGTTATGCTCCAATGTACTCGGACAAGTATGTGGAGGTGTCAGTTATACTGTTTCAACCTGCTCCCTGTGTGATCCGCCAATAACGGGACATTGAGAATTCGAGTAGGTCTTTTCTCAGAGTTGAATATATTGCTCGGAGTAGATTTACAGGTGATCGCGATGCGCCCTCGGCGCAAAAAAGAAATAATAACTATGTACGTTTTCATTTGGCTTTGTATGTTGGATGAGACCTACAAATATTTAGTGCATTGATAAACGTTGTTTGTTCAAGTTAGGTAGGAGTTTTTTCGTGTAAATATTGGGATAGGTTATTTGCTTAGAAGCGTTTCATTATAATTCATTGTGACCTCGTCTGTGCGTTGCTAAGGCGCAGAGCAGATCACAATTTTGCCTCATAATTCGCGCCACTTACCAATATTTCTCGCGAATTCATGTGGATCTGTAGCTAGTTTACCGCTAAGAACCATATTGTGAGTGACACGTTAAGATGCTGTTATGCCTAGATTAACAAAACAAAGTTAAACTCACCAAGGTATGTTAGGAGAGTGCTGGAAATAACTTAGCTTGATATCACGGATTACTCCTGACGTCCAACAAATAGCTAGACGTCACTTAGGGTATACGAGCCCAACATAATCAACGGGTTGGATGCCAGCGTGGGACACCTTATTACGCAGTTAGTCTATGTGGAAAAGGGACTCAAACATCATTCGGTTTAATTGTGCAGTTACCATCTTGTTGAATAAAACGATTTACAAAATGGTGCAAGAACAGCTAGGATATCCGATGAATATCCACCGAAAATCACTGTTGTGAAATATAGAACGACCCAAACATATTTTAGTAAAAGGATTTTTACACCCGTGTGGCTACATGAATCTTTGTGCGCTTACTTGTTTAGTGCACATTTAAACATTCTTCCAGCTGGCGACCACCTTTCATCCAATTTCAACGTGCCACTGGCTCTACATCCTACGCCAAATTCATTCCTGTCTAACTCGTGCGTTCCGCACAGTTAAATCAAACGCCTGTGGGTCTTTGCAAAAGTTCATACGTGAACTCATTCAAGTAATTTTATTAAATGCTCGACAAATAAAACGTGAGTTGGGCTCTATTATTTCGCGCGCGTGTTAATTCTGGTTCTATGATTCATTACACTAATTTGTGTGGAACAAATCACCGACACACTCGAAACTAATGTCATGTTGTTCAGTGCATACACAAATGCAAGATGAAAATCTTTGCTTTATAACGACATTACTGGTTAGCATTCTAGGCGATTTGCAACATTCCTCGATTCTATGTAATTTGAATTAAAGTGGATAGCGGGATGGTAAGTGTTGCGCATGAATAATTCATAGTCGAACTAACCCACCACGTTCACGCTGTAATAATGTGAAAATTCGCACACGAACAATTTCGAAGTGAAATGTTTTTTACTAAAAGGTCTCCCCTTTGAAAGTGGACAGTTTACCAGTGTAGTAAGCAAAAATAATTCCGTTGAGCAAATGTGATGGACCAAATTCTGAGCAGGACAAGTGCGGGAAAATTGATGGTGGCGTGTTACAAGACAGCGATGAATTGCACTTCATGTCCGCAACGTTCTCCACCGCCAAAAGCGGATGGCGATCTCCACGTGAAAGGTAGCCTACATCATTCCAGGTTTCTATGTTTTCCAATAGTCCATCGAAAAACATACTATTGTGAATTATATCAATCTATTTTATATCTTAGCGTAGCATGTTAACGTCGTATTGGACACATAAGAAAAGGTCGATGATGAGCCGTTTTGCTCGGTTTCAAAACATGTTTTTATTTTTGACACACGTGAAATTCGACTGAATTGTCATGCAGAGAAGGATAGTCCTTTGGCATGAGGCAATGCAATTCAGTGAAAATATTTCTCTTACAATTCGCACTTGCCGTACGGCACAATTTTTCTGATATATTTTATTAAAATTCATCGTTTCTCTCAAGCCTCCGGGCAGCTGTTAAATGAAGCCGCTTGTATTTATCTACCCGATTATGCACGGCGCGTGTAAATCATATGGTATCCTTGTAATTTTCCGGTGACACTTGTGACCGATTGTGTAATCCCGAGCAAACCAAAATAAAATTTTGTCTATGAGAATGTCCGTTAAGCACATCAAGGCTAACTTACTATTTTATTCAACTTTTCGCCGACGGGTTTTTTATAATTTTTTTGTAATGGTTTCAAAATTTGTGCATGATTGAGAGAATTCCGGCATAAAACTATGCATGTTCGATTGTCTAGTTATCCATCTAGTTATCCAGTTGCATTAAATTTTGTTGAGTGACTGCCTCATTATCGTTTTTCGCGTCATCAGAATTTCAAAAAAAGGAATCTCTGATTACCAGTCGATCAACTGTGGCGCATGAATGAGGAACATAATATTTAAGAAACCTGTAATGATTTTGCTCTGGCAATGACAAATTTATTTCATAAACAATACTTAGCGCTCGCGGACGTTTCTGGTGTGCTTTGTGTCGGTGAGGAAACGTAATAACCGGAACACGTCGCTCGACTTTTCTGTTTCGAGTTAACACAGCTGTTTTATCCAAAATGTGGTAAATGGTTAGCTGTGTATGTTCCGGGCGTGTCATATTCTTGAAACTTTTAACAACTTGATGTATGACGATAATTCTGCGGAAGGTATTAAAAATACTGCACAGTTGATTACTTCTTAAAATCTGAATAGATTGGACGGAGTTTATTTTCAGCTTGTACATGAACTAATGGGCTTCGACCTGTGAAATATTATCGCTCCTGTGTTGGGTCCTCAGCTAATGGACGCGCTTACGCATCGAACGAGCTAACTTGCATTTCATAAAACAGCTTGTGAGCTCCAACTGTTGTTTGACATCCCTCATAAATTAAACCAATCCCGATTACTCAACCTCGTTGAGGGAATAATGATACGTCAATGCGGAAATGCATTATTCTCAGACGTATTGAACTTTTACTCTCTGAACAGCTTGACTAGTTTTGCTATTTTTTTGCATTTTATTTTCAAACAGGTTTGTGCGTTTACGCAAGGGACGCTCAAAGTTGTTAGGTTAATGCATTTTGTTCTTTTTCCATCCTGTGTGTAGATGACATGGGGAACACCTGTGTGTAGGATCACGTGTGTGAAGGATCACGGTTAAGCACGGATGTCGCAGCTTGAATGATTGTCACGAAGTGCTACATAATATTTTATCGACCGCTAGTTTTCTATATTTCATTCGCTTTTAAAATCCTCTTAGTTGCCAGGGGAGACACACAATGATAGAGAAATTTCGGATTCGAATATACGGATTGTGGATCTGATGAAATATGCTGAAAATGCAGCTGCACTGGTTATAACGAAAAATAGAGTTCCGCAATTCCTGCCAATAAACATGCCACCAAATACTGAGTTGCTCCATTATTTCAGGCAATGCTCAAACAGTATATCAGTGGCCATTATTCCGATTGGTCATCGCACATACTCTCGATCAAGAACTCCCCAAGGCCCTCAGAGCATGGCTTCCGCTTCCTCAGGCGACCATTGGCCACCTGCATAAGATTGGATGCCACAGTACCATTGTGAAACAACTCGGAATTATGTTGAGAGCTACTCGCTATTGATTTACAACCCGTGACCTGTGAGATAAAACAGAACCGTAGGTCGATACTCTGGTTGCTTCTAACTGGAGCGAAAACGGAAACCTACTCAGCGACACTGCCCGTACTTGGTATATGATAGACCTGCCAGGTGTTGCAGTTTGTTTATAACCGAAATACTCAAAACTTATGTGTTCCGTGCTTTCCCATACTGGGTTGAAATAGTCTCGCATGACGTCCCAGGCATACGGAGCCATGGCTGCCCTCAGTGGTGTCAAACTTAGTAAGAAGAGAGACTCGCGGAATATTTTCCTCACTCGTTTCCTCGAATAGAGTGGCATCATTTTTATCTGTACGCATGGTCAAACATCAGCCCAAAAGTAAAATGTTGACAGAGAATGATACACTGTGGAGCAAGCGGTGTGCCTAAAGTTTACAGCTTTTACTGCAGACAGACCATTGCCGACATAGCTCAAAATGTATTGCTGGAACAACTTGCAACCTTGTGAAAAGCCGAATTTTCGGCCGTCCAGAGGAAATAACGATTGGATTTCCGGCATACCATCCGCACTCTGCATCCGGCGAGTTCTGACACAAACGTCTTGAGGGCGTGAGTCGTAGAATTATGTCTGTATGCCATCAGTACTTATGCCTGGGCCATCGAACATCCCGCGTGATGTCTAAAAACCAGTTGACTGTTTGCATTGGCATGTAAGTAAGTTTTCAAACGTCTGCAGCAACAGTGTCAGATTACTAAACTCTGGCACGCAAATGTACACGGCTTCCCGCTTCAACGTTCAGTACGTGAGCGATTCGGGGTGGGCTACGCAGAAGCGGGCACCGGTGAATGCTTCGCGCATCGAAATTAAGTTTCGTCTGAACGCTGTATGTTAAAATCTGCATAAACTGCCTAGGATGCTACACCTTTACTGCGAATCTGGAACCTTATTGAAGCGGTTTTCGTTGTGTTTGTTGGATAATATCAAACATTGTTTGCTGAAGAAAAGTACATTTTCACTTGCATTTGGGAGGGAGTTGTGCTTGCATCCCTTGGACACAAAGCACCTAAGCTGGCATATACCCGCCAACAAATAAATTGGGATTGTGGTGGAACTTGTACATATGGCACGTGAATGGAAACAAGGACGGCAAACTTCAGTACACCGCCCACGTTCTCAGCTCTTCAGTATGAAAGGGTTTCCAGCGCCCCATGGATAATACAATAGATTGCAGCAACAAATCGTGTGAAGCCGAACAGGCAAAACCTCTGGATTACACATACGTTTAATTCACAATTTGAATGCTGATATGTGGAGCTAAAAACCAAGTCCGAAGAGGAAGATCACTGATAATTTTGCTCCCTTCCAGTAAAAATATATCGGCATTTATCGTACATAATCCGTGTGATTTAAAGCCGCTTTTTTTGTGGCTGAAAAATTAGACAACGGAACGCTTCAAACAACCATGTGGACAGGACATGAATACTGTCCCTGACCGAATTAGTTAGTCGGTGTTTGGCGGATAATTTTAACTTCGTTCCGTGCTTGGCTGCAGAATGGAATCCTGGTTCAAACGAGGACCCATTCCGTCATGAAATATCAGTGGGCACTGGGCTGTGCAAATGTGTAAAGGGATCGTCAGCATTATGGTCAATCCAAACGATGCGCATCGATTTGTGGAAGGTATCCACTTAATTTATTGTGTATACTTATCAAGGCGTTTAAACCGCATGCTGGTGAATACGCGTCATTTCTCGCATTGAATAATAGACCCTGAATTGTTAGGCAAAATGCCCTCTTACAGAATTCCATTTAAAGTGGACTCAATAGGAATCCTCCCGCTTTTGCGAGCAACTTGGTGGATGATATGTGCTCCAACGTTTAGGGCCTCAACAAATGGATGTTTTCACACCGATGCGGGAAAACTGCAGTGGCGAAAGTTTCGATATTTCCCAGTTGCGTGATCTATTAATCCGACGCATTTGCACCCTAAGCAGGTAATCTTGGTGCCATCCAGAGAACCAAAAATTCTCTCAAAACGTTGTGTTGATAGGAAAACTTCTTTGCTCGTTGCGGTTGGCTTCCGCTTGATGCTTGAAAGAAACGTAAAAATAAAGTCACACTGTTTGTGCACGTTTGACGTGCATCATTGTATCTTGATCTGATTCATCCAAATTCATGATCCAAATGACAACGGGTCTCTAAGTGAAGAGCATTCCACATCGCAAAAATGTTTCCTCCTCCTTGGGGTGGCTTTTTTTGAACGACGCTTGGAGTACCCCCTCAACCGAAGGGTATAGTTTGAAAGCCTATTTTGAAAAGAAGCTTTCGCAGCGCACAGAAGTCACGCTAAATCAGGTAGAGTATGAGTGAAGGTATAGGCAAGCCTCAGGGAATGTTAGCTGATATAATTTTGAGCGCTTTTGTGAAGGTTCTCTTTTGATGGGCACAGCACGCATTTGGTACCGTCGTTAATTTTGGTTATAAAAACGTCCATCTGTTGTCTACTTTAAACTCATCACTAAATTCAATCATTTGGTCAAAACGAGACCAAGTAACCAGCCCTTAGCTTATTTGCTATCCTAAGTGAGACAGGTTTGAAACCATTTTACACAAAAACACCTACCAAAGACACAGTTCCGCTAACTGTATATATTTCCAATAACAAGCTTGCTATTTTGAGTATGCGTCTGGGAAGACGTCTTCTCATTCAGAGATAAACCTTTCCTCATTCATAAAGTGTGGAGGCAAAATGCGTAAATTCATGTTTTGTTTTTGGAATTAAAACAGGTGTATTTCCGAAACATCTAGCGCCTCGATTCGTGTCAAGCAACTAAACTGATGGTTTATGATTCGAAAATAGTTCGACTAAACTGCGCTGTTGCACAACTTTAGAAATTTTAAAGGCTCTTGCCTTTTTGACAGGTGCGCATCATTTTTGTGGCAACATTACACCAACATCATAGCCCTTACTAGCCATAAGCTAGGTCCTATTGAGTTTTCTCCAAATTAGCGTTTTAATTTGCCAGTGGGCTCTCTATGGTTTCGGAACATACCTTCGGTTCCTAGTGTGAAGTTCCCTATTTTAGAGCATGTATGGTGGGCAGTTCCTAAATATAGGCGTTCCACCGTAGCGTACCTCGTAAGCACGAAATTCGCCAGCTGATTTAGTAATGACTTTCAACCACCGACTGGTCTGCTTTCCAGAAATAAGCTGAGTGAAATTTGCTGTGGTAATTCAGGACGCAGAGTTGGATTCAGCAAACTCATACCAAACTGCCACAGTGTGCTTTTCACCAGTGGCCTCTGCCTTTGTTAACTACATCGCCAAGAGTCGTTTTTTCCTTGTCACAACAGCATATGCTTTGAAACTACGGACTTGAAACCCCAAAACCATATCAAGCACGTGGTCCCCTCAATCGCTCCAATCCAGCTCGATCCACGTCTTCACATTCAAGCCGCGTTACACATTCTATTTTGCACGTACTCGAGGTGAAACGAAGAAAACCATTCGCTGATAAGTCATTTGTCAACAAACAGGAACTAAGTAGTCCTAAGTCATTAGGCAATTCAGGAAATATCTCATATACACGCATCCTGTTGAACTATTCTGGATAACTGTTGACCGTTACACGATAGTAAACGAATCCCGCAAAGCAGTTCCACAATTTCCGTTATAAATTTTACCTTCCATCAGATAATGGGGCAGAGCGTGCTCACCAGACCATATGTACTTCGCATGCTTCATCAGTATTTTATACAATTAATCACTTACTACTTAACTGTGTTGACGAGCATTGTGCATGATCTCCATGTGACTGTTTGACGAAACAGCTGTGACGTTTGTACTGAACTTGAAATGTTCTCAAGATTGTTTTCAATTTATTTTTCCATTTGCGCTTAGTTCGAGCGAATCTGTTCCCCGACTCACAAACCGAAGTCCCGAATTGCATAGATAAACGGTATATCTGTGTTTGAGTGCAAAGCAATGATGTGGTGCCAAACTAGCGAGTTGTTCAATGATACGGCAGGTTACATAAACTGGCGAAGTAAGTTGGAACCTCAGTATCAAATTAACTGCGTTCATCAGTTCATGGGTCCACTGCGTCATATCGAAATAAGAGCTTCCCTATTGAAACTTCTCTACAGCGATGACACAAGCTTTCTGGACTGCTTAATATTAGACATATTTTGTGCAAACTTTTTTTGCTGGTATGCTTTCGAAACCACTTCTGCAGTTTGACCCACCACGCAAACGAAGGGTGTCCTGGTAAATAACCCACGAATGTTCCCATTCGTTCATTTTCTCCTCGGTAATTAACCGCACACCTGGTGTTGCCGAAGATTTCACATTGGGACGATACATGTTAAGTTTGGCTGTACAAAGTCGGTATGAATAGCACAACCACGGACACACACGCGCGACTTTGCTTCATGAGCTTCAAAACACTTACCGCAAAATGAATAACTGAACGCCATTACGTGGGAATTTCTGGTGTGCAACATTAGCTTAATATATCACAGCGGTTTGTCTCAGATTTTACACCAGCGCAAACAGTTATATGCACTTAATGGCTCACAATTGAACCCAGAAATTACCTTCCGGAATTCTCAAATAGCATTATGCAATGGCTCCCCTTCAGTTGATATAATTGACGGGCTTGCGGACACTTGGTTTTTAAGAGTTAATATTCCAAGCTTGGCCGCATGATATTTGCACCAATCAATCATGTGTAGTTTACAACAATGCCGGAAGTCGCACAATACAAACGCAATGCTAGAATATTATTTTTATTGGGGGAAGAAGAACGTAGAATAATTTGCAGAGGTCACTTCAAGTCATTGTCCACAAACTAAATCGAAGCTGCACATACCCTGGTCCCACGGCATCAATCAATAACTGGCAGAACGTTTTCCTTGTTAGGTCGTCCTTATGTGATGGAGCAATATTTCACTCACAAACAATTATTACGACCACGGAACCGTAATTTGACGCCTTTGATTTCCGTAAATATACAACAATCAATACATCTGAGGTTATATTTAAATATAAGTGCTAAATTTGGTCACGGTAGGTGGCAATTAATTATTGCCCGCTTAGCAACTATGATTACATTTTTTTACTACTACATCATTCACAATGTAGTGAAACTTCAAACTAAGGCGTCATTCCCTTACGGGCGATATTACATAGAAAAATTAGACACAGGTGTAATAGATGTGAACAACCTGTGCAGATTGTGGGTCCATGAGCTTTAGACTTCCATGATATGTGCAACAATAACCCCGTAATTTAATTGATTAAACTTTTCCTATTTTAGCTAACCTTCTCGGTTTCTCTGCATTATTGTTCTTTAATATATTAAGTATTCTGTCGAAAGGCTCTGCTAACGTCCTGGCTGTACCCAGGCTCATGTACAACTTTTAGTAAGATGAGCGACGATTGACTGCATAAGACTGATAACCCCGCCAAACATAGAAATTAGCAGATGCTGGAAAGGCTACTTGTCTTCAGTGTTGGGATGTCCTTAGGACGGCCAAATAGACGACAGTATACGATGTACATTTGATGGTAAAGTACAGAAGTGGCTGTAAGTAAAACGTGTGTCTCATTTAGTGCCGAGATAAAGTGGCAAACTGTAAAAATAAAGCATTAGATGCTAGTATGGTACCTCGCCGTGTCAGTAAGCTACTTCTGTGCGATAAATCGTTCATTTTGTTAGCTCAGAACTGAATGTTATTGAATCAAGGCTACTGAAAATGCTTATGCATGAACTTGGCCTACTCGCCTGCAAAAATGATTCACCATTTCATGGGTGCACCGCATACAGCATTTTGGAGCCAAGTTTTATTTTATTCTTTCTGGTTTGCACACAAGAAACTAGGTGTCAAGCTTGGTTTCACTATTTTTATAAACGAAATCACCGCGATTTTATGCTATGTAAGATTGTAGACATGAGTCATATACCCCGCGCACTGACCGAATTGAGGGACACTCCTGGTTGGCAGATTGTTGGAAGAAACATTAAACCAGAGCGAGAAAAGCATCCTGTGAAGTGAAGGAGCCGCTGGGCACCAGGGCATCTAAAATATTGTGTGAAAATGACAACATGCATTTTTTCAATACATAATCCATTTGAAATCAAGCTAATCCATAAACGTTTCCTTAATCTGGCCAAATATACAAGAACTAAACAACTCTCCTAATGATAATAATAATAAGGTTTATTCCCAGCTGATGGGTGGCACACAGTCAGGTGTGATCAAAAAGTTACAGTCAGATTAAAGTATGACCTGGGGGATTCCTGGTTTTGGATTTGCGCAAAACAACGGACTGTCATAAACAGCGGGTAATATAAGGTGCATACATGGTCACGCCTAAACCGGCATAGGAAAGGGAGCGCAATTACCAGGAATTTATCTTATTTCTGAGGGAACACATCAAGCACATACAATATCAGATCGTTAACATTTGAAGATGGCGGGCAAAAAATAACGAGGGGAGCGAAACAAGAGGCATACTGCCCGCCGCATGATCGGAAAGCTTCAAATTGCGAAAAAAGAGGAACCAGAACAACAAACCTGTTAGCGGTATTGCCGTGGTCTGGCCGGTCAATTTGAAATAAAGTCTAAAACCAGTGATGAGGCCTCTGCAGCCTTGGATTTTTGGGCTCATGGCCAGAGTCAGAAAAGGCGTAGGTGGGGATGCTGATTGGCATCAGGAATGTTTAAGTCACAGGGTACGTTGAAACTGTAGATAATATCTGCTGTCGCTGTTGGAGTGGAGTCGGGTGAAAAGTTCGATGGGAGAGGGAGTTGGTGCAATCGCTCACGACAGAAAGGAAACTGCACAGAAAATGGCTGACTTTGTGAGGTGCATAGAATGAAAGTCAACGACATGTTTACGTCTCAACGGAGGGTGCAGCAAATTAGTATAAGGTTATCCCAGAGGCGGCCGGGGCTAGGTGAAGAGTTTGTTAGCAGTTGCAGGTGGGGAAACGAGTGTGCGAGAATGAATCGTCAAAAGTAGGAAGTGAATAGTTGCGTGAGTGTCATCAGGCTGGGTATGGCAATGCCGTTCCATCATTGTACCGACAACCTTCTGTTTCTAGACGGCCCCGCAACTGTCGTCAGGGTTGCCGCAATTGGACAGGCGATACGCATTTCCCTGGCAGCTGGACCTGGGCTAGACTGGGAGATCGACACAGATACAGTCAGGCCGATGCCAATTCGCGGAAACTTTTCAATCAGTAGGAAGACCGTGTGAGTGCAGACCGGGGATAAACCAGATTGAATGAATAACGGTTCCACGGGGCGTTTGGGCAACTACACAAAAGCTTCAACTTGGACGATCTAATATTGGTTCTGTTTGTAAAAACGTAGGTCAAAAGTATACTTCGAAATTGTGCAAGCTAAATAGGTGAGAAATGATATTTCAAAAGAGGCAGATTAGATAATTTACTAGGCAATAACAGCTGTTTCGACGTGGAGCTCTAAGATCATGTTTACATAGGTTGCATGACTGTGCGCCCCCAAAGACATGTCGGAAACCTGAAAATTGCCTACTAATCTCACCTCAGTGCACAAATGTACGCCCATGGAGAGTATCGGCCAATTGCACTAGTTTCAATGTTCACACACTGAGGCGGTAGATTCCTAAAGCAAATCACTGTCAAGCAGCGACAAAATATCCTCAATATTGTCCCTTTCATGGACAACTATAATAGCCTATTCCGCGGACAAGTCTACTGTAACGGCTGTCGAAATCCCCGTCAGGTCACTCTTTCTAACCAGAAAATAATAAATAAAGGATTTGTGCAAAGATGTATTCGCTTCCTGTGTACATTTTCCCAATTATGATAAGAACAGTGGAATGTAATGCTTTGCAAACATCACGGTGACATATTCGTAATATTACGTATTTTATGATTAGCAAAAATCTCCACGCAGGTAATATTTGTTTTCATATACAATCACGATTGTACCCGTAGGGCCACGAACACGATATATAGCTGGGAACAAGTGAATTACAGTGTGAAACTGTAACAACGAGGACTAAGGTATTGTGGAAAATTTGCTTTATGCTGCACCTCATGTCTTACTTAGACAATCAGCGTGCCAAGTATTGATGAAGTTGGGTCCTCTTAAAGGTTCAGTTGCTTTTTACACTGAATTTTACAGAGTTTTTAGGAATTCCTATAGCACCTGTCTGTTCCAGTGGGGTTTATTACATTGTTTGGTACTCATTGTACTCATTGTATGGTATTAACTAGGAAGATGCCACTTATGTACAGAACGTTGCTTAATTTCGTGGTTGACATATTTTGTTTTGTTTTTCAAATTTCCTCATTTGTTTTCAGCAGGATTCGACAGTACGGCGTTTGTATACTGATCTTTATATTGCTTCGAAAGAAGCAGCCATCTTGTTGAAACTACAATTAGCTTTCGCTTTATGATATTCTCTTTATTCCTAAGGCGATTGGCAAAAAACATTAGACACAATTGAATTACCTCACGCACGAGAGTTAAACGTGACACACGCTAAAAATTCAACCAATAATTCACACGCACGGGTTAATCTGAAGATTAAAATAACAATGGGACCGCATCCGAAGGTGGCTGATGGCATTTGATTAATGGTGTTGCTGAGTTTTGTAGACTGTTAGCAAACGTGATTC
>SJOL01005721.1:16873-48847 GCA_004794785.1 Opisthorchis felineus
TTTAGACTGCGAATTTCGACGTTATAGTACCCTTTATTCAATGACGTTACCTGTAACGACCCCAATTATTTGACAAAGGTTCTCTTATCGTGCGTTGTCCTTTCTCTGTAGTTCACCTTTGAATAACGAAGATCTTATTGTGAGTGGCATGCCATAACTTTGAGTTGTATCATTCCCCCCGCTTAATGGCTCTTTTTGTAGCGACTTCCTCTTTACTGCAGCATTGTGGCTATCCACGGCGTTCACAATTGTTAGGCTGTTCGTCGTTCCACAATACCCCTGATGAAAACGAATCTGTTTGGCATTTCTAAGGTTATAGTAGACAGAAGGTGCTATACTACCACCCCCAATACAACCGAATCGGGTTGCGCGTTTACAATGTCTCATTAAGCATGGAGTAGTTTTCCCACACACTAGTTTGCCTTGTTGGCCTGACCGTCGTCCGTGGTTTCAGCTCTCGCGCTTCATCAGTCCGATGCTTGACGAAGGGCACACCCAAACGGTACTATGGACGTTGTCCAACATTTGTCACTCGAAAAAGGAAGGTCGCACTAACTGCGCGGAAGACAGGTGCATATCGGATTAAGGAGGGATCATGTCTGGAAAGTAATTTTGACCACAGCGCACTGGTTCTCAACCTCTGTTGTTCAGCGCTCTCCTTCCAGTGTACGTCTCATGGCCACTTCCCTCTTGGACATTGTCCTTCTCCAAAAGTTCACTTCAACATGACGATTATGTTTAAACTCATTTACTTATTTCCCACTAGTAGAATTCCTCTATTCTGTTAACATAGAAACGGTTCCATAATGCAGTAGAAACAGCTCGATTTAAAGCTTTAATGCGAGCACAACACTGTCACACTTTAACTTGATCAATCCTGAACAATGAACGTTCTATCACGGAATGGGGACGTAGCAAGATTACAGAAAAGATCAGTAAGGCGTTCAGAGACTAACACAAAATGAATAAATATGAGATTTCCTGCTTTGGACGTGAGGTGGGACAGAAAACAATACTGCAGAAGCCGGGAGCTACAACCCTCAGACCTCCATTCTTCTGTAACCCGGAAGTTCCCCCTATGAGGGGGCCAAATCCACCACTAGTTGTTATTCACTTTTATAGAGTGTAGATATGCAACTTGGGAACAGTCTTGATACAGAAGAAGGCTTCACACAGACTTCCTTGGAGCCAACCACAACGCATTTTTAAATATAACTTTTAACCCGTTTTAATGTCGTCGAGGCGCAATCTCGGTGCCTAGCTCGTTGAAGGTGGCTTCTTAAAGAACCACCTAGAGGATGGTGCTGCAGTCGCCCGCTTTTCATGAACAGTATGTATCACGTGCGGTTCGTTTTGCAATTGGCGAACAAATCAGGACTACAGTTACACTGAACAGCCTCATCCAAAGTTAACGTTCGTCTGGATTTTCCATACACAGCTTTCGATTCACCGCAGTGGCTTCTTGACTCTCATGTTTTCTCAGTCCATGCTTTGTCTTTCTAGGTGCGCCGTACCAGCTTGCTCTTAGTCGCCAGGCTGAGCACACTTTGGCCTCACTACGAGCTAACTGACCCTCTGGCTATTGGTTTGCCATTTCCTTCTGGCTCATCTGATCGTGTGGCTCTCGGTCAGTCCTCTTCCGGACCTATTCTTATGGCGGACGATGCATTTGCAAGGATATGTGTACGCCTTCAAGATCCCGCAAGACAAGTCAGGCAGTTGGCAGTACAACTTTTGTCCGAACTGGCTAATGTAGGTTGACTTTTGTACGTTACTGAACATGACCTCAATAAATGCATACCCGAAGTTTGTTTCAGTCAGACTTTTCACCCACCGTTTGCTTCCTTCGGAAATACATTACACTCCCATTGAATCGCAAGCATTTATAATTGCTGTCAGTAGTTTGAGACAGGCTCCAATACCGAAACTATAAAGCAGTTGTTCACACTAAGATACTGGCGATTTTCGTACCTGTATCATGCTACTGACGTGCGCTTTTATTTACTTTCGGACTTGCTTGAGTGATTTGGCAGACCTCGGATGCTGTAGCAATAACTTGATGACGTTCCGTAAATTCTACACTATATAATGTACAAACATCTCAGTCACCATTACACAAATACAGCGCATCGCTTGTCCGGTCGTACTTGCTTCATACCACAGTAAACTCTATCCACGGTGACCATTCCTACTTACTGAAAGCTTTTAGTCAGTCCGATGGAGTTCCCACCGTAACTGTTGCAGCACATAGTAGCAGTCAACCATCCAAGTTCTCCTGTTTCGTTTCTAAAGAAACCGTCCCATGCTAATGATAGGGAATGTACATAATGCCAAATTAACTTGAATTGGTTTCACACCGGACACCGTCTATCCCACCGGAACGTTCGCTCACCTAACGAACTAATTAGCGGACGTTTTAGATTTCAATGTGGCTACTCACTTACTGCTTACCTAATTGCTTCAGAGAATAGATCGCAGCCCAAAAACGTCAGTTAAGTTTCTCTAGAGCTACCGTGGCCACTGTGACGCGAGCCCCACCTCCTTTTCAACATATTGCAGATGCTCGTTGCGTAATAACGCAATAATGAGTGCGGCGCTGTTAGGTTGTAAGTACCAACCACGGAGGCTGAGATGTGAGGCCCTAGCTGAAGAAGTTATTGGTTTGATTCTACTGGGTCGTTGGGCCAGATGAACTGGCAGTTCTCATTTCTGCCCTGTTTCTCCGGCAGTTTCTCAAGGAAAGTTAGTCACTGCTGAAGGATTCGTCTAGCTTATGTTTATCGCATCAGTGAATAGCTCCTTCGGCAATAAGTCATCTTTTGCCGTCGTTACGCGCCTAAAACCCTCGACAGGTAATACATTGCGTCAAGGATGAGAAGTAGCTCTTACAAGGACCGGGAAAGTACTTCTTTCTGATTTTTGAAGTCTTCTCAATGCGCGAGGGTCGTTAGTACGCCTTGACTCGCTCTATAACAGCGTCCGTGCTTTTTACTCGATAGATTACAAGACTGCACTACTGTGCGATCTGATATCGTTGGTATTCTATTTTATCTACAGTCTGTTGCTGCCAGTTGTCTCATTCAAACCCTGGAAAAAATGGTCATGACCGATCGCCGGGTACGTCGTGCCAAATCCGACGAGACTCCCCTGCCTGCGAAGGTGGACAAAGGTCGAGCGAGCGAACCGGCTACTAGTTCTGGTAGCATCATGTCCACGGGACCAAGTGGAGCAATTATCAGTGGACTGGAAGATGATTATTTTGGTATGTTGCACAGGGTTTTGGTTCGATGGACAGAAGCAACTTTAATTTTCTATGGAGTTTGCCAGTGAATTCCGTCTTTCTATTAATTTTATGCTTAAAAACAGATGAAGGCAGCATTATATAGAACTCCACCTTTCAGTTGAAAGCAATCTAGTTTAGCAAAACTCAGTTGCTGCACTAGATTACCGTTCTTTCAATTCTGGTAAAGTGTGTTGGCGAAGTGCCCGCGGAGGACGGCCCGTTACCCAGTAACGTGGAGTGAATGCGGTTACCGTCAAGCTGAGAAGTGTAAGCTCTTTACGCCTTCTTGATTAGAATCAACGTGGTGCTCCTCGTATGTGAAACATGGAGCGTAACTAATCCAGCATATTGTCACCTCCTATCCAGGCTGCTTGACTATATGCTGCTTTTCGTTGTCTAGTGGACTGGTGTTGGATGAGGTGCACGAAGGATGCCGGACCAATCCCATTTATGGTGTCTGGTGGTGTTCTTCACTCTCCCCGGTGCCTTAATTCATGTATGAGAAATGCACTTTCCTTCAACTGAAACGAACGTTATATTCGGTCAAGCGGTTTGCTGTGCTATCCTGATTGTGAACTTTGGAGGAGTCGGGCTCCGAAATCACCATCAATATCTCTAAGTAAAAGGAAGGTGTCATATTTAACTCACCTGTTCAGTCCAATCTCAACCTGAAAGTTAAAGCACCTCCTGTGACCTTCACTCGTTAAGTTGACTGTAGAAAAAATAGCGGTACTTGGCTTTTCCAATTAAATTCCATCTCTAAAGTTAATGTGCATGGGTAAGCTAACTGTTCTCCATCTGTAGCACGTCTCCACTTTACTCTGCTGTATTCCCGTACTTTTGCTTGGACATTCGCGGATGAAACCTGTCAAACTTCCTTTTAACTGCAAGCAAAACTGTAACTCCCTCGGGTAGTACTAAAAACGCAATATATATTTTGAGGCGAACGCTTTTTATAGGGGTTTTGTCACATATTGGTGTATACTCTGTGGTAGAAATTTTGGCTCGTTAAGACCCTTTCTTTCCATGGGACTGCTGCATGTTGGGAGGGTGGACCACTCTTTTGTTGACGCTTGGCCTTTCGGCCCGCTAGAAAAAACCCATTTCGAAAGGGCAACGTGATTGGTGGTCTGCGAGATCTCCAGCGTGCGACACCCCTCACGCAAGCAATAAGACTAGCGCTTAGAGCACTTCGTTTTTTTGGGGGTTGGGGCGCGTTCTATCGCAGGCTAATTGCTATCTCCACTTTTCCACAGAGGTTCGCTGTGCAACCTTGGCCACTGTCACCCATCTTGCCTCATTAAACACCGAGTTCGCCTCCAGTTGTCAAGATCTTTTGGTGGACATGTTAACTGACGACATTCAAGAGGTGCGCTTGGCTGCCGTTTGCGCTTTAGGAGCTGTGGGTGACCAGGTAAGTAGGCTCGTTTCATAGACAGTTTGGCTTTATCCTACGCATTCCTATAATCGAATTTAAAGACCAGCTGCTGTTACGTTGAACTTTCTACGGGACTTTTACTCATGGAATGATTTGTAGACACAAACCGACTGTCTGTTTAGGCGAGCTTCAGCTAGTAAATTTTGAGTAAATTTGAAGGCCAGTTGGTCCCTATGCTTTTCCGTAAACAATCTGCTGTTGACAAACTGCACCCATTTGCGACTTAGTTTAGTTTTAACAAAGAACTCAACTGAATCCTAGCTGATTATCGTTCATAACATTCTTCAACTCAATCTGCTGCACGAAACCCACCTCATGTATCAGTTGATATGAATTCTAGGTACCGAAGTCTTTTCTTAACATAACATTTCTGAAAGGCTCTTGACAGTTCACTACCACTAAATGCATCCGACCTGCAACTTAACGAGTGCTTCTGTCAAGACCCCGACTACCTGGGAATAGCTCAGTCCTGGTGTTTCGTATTGGTTACTTGCCAGTTATGTTCCACACGATTGTTAACGCTTTGATTATTCAGGCAACTTTGTGAAGCAAGGTCACGTTTGATTACATCTTTTGTTTCCTAGTTCTTTTGCTATTGATCGACAAATAAGATACAGCTGAGGAGGTATTTTCTGGTAGTCAATGAGGAACCCAAGTGTACATGTGAACCGAAAGATGAACGTCAGAGACAGCTTCGAACTTGCCATCTGTCGTTCACCGAGTGGATCTCTGCAAGTTTTCTTCGACCATCTGGTTGACTGAGCAAATAGTGCTGAATCTGTCTCCCGCTGACCAATGGTTTGGCTACATATTCATGTACCTACATCTGTGTTACTCTTCACTCCACAGTGGCACACTCCCTGGCCACTACTTACTGTTCCCCGGGACTGGTTCTGTGATTTTTATTCGTTAATCCAGTTTTTTCCCACTCAAACCAGTATTGCTCTCTATTCGTTGTTCTAGGTCCCCCTACAAAGTGAGCAAGTTGCCATTATCACATCAGCATTAGCGGAAAGCTCTGGTCGTATACGGCGTCGCTTGCACCAGCTCTTGGCTCGATGTCGTCTTTCTTCAGCACCTTGTTTGGTCAGTCTTCTGGATGGTCTGTTACACAATTTGAGGCGATATCCTCAGGACCGAGATAGCCTCTGGCGGTAGGCGATGTTGCACTTTTTCTATTCACTATCTCTCCCTAATTCTTCTTCGTTCCTTCGGCGCTTCTGTTCACTCATAATTCCTTGTGTTTAACCACGATTTAGTCTAAATGCACATGTGTAGAGGATTCAGACGCTGTCATATGCATCGGTTTAATTTTCAATACCATTGGTCGGGCTTGGTTCTCATAACTGCAGTGAAGTGGTTCTACGGATATTTCCCAAGACATTTGCTGTGCAAACTCGTAACCAACAGAATTAGTCACCTACACATGGGATAGACATTTGACTGTATGAATGCACATTCCAAAGATTGTTGATACTGTTTTGTTTGAAGCAACCTTTTCGCACCGCGTGCCCGCGAACGCCCTACTTTTTACCTGGACACGCCCCGTGCGGTCACGTCTCCCTAGGTTGTTCAGTTCTTAGCCAGTCTAACTCGTGTATTCGCACAGTATGGACATCCCTTTCTTCTGTACTACTTCTTTTCGTACCTGGGTTACTTGTCGTGGTGTATACTGCTACCCCATGGACCTTTTGGGCATGCTATAAAACAGTGCTACAACCAAACTGGGTTGGTGTACCAATCAGGGCCCCCTTGATTGGATGACATGCCAAAGTTCAATAGAAAATAACAACGACTGGTCTGATGAAGCGCGACACCTTCAACGTGACACTCAATCCACAAGGATGTACAGGGAATTGGGACGCATTAGAATTCTCCATTTGTGGCATGCCGCTCGCATCACAGGGTTACATACACTTTGTTCGACGCTTCTTTCTTCTCAACTTACCTGTGGTCGTATTAGTCCAAGTTGTTTTTCATTCCAGTTGTGCAGCCTCTGTCGGCCGGCGTCATCCCGCATTTGTTGAAACTTGTCTATCCAGCCTGCTTCGAACTCATTCTTGGTTGAGTGGTCCCGAACCCAATTGGGAAGACCCAGCTTACTTAACTGTTCTGTTGCTCGTATTGAATGCCGAACCAGGGGCTCCAGGAATGCCCGCAAAGTTTCCGCGTCACATATCGGCGACAAAAGTAAGTCATTGTTCCTCCTTGAGGAGCCAAAGTGATGGAGATGCCTTCTCGTAGAAGGAGGTGTGTAAGAACCTTAAAGCATACTTTCCGTAATTTCTGTCCCCCAATTTTTTCTACCGTTATTTCGCAAACTAACTAACTCCTAACGAAGTGTTGCAGCATCATATACTAAAAAATGCCATTTGTGGAATAAATTGACGTGTCTCCTGATTATGTACCTGAGAGATCAGGTACAGAGCTTTGTCAAAGCTTGACATCGCTCGTTTACTGTCGCTTTTTGGGACAAAACGGATGACGTAATAATGGGTATAAGGTGTAAGTCGTTTACATTTTGACCTCTATTCTTGAAGATTAAACCAGCCGTCTGAGTACCTGAAAGTACATCGTCTTCAGTTTTATTGGGCCTTTTATCCGAAGAAGTAGCCACAGAAAATTCCGTTGCCTCCAAAATCGTTCCTTCGAAAAAAACGTTACTTAGCTTTCCCATCCCTGATGATTCCGTCTTCCCATATAGATAAACTACTGATGCTTCCACAGTAGCCAAAACCCGATCGCATTTTGAATCATTTCGATCGTCCACGGCCGTGGGAGCCATCCGAAAGCCCAAACTAACATCTAGTTGCCTTAGAATTCTACCGAACTGCCCTGTATGTTCTTGCCGTACATACATAGTTTTAGTGGTACGCGCTATTCTTCCCGCCTATGGACGTTCGAACATAAGGGCACAACCTAGATCACCTTCCTGGAACTATATTCAAGCCGTTCCCGTTATTCGACACCAAAGAGTGAGACCATTGTTTCTCACCCTTACTGAGATTTGAACTCAGTCTGAGTTGTACTTTACCGCTGGCTTTGGACTTTACGAATTTACATGAGAGATTAGATCGTTCCGAGAACTGTCCACATAGCATCAGCAGTGACTGTCAAACCAGGTTTTCCCCTAATTAGATGTCTATTTAACGCGGTCCTTCTGCTGTCTTCTGATTGCATTTAGTCTTGCATAGGCAAGAAATAACCGTGTGGTGTTTGGGGTGGTGATCGTGCGAATTCCCGCTGAAAGAATCGAATCAATTACTCTCAGTCATATCTATCCCCATTCTACGGTGTTTCTGGTCATTGGCGTTATTTCGCCTGTCCTTACGACTGGGATAAGCCGTTCACAACTGGGCATGTAATGAGTAAAAACCTAGTTTATCGTGCTTCCAAACGTGGGCAGTGGCCACCGCTTGGACAAGCCCCCCACCTCCAGGTGGATCAGACCTCCGGGTCAGTGGCCCCGAGCCATGCCCGAATAGGTTAGCATGTTCGCTCTAGAGCCATCTGTAGGATTTACCCACACATTGCATGACAATCGAGCAAGTGTTCTGACTGTACCAGCGGATAATAATTGATTCGTTAGATTCCACTTAAGCATCGATTTGAACGAATCACTTTAAGCTACCGATAAACCAGATCACAGCTGAAGTTTAGGATGACTTGTGAGCGTATAACCCAAGTTATTGGACATGTTGTCACCCTTTTCCATTGCTCTTCTTTATTCTCTATTCTCAGGTCTATTTACGTGAGTTGGTTCCAGGTCTTCTTCCTAAGCGGACTGCCTCTTCAAGCGATGGCCCAGATGACCGTGTAGTGCCTATGAAGGTAAGAATTTTCATTCTTTTTCCGTGGCTTAAGCTGAGAGGTCGATGGTCGGCCACCAGTGATTTCGCTTTCGGCCCTTCACACATCCTATATCCTTGTCTTGTAAATTCTTTCGTTCACTTACTTGTGCTAATTCTCCAAAAGTCATTATCGCCATCATCGACATCAATCTCAGAGGAAGACAGCCATACCAATTTATTTGAATAAAGCCCCACACTGAAAAGAAGAGACAGGAAATCCAAAAGTCTCCATATTTTTGGATCTCCAGTTTGGCCCTCTTGAATGGTACTTTCTCATCCGAAACACTTGACGAATGAGAAGGGTTACGTGTTACATACACTCATCTGCAAATTAAGCTGGTATTAGCGGGTGACTTCACTGACGCCCAGTTGGATCTGTCGTTGAGGATGTTCTTCAACTGGTTATGCCGCTCAGATAAATAAATAAATAATCGTTCAACTGTGACATCCTTTCGGTGCCTAGCTGCCATGCAACCCGAAGCAGGCACGAAGGCTGAGATACTGCCAGTTTTCCCAAGCCTAGACAGGAGCAGTCGAGATGCCGGGGTTGAGTTCGAACTACACACCTTCCGGTCAGTAAGTTTGCGCCCTAAACACTGGGCTATCTCGAGCTATGAGCTGCACAAAGGTCGCCTCATGTTCCAGTTGAGACGCTGTTTGAAGTATCCCAGTACATTGTCTTAGCCGGACACATTACTCGTAGATTTGCTGAAAACTTCGGCACCCTACGACCGGTTTAGCCATTCTCGGGGCTCTTCAGGTGGGCGCAGTCCCCGAGTTTCCGTCAACCTTATATTAGCCGCAATATCCTCGTTAAACCCAGTTACCACGGCCGCAGACTCTTTGAAGTCTCTCTTCGAACCCCGAAGCTCTGAGAAGGTTGGTGGGCTCAGAAAGGTGAGGTAATGGAGAAAACGGGAAACTCTTGGAAACTTTTCGGGCAGATACGTGCAATAGGATAAAATGACCTCATGTGAGCGAAGCAGCCTATGAAAAAACGGCACATCAAGCTCTAAGGGCTAAGGACACCTGAATCATGGGGTCGACAACAATCCAATTGGCCGCCTGCATTTGCTTACTTGGATTATAAACCCAGAACGGTGTTCTGGACTTCGGAAATGCGCGAATACCTTACTTTCCTTCAAGCGCTGCCTAGCTGCTAGTTCTGGAGAAATCTCACACTCCATCTAAGGATGAGTGTGAAACCCGGTGCCCGTGCTTGTCTAACTTATTCACCGCAGCTGAGTGGAAGAGACCTTCCAGACCAACTGGGAGAAGTCAGTAGTTGTGCCTATTTTTCAAAAAGCTGCTCACATTGAACGTGGCAATCACAGAGAAATTAGCTTGACCCCGTCACCACACACCTTCAAATGTTAGAGTAATTGCATGCGTATAGATGCCCTACAAGTTTCGTGTTGCTTGACTTCGAGGATGTGTCCTATTTTGCCGACCAACTCGTTCTTTTCAACACGCTTGCGCACCATGGTATGCCCCACAGGTTCGTGAATATCGTACGCTTTTTGTATTCACAGAATTGTGGGCAGCTGAAAGTGTATGGAGAGCTTCCCAAAAGCCTTCCTACAAGCACTGGTTTCCGATGAAGATATCCAGTCTTTCCGTTTTTGTTTAACTTCGTTACTGCTGAGGTAGTGACGCGAACTCTGGAAACGCTGCCAAATCCCGTTATTCATATCCTTCCGAGCGAGGACCTCGTCGATCTGGAATGTGCAGATGACATTGTTCTTGTTCTTGAAAGTGCGCAGCAAACACAAGCGTTGCTAGAAAAGGTGACCAAGGTGGCACCAAAAGGACATATCATCAAAGGACGCACGTATCAGGCTATATTTCAGGCCGTATTTTTGTACGGTTGCTACTTCGGATCTAGGATCTGAGACATTTCCAGGTCTACGACTACTTATGTCTCAGAACTGTTGCTGGAATCAGCAAATTCGCAAAAGTGGATCAGGAAACGTGTCTTTGGGTGAGCAGGAGATACTTCACTCAGGGACTTCATCTTGGACTGCAAGTTACAGTGGTGGGACTATGTATTTCGCATACCGACTTACCGTCTGCCTAGAAGAGCGTTGTTCTCTGTGCCCAATTCGGAGTAGCTAAAATCTGCAGTTAGGCAGAATTTGACATGCCAGTGCTGTTGGTACAGTTCCCTTTCCAGGATTGGATCCACTTGAACATCCCTGTGTTTGACTGAAGACATTGAACGACATGGCGGCTAATCGATGTCATTGGCGTTCATACTGTCAGTTTCTATCCAGATTGTCTGACTGCGTATAGGTCTAGGCTAGGTGGTCGGCTAACGCTACACCCCCCTCCTTGCCCCGTTGCTTTTTTCTGTTATAAGGCCTTAATCGAATAAATTACCATGGTTGCAAGGCAGTGAATCACCACTGTTCTATTGTCAATAATGATGATAATGATGTGCATCATCGGTAAGTTAACGCTTTAACTACTGGGTTATCTCGAGCTACCTCGGGATCTGCAGACGTCTTATTTGCTAAAGTAGTTGTGCGTCGCTTGTGCTGAGGGAAAGCAAATTCGGGCGACTATGTGATCAGAATCCAAAAGAAGCTATAGTCAGTGATCCACACCGTTCGTAAAGGCCGATTCGGGTACGCGGCTGGCTCGTCGTTGGAGAACACCATGTAGCCAGGCGATTTCAGTTATTTTGGATAGTGGTGTTGCATAATGATAGTGTGTGGTCGACACAGCTGGAGCAGTCGTTTGTTGCTGTCCGTCCATGCTGAGTATGATCCATGTGGACAACCCAAGGGACCTCAGCCGCGCTGTCTTTTCAATTATGCCTTCATATTCTCGGTACCTACAACGACATCTGAATAGAACACTCAAAGTTCGATAAAAGATGCTTTTATAATGTCAGAGCTACCGTCGGTTGGGATGTAGGTAGACGCGATAAACAAGCAACGATTAAATTCTCTCTTGTGAGATTTCTTTGCAGACCGTGCCAAAAAAAACCGGATGGAGGTGAATGTCACCTGGTATCCAGTCAAAGGACCCTTCAGTTCAATGACTTTGAACGCTACCGATCCCTCCAGAGCCTGTTGCAGTGGCCGGAAGCGAAAGGAGAGCGATGAGACAGTTAGCTCAACGCTGTGGTTTGATCGTGCCCTATTGCTTCCAATAGGCAACATACATTCATGTGAAGCAAGTCCAAGGCGCGAGCACGAGCATCTTGTTGTCCCTCTTGCTTCAGAGGTTGAATGTTATAGGCAGCCAGGTAAGCTGGACGTCCAGGGATGAAGATCGACTGCGAGATGTCTGAGGCTGTCGTTGTCGACTGACGCGGTGCAAGACAAATGGGACATCAGTCCTGAGGGATGTGCTGACAAGGAGAGTACCAGTAATGGAGTGCGGGAGGAATAGCAAAATTATGTGAGAAAAAAAGAACAGAGATCAGCGAATTTGGCTGTCGACACACAAATCTATACATCAGTGGTTACCACCAAAAGCACTACGTCTTATGGCATCACGCATGAAACGAAAGGTAATGAGTAGTGAGGCATGGGATGAATTCAGTATAATTAGGGAACTATAAAAGTAGTTCCAATCACGATAAGGGCTTTTAAACAGATACCACAGCCTATTACTTTACGTACTCAAATTTCAGGGTACTATTGCCAGATTGGATGAGTACACTATGAAACCTGGTCAGCGAATAAGAACTTCTAGTGATTGTGCAGAAGTGCGGCTAGTGGCTTTTGATAACAACTCAACTGCTAGTGCAACCGATGGTTTGATCCACTTGCAGCAACTTGTATGTTTCGTATGCCATGTGGTCGATTGCTTCGCCCTCCCTTGTTTGCTGAATCAGGTTTCTAGTGGATGGTACCACAAGATAGACAACGCACAATCCGTTTGAAAAGGACGAAAAGCAGTGGGTCTTAACTGTACTGGCATATGTCGTCGAGGTTGGGGTTTCAGAGACCCACCGCATCCCTGGTTGCAGGTACTCACCGAGGTGATGAGATGTTACCACGTACCGATTTGCATTGTTGTGCTTGTTCTCTTAGTCCTACTCGAAAACTCACCACCATTTTATTGTTTCACTCTTATTTTGCACACGCGATCCCTGCACCCTTTTTTACACCATCCACTACCACATACCACGGAGACCCGAACCACCATACCTGCGTACACGGTTCACGGATTTCATACTGAACTGGACTGATCTTTGAAATAGTTTGATCATAGAAGTGACTAGTGCGGAGCACAAGCAGATTTCTTCATTTGCACACAATCCTCATGCTGCACCCTTGAAAAAATTCTTCCTCTGTGCTCTTCCTTAAACGTGTCGTTTGATGGTAAACCTGTAATTGCAGGCCCTCCAATGTTGTGTCCACTAGAGTCGTGTAACAGTCACGCACCTTTATTCTCTCCGTTCAAATCCGAAATCTATCCTCTTTCTTACGTTTTACTTGAATGAGAAAGAAGAAGTTAAATCTTTTGCAACTCCCTTTGAGCTTTTCCCACACCTTTGTTAACGAACGGGGTTACCGATTTGCAGCTGTTCTTCCAATAAGGACAGCCTCTATCAAAATCGGACACATTGCGCCAAGCTTCACGTTCAACTGATCCAGGTCGGTCGTCATATCTACTCAGAGCTATACGTCTGACGATAAAGGCTTCTGTGGGAACTCTGTGGATTAACATTAGGATCTTGTGAAGTTGGGGGAGAACTTTGCCCCGGCTAAGTCACTGATCTGAAAGGTGATAAGATAAACCGCAGAAATCAGGACACATCTCTCCAAGAGAAGCTCTAAACCTGTGAAGGTGAATAGCATTGGATCGATTGATTTGTATTATGGGAACGGTTTGTTCCACAACAAAAGAGATGTCCAAAAGTTTTCGCCCGAGTGTATAGCGTTTGGCTCGCCCTACCAAATCCCCCCTCCCCCAATACCGAACATGTTTCTTCCGCGACATTAATGTGCATTCCAGTAAATTTCGTAGTTTGACGAGGTTTTGCATTCTTCATTGAAGATGCATTCTATGATCCTCGTTTATTTTAAGAGAAATTTTGGTTGCTCATACTGTGTTGGTGATTGTTTCATGTTCAACTCCATGGGTGTTCTGCTAGAGGTTTGAAAGACAAAGACTAATCGGTTTCAGCTCCGATGTTAAGTAGCACTAGACCGAAGTTTGATGACCCTTAGTGTGGGCAGTCGTGCGGCTAGCAAACGCGTAGAGATCGGGTAATTCTGTTTAGAAAATATATTCATTCATTGTTCCACCTCCCTATTTTCTAACAATAATATTTGGATGAGTTTCCGTTCTCGCCATCAGGTGCTTCTAACCACCGCTTCAACTGCTGTGACTGGTTAAAGTCTCCGTCGATATTACTGCGTACGAAATCATACTTTCGCTCTTTTGGACAAATGAAATGTCACCAACTCAGCGCTATGAATTTATTATCAGGAGCTCATAAACCCACTGGGACATTGCATGTCGTTTGCTTTCAATACGCCCCATTTCTCTTTCTTCAGCGCCTTCGCTCGGACAGCGATGGCTCTTGTGACGGTTTGGAGAGCCTATGTCGATTTGTCCTTGACCTGATTTCTCGGATAGTCAGAGTGTTGACCGACATCCAAAGTAACCTGCCAAACACAACTACTGATGAGGGCGAAGCCACAGAAGCTCCAGGGAAGAATGAACTTAAACTGTGAGTGATATGCTCTCGATTGATATTTCGTTATTCCAGAGCATGCCGCTATCGTCAGAATGCAACGGGGACTAGAGACGCTCTTCTTAATGTCGTCTTTGAACTAGATAGCTGTGGATGATTAAAAAGCCCCGAAGTGTTTGAGTTCGAATTCAACGTAATCCACAACTCGCCGGAAACGCACATGGGCCACCGACCACCGGTGTGCGTGTGGGGGTGGATTACACATTTTTTCCGGAGCTTTGTTTTTCGCTCACTGGAGGTACAATGCGACTTTTCACGTCAAACGATGTGTAATTTCACACTGCTGACCTTGCGACACTCAGAAGTGAGACCGACGCACATTTCGGTCGAAAACTAACCCGAATTCCCATGCGTCTTGCCGTCGTGTCATCCAGCCTAACTGTATCATTCAGGGCGAAGTCGTAGCAATGCACCAAACGAATGCAGCGTAAAGCGACATCTAGTCATCAGCACCGTTGAGCTGGACAGTTGTGATAGACAGGAACCCTGAATAGCTCTACTGTTGAGCTGGGCCGAGTGGCCTGTGATCTCACATGTGAAATGAAACGTACTTTTCCATGGATAATCATGTAATTTCTAGGGAAGCATGGCCGCTAGCAATTTACAACTGATTACTGTCCTGTTTCTGAGAGATCCCTTCAAAAGAGGCCTTACTGATCTTTTGAAGCGTCTCTCAAAGGTTACGTTCATCACTGATGGAACCAACTCAGTCTGTCTTCTTCGACCTTCCTTCCTTGACTTTCCTTGATTAAAAATGCACGTGCTGTAGAATAGTCTGATATTGTTCACTCATTTTTTAAGAAGTGAGTAAACTTACCCACTTACCTGTCATCTGTACCACAGAGAAAATTCACGTTGCGTGTACATCTAATATATTATCAGTTTACTCGACTGATTGTCAACCACCTGGTTTGGAAAACCTCCACCTTGTATTCCAGAACTCAGAAAAGATACCTCTTTCTACAAAGGCGGCTCTCTTTGCTGACGCGCTTGGTGTTCACGGACTTGTGCCGTACAGTACGCTGCCTTGATCGAACAGGACAGCTGAACGGCCTTGTTGAGTGGATGGTTCTTCTGTCCACAGCTGGATGGTGCCTGATATCCTTACTTTTGGATCCATCGCCGTCTTCTTCACTTACCACTTCCGATGTGGTTAATGCATCCTCAGAACGCATTTCTGCACTGGAGGTCTGTTCGGGCTTGTCTGCTCCCCAGAGGCGCCGGATATCTAGTCTGTTGAAGAGAACCTTCAACATGGTACTCAAGGTGAGCAAATCGGACTATCAATACATATATGCTCCTCAACCCTCGTACCCCATCCTTCGGGTGAACTACTATCAGCCTCAACGTGATGACTGTCATCAGCAGAACACGATCGCGATTCCTGGATATTCGGTATACATTACACAAGGTTTAGGGCGCAAACCATAGGCTGCTGTTACTCGTGACGACGCACACATGAAGCATCCAGCTTTATGTAGCGGTGAAGCGTAATTATATGTCCAATTGTCGTTTTGTGAACGGAAATCCGCGTGTTTCCGCCTTTCGTATGGGCAGCTAACTTGCTGACCTTGATCCGATTGCTTTGTGTTGGCTTATTTCTATTAATGTATAATATCTCATAATAGGCTGTCCTTAGCGAAATACACTCAGTTGCATACCAATTTGGTTTTGACGGTAGATACACCTAGAACCCAGCTAACTTACTCTTTTATGATGTTCTTAAGCAACTGAATGTGCTGCACCAGGCTGCTTCATGTTTCAATTGGTACAATGTTCGAGATGTCGCTTAAAAATACCATAAACGAGAGATTCAGCTGGGTTCCTTCTGAGTCTCCCGTCAAAACCAAATTGGTATGCAAATGAGTGTGGTTCTCTAATTTCGTGCAATTTGGTTTCAAGTAGAACATAAGGTTGACGGAAACCCGGGGACTGCACCTACGTAATGAGCCCCAAGAAGGGCGAAACTGGTCACAGGCTGTCGAAAACTTTTCAACAACCTTTTGAGTATTGTATCACCTTTATCCAAGCTGTCCTTATTTTTACTGGATACGCATAACCTGGGGTGAACCCACGATGACAGGCAAAACTGAACCGTCAATCCGTATGACACAGTAAACGATCGGTTATTGATAAATTACGATCTCATGTACCGATTTCAAAGGAGATTGCTTTTCACGCAGTTTTCACTGCAGTCAAGGTTGGAGAGCATTTGGTTGGAGGAATTTGAAATGCGCTTCTGCTTTTCAATCCACTACTCTTCAATGGCTTTAACACTGATTCATCAAGAAACTACTGGGGTGTAATGTAGAGCGGAAAAAATCCAGTTGTCAGTTCATCAGCTCAAGTTCTTCAACAAAATCTTGACAGCCATGATCGTGTTTGCACTCTCCGTTCACGACTTAGTTTTCGTGCTGATCTCGACAAACGTGATTACCTCATTCGACCTCGGTCGTTTCGCTTCCTCGTCTTCTTTTCGATCAACAAGTTAATGGGCATGTTCATCCAGATGCTCTGATGGTCCTGGCTGTTCGCAGCAGGTACGAATCTCATTATTTTCAGGAAACAAAAGATAATGCCTGTTGAAACATGTTTCTCAGACGTTTGAATTCGCTAAAGTAAAGTTACAAAATTTGTATCCAGTTTTATGTTACTTTCAGCGTTACTTGTATACCGTCGTACGACAGTGTACTTATTTCATAAAGCTGTTGGTGTAAGGTGTGAACATTACGTTGAACCGTGGTACTGTAGTGAGAAATTTTCTGTAGCGAATATGGCTGCAAAGAGAACTTTTCGGCCTCAGAAGCGTCATTTATAGCGTCGACTTAGTCCAGTACACGGCCCATTAGATGCCCAATTTCGTAGCTCAAAAGACTCGAATTTCAGTCTGTAACGGGCGGGATTGTATGTTGGGACAGAGATGGACAGCCGAGCAACAGCAATAATAAAGCGTCGTGTGATCGCAAAACCAGTATGAACACGTCAAAAAGATAGATGATGCCATTAATCTCACTGTTGGTGTTAAAATCACTTCATTCTTTGCAGGTCAGTAGGCAACAGGACAAAGCAGAATTCATTCAATTTAGGCGCAAGTCAGAAGTAGGGAAAAATGTTTATTGATTCATTCCTGTTTTTTCTTATACCCTACAGGCGGAATATCTCTTTATCGGGAAGACAAAAGAAGAACAGGATTTGGTCTGTCAGCTCTCCGAAACTGTTCTTTCTCTTATCAAGACAATTTCAATGGGTGGTCCACCTGACTATCGGTTAGTCACTCGGGGTCTTTCTACACTAATCCCCTTATTCTCCGGTCTGATCGTTCCGGATAAAACGGATTCTTCGATAGCTTCCCACTCTCGACTGTTGCCCTCAATGAATCGTCTGTTTCCGGTATATGTTTCCCTCCTTCAACCGTCCTCCATGGACATTGCCTCGGATACAGCCAGATTACACGGACCGCATCATACATTACCAGCGTTTCTTTCTGCCAAACTCAACGATGAAGCAGATGAAGGCAGCATTTGGACAGTCCCCACACATAATAGTCAATCTGGTTCCAGTAATATTATTCCAGAGATACGGTTCACTGCCACAATAGCCACTGCGTCCATCCGAATACGTGCCATTATCATTGGACTGAGTTTGGAGTCGGCCAGGTTCGTTTATTTTGTTGAAGTCACACTTCTCGTTTTCTCTCTGGTTTATTAGCCAGTCAGTGGCTGTTCTGAACCTCAGCCTCACGGTTTATCGCATGTGGACCTCACGATTTACCCGGTAGTCAGTAGAGCCGCGTATCCCCTGCTTATGTCTTACTGCGGTATTTTCGCGCATACGGTTTGTCCTGCGCGAACCCGAGGCTACTACTTGTTCAATGTTCAAGTCACATTTATCGTGGATGGCTATGAGTATTGTCCCAGACGAGAGTCTGATGTGCATTATCCGTTTAGAGGAAGTAACCACTGTTTGGCTGTTGTTCAAAAGAGTGACCGAATTTCTTTTCAAACATCCGCGTTCACTTGAAACCTAGTTTACCCGTTTCATGATGACAATATTTGAACGTTTCCTCCACATCACCGAAGTCTTTCCATATTTCTTGATTTCATGCTGTACTATTCGTCCATCATTTCTACTCGGTGGTTCGAAAAAATCTCACAAGAACTTAAGCCGATTCCTATTCCGAAACGATGGATTTCTAAATTAACCGATAATTTTGTCTTTTCTCGACCATTTGCGTTTCAGAGAGCACATCTGTGTATTGTTCCGGCGTCCAGATGTGGCGCATGTTCAGCACCGTGAACCGGTCAACCGCCACGCCACTGCCTCAGGACTTCATGAATGGTGGCCCCCAGTTTCTTCTTGGCACTTACTGGACGAAGGACTGCCTTTGAGTTACGACGAATTACATCCCCACACTGAGGTAGTGGAGCGCGTCGAGTTGCGCGCTCACATGGAACTAACTGCGGGACGTTGGTCCGATGCTGGCACGGTCGAAATAGGTTTGGGTTATTATCTGGAGAGATCAGTCATGTCCTATCGACCGACAGAGGATCAAGTTGTCCCGTCCGTCTCAGTTCAAGCCAAACATGGAATAATCTTACCCCTTACACCGATAACCTTGTTTGCGAAAGTGCGTTTCGTTCCTTCTGCTCCTATTCCACAATGGTAACGGTGTCCGGTTCACTGTACAGTTTTGTATGATATTTCTGATTCTAATTTCACAAGTATTCCTCATATCTGCCTTGGCACTGAAAGCTTTTGTTGGATTTTGTCGTTAAACCTATGGCTTCTTGATGGCCGCGCACGTAACAATCGGACCTGCAACATCTTTTGTCCCGGCTGACATCCGGTGCGCCTCGGGTGCTAAGTCTCCTGATTAACTGGGTTTCTTGGATCTTCATTGTGTGCTGGAATGCCTGCGTGGTTTCGCTTCATGGGCTCGAGATGGAAAATAGGTTGAAGCACATGAGTTGCTGACCGAGAGATTCGTAGCTCGAATCCATCCATTTTGAATACTGTTGTCTAGGTTCGGCAGCCTGGTTGGGACACACGGCTGGCAGGCACCAAAAGAGTGTCATATCCGCTATAATGATTGACGGTTCGCTTCTTCCCAGTTTGCAGGAAAACGGTAGATTCGTGACTTCAACTGTGGTCAGTTTACTGTGGCTGTTTTGAGAAAGATATGGGTAAAATAGTTGAATAGTCCGGCGTTCTATCCGTTTCTTTTCACCAGGACTGCCGGTAACTACCAGAAAAGTTGGTTATGGTTAAAGAACGCCTTCTAGCTTAGGAAACATGAATGTATCACCCTACCCAAACCTAATCGAGCTTCTGTTGACGACAAACTTTCATTTGTGTATTCAAGGACGTTGGGGAAGTCCTCAGTTAGTGGTTATTTATTGACGTTTGTCGGAAGAGAGATCGCCTCAGACCACTGGGGTGAGTCAGAGATGGCTCTTTTCTTCCAAAAGTAAATATTGTAGCCTCTGAAGTATCGATCCGACTGCCGTTGAAACGTGGTCATTTGTCGTCTTACAATGTCACACGAATTTTCGACCCGTTATCAGCAAGCGGATTTCCGACCGGGTGGCAACTGCATCAACCACATTTTCACACTCCTTCAGCTGTTATCGCAACGCCATCTGTATAGGTGACCCATAAATTTAGTGTTCTTTGATTTGAGCTCCGTTGATCGGTCGGTTCAGTGTTCCGCAGAACCTGTTTCAAGTTCATGAGCGTAATCCGTTCCGTTTACGTGGATGTTTCTGGGCGCGTGAAAGCGTCCTCCCTCCCTCAAGTTCGGGTGTTTCCATGGGAAGTACTGAAAAACCCGGTGTTCACATTGTTGTTGATGTAAAACCTGCGGATTTGGAGCATGCAGACGACAGCGTCTCTGTTTTTGAACAAAAAGTGCAAGCGACATTAGTTAAACTGACCACCATTCATCAGTTTGTGTTTAAAATCCGGAAAGTAAAAGTCATGCTTCAGAGTGTACAATCACAATTCAACCTGGAGCACTGGATGTAGTTACGTTAGCTGTGATAAATGTGTCTGGTGGAGTGCATATATGGGACCCGAAGGCCTGAACAAAGTCCGCCAATCCAATCAGTGTCAAAAAACCTATAATGGGGTATCGAAAGCCACTTACACCAAACTACAGCACCATCTGTGTTGTATAGATGTAAGAGATCCTCTATGGACAAGGGATCTGAGGTGTCTTCAGGTACTTGGCCACCACCAGCGTGTTGGCCAAATGCGCTCAGATTCAGCAAAAAGTACTTTGAGGCACAACAGATTTCATTGAAGAAATAACGGATTGATCCTGGAGCCACATACTTGTTACATACACCTGGTGGCTAACTTGACCCATTCCGAACAAGCAATTAACTCTTAATCAAGTTGGAACCACTTTGATCGAGTTCCACTGACTGCTGTAATCTCTTACTACTCTCCATCATCTACAAAGCGCTTCTATGCTCACAAGCTGACGAAGTGCATACGGCAATGACACACTCGACCTACTTTATCATCCCAATTTTCTTTACATAGATGGTCGAAATTCACAGGGGACAGTTTGTCAATTCACGCCTAGTTTTTCTTCCCGATTGCATTCCTTACGAAAAATGGTTTGCAAACTCTCAGATATTCCTGTGGTAGTTTTTTGTTATCAGGGTTTCGTTAGCTCCATTCTCTGGTCCCGCTTGTCGCCTCGATAATTTAGACCAAATCACCAAACGGCAAAACCGATAGTCATCACTAATAATGTTCTAATTGGTAGGCTTGTCTCAATTCCACTCGACTGGCGGATGAGGTTTTCGTTCGTCTACTGTGTCTCCGCTCATCTCAGTGATGCGTGACTTGAATTCGTTAGACTTGCTACTGTGTGCCAGTGTGTTTGAGTGAGAGTGAGGAGCCAGACAACTTTACACATTACGTTTGTTCACCCGCACACACACCAGGTGGATTTTCCGTTTTCTGTTAGGCACCGGTGGTTACTATGGTGTTGCTTGATTTTTGAGGGAGTATCTCCTGTGTACGTGTGCGCGTGCACACTCCCTCTCCGTATACGCAATTGGGATCATTGTGACAAAATGTCTCATCAAATAGCTGTCATTTTCCTTCCCGCTGTGACGGGAAGCAGCGAGGCTTGTTGCTTTGGAAAATTACTTCACGATTTGTTCAACCATGGGTGGCAGCGTTATGCTAATGAGGCGTGTCTCTCTCCCTCGCCACACGAGGCCAAATTATTGAATGCTCTTACCTGTTTAATTGTACTTCCTGTCGGGAATCAAAAACCGTCTTGAATGTGGGTTTCCATACAGTGTATGAGTGAAAGAAACCACTCCGAAACTCTTAATGAGCTACTCGTCATATTGATGGTCTTTCTACGGCAGAACCCATCCCGTTATTTCTATCCATTCATTCTGAAACTTCTGTAGGTCATAAATTCGCCGGGTGATAAGCTGAGCCTTTTCTGCTGTTTGATTTAGTGGTTGATTCTTTCAGAGAAACAATCATTGAATTTAGCATACCTGATGTTGCCCCTGAATTGTTCTTAGCTTTAAAATATTGCGAACCCGCTCCTGTAGTCGCCTGGGTTGAATGTTCGTACATTCGTAGTACTGCTGCACGATATGTCGGTAAGTAAGCCTTTCTTACGGCGGACATTTTTACCCGCTTTAAGCAATCCAAAGATGTATGCTCGCTAAAGAGGTTTCGTTACTACCTGGGGTACGATGCGAATATTGCGAAAGCAAGGATAAACTCCAGTTTTTGCAGTCATTGTGCGAGTAGAATCAGTTCCCCAAGCTCCACTGGGGAAATCAAATCAAGCTCTATTTAGCCGCCACGCACGCGACCGACGTGACACCATCCAAGACAGTATTCGTGAACCGAAACGAAAACCAGCTTAATGTATAGGCACATTAGAAGACTTGGCCTTACCCGAACTGCGGGGACTTCAACATGTACATTCTTCCGATCGTTACCATGAGGACTGACGCCAGGTGGGAGAAACTTGCCAACCGGTGCAACCTTTTGACAGAATACACAAATCCAGAAGGGCACATGCAGTTTTTCGTTACGGCTAGACAGTATGCTCTGTCTTTAGGCGTTCGATCTTGTCGTCGTACCAAGAGCAGTAAACGTGAACTTGAAATCCAATTTGGAAGTTTATATAAACAATTAGCTGAGCTAGTTATATCCTCAAAATGAAACTGAAGTCGGCTTTGGTCAACTCGTACTACCCATACTTCAACTGTAAGCTGAAGAGAGCACTTGACAAGACAGTGTTTTAGTGCTCTGAAGCTTTTGCAGCTGAATATCCTAATCTTATTCTCTAAAGATAAAGTTGGAAGTCTCTTAGTGAATAAATTCAGGTACATTAACAGGGGGAACGATATTTCGTCTGAAAAATCTAAATTTTCAAAATGGCAAAGTGAGAATGCCGAGACAATGACAAAGCAGACGGTGACCAAAATATCAGCACGTCATAAGAGTATTATTCTCATGACTTTCGGACCAGATCTATCGTCTGGTGAAAAAATCATTCAGTTACGCCCACCAGCATTTTTCTCATGTTGAGAACCAGGTTAGCGTTGTTTTACTTTTCCCTTAGTGGGAGCCTGGCATAAATGCCGTTTCGGTTTGTACCCACAGCCCCCGTTAGGGATGTCAAGTATGGCTTATCAACAGCCTGACTAGCTTCGCATAGAGACGGTGGAACGCGAGTTATTTTTGAAAGGAACAGGCCGATTACAAACTGCGGAATGGATCACGTGACTGCCATTTTTCCCGCCAAGTTTGCTTTGTAAAGTTTGTCGTATAAAAACAAAGGATTTGAAATTTGTATCATCTAAGCCATTTTCAATGAGCTTCAGTTTGTTTACATAGTGAGGCATGTCGGCAAAACAAATCCCCAACCGCACTGTTACTCACAGAGCCAAATGCAACAGCATCGCCAACCAGTGTTACCGGAAATGGAACTGAGAGAGTAAGGTATCCCAATTAATTCAAACTGTTTATCCTGACGGTACCTGTTGATTGGAGTGGAGCCTGCACGATTACCTCAACATTATGCGGGCTGATAAGATGTATGCAACTGCATGAATCATTCCTGGTATCACTCCTTCCCCGTAACTGTACTTATCTTGAAACCTCAGCTCAGCCCGTGGCAGCTGAAACAAACAGGAAACCAGCGTCATCCTTTCCAGCCGACACAATCCCACTGGGCCTATTGAAATGCACCAAAACTTAGCTTATCTACGCGAGATGTGTAGTCCGGATTTCTTTTGTTTTCAAAGCAGATGAGTGTAATGTAATCCGCCCTACCACCGTTAGATGGAAATCCCTAACGAGAGACAGATAAAAAGTAGAAATTTCAACTTTGTGAGGTCAGGCACCGAATCCACACTTGAAGTCGTCGTTTTGAAAGCCAAATTTCTCACCCCTCACTGTTCAGGAAAGTTTTTATGAGGCACAGCTGCACGTTGCTACACAGTGGTCTTATTGCATTATTAACGAACTGGCTTTTTCAGCACTGTTATACTACGACCTCGCCAATAATTTATAAAACCTACCTAATTAACAGTCATTATAATTACCAGACCAGCTTCAACGCATTTTGCAGGGAAAATATATAGGTCTTTCGCAGTTTCATTCACGGGGACGGGAAACTTGCGATCTAAATAGGGAACAAACTTTCGTTTGCACGCTGACTCTGTGGAATTAGCAGACCGAACTGAATATCAGTTGACACCACAAACGAGAGATTCAGCTGGGTTCCAGGTGAGTCTCTCGCAAAAAACCAAATTGATTTGCAAATGAGTGTATTTCTTGAAAATCAGTTGACACTCTTTTTCATAATAATCTTCAACTAAAAGTGTCACACCAAGGCCGATTCATCCTTCAGTTGGAACGATATTCAAGGTATCGACGTATCTTGCTTGATGTGACAATAATTAAAAGTTTGATTAAGTGATCATGTGGACGTGGTCCCCGGGTTTTCGCTCGGTCCACTTTTCTACTTGAATACCAAATCGTACGTAAGTGGAATAATGAACTCATTTGCAAAATAAATTGCTGTTTTCGGGACCGTCGAAATTCTGGGACTGGCAGAGTTTTCAACTTTATGGGTGGTGTTGTGACGTGAACAACTACTTAGCAATCTCAACTATCGTTCCAACCGAAACATGAGGCGGCAACTTCTCAGCACCTTCTGTTGATTATTATCATAAACGAGAGGTTGATATAAATTTACGTTGCACAAACTTAATTTGCAGCTAAGTATTTACCACTACATAGGCACAATTTAATTTTAAAGTACAAAATAAGACTGATAAAAATTCGGGGGCAAGCCTACCTGATGATTCCCAAGAAGAGCGGAAATGTTGGTGCACTGCGAACAGTTCTCAGTAACCTTGTGTGAATTGTTTGGTGTCGAAAACAACCTGTCATTTGACCACCAATTAAAAGGTTGATGAAACTTGGGACGGCCCACGACCGATTTCTTTATTCAACGAGTCACATCAAACACGTCTAGTCCCCAAATGTCCGTCGAGGTCATTCCTTACTTGAACACCAGATTTTGAGTAGTTTGCGACAAACACTCACTTGCAAATCAAGTTGATGTTGACGGGGGATTTAGTTCAATCTATCTGAACAAAAACTATTCCATTATTTCATCAAATTCCGAAATGATGCTATGGAAGCCAGACAAGAGAGAACTGAGAGTATTGGAGTTCGTATTTTGGAGACAACTCTTTCAGAGCAAAATTCTCACAATAGGGAACGATATTATCGGGTCCTGGCGCCACCTTTCGGTACAATATCACTTTCGAAAAGGCGCTTGATCGAAGTTCGGCTTACTCAGGCGGTTAATGATGTGGATAGTTTGGGTTATACAAATTCCACAGCTGATGAGTATGGCTTGGGTGCATCATCGAAGAATGAAGGTTCAACTGACCAGATGGGAATGACGACAGCTTCAGGGCCTATGTTAGATTCCTCTCGGTAACAGTCAGCCGTATACGACATCGTTCTTTTTGGCCGCGCCAACTCAGTCCAGTTGGGAAATGAGTTGCATTCAGAAATGAGTCTCCCTATTGACAGCTCGCTTTTATCGCATTCGGGTTTCATCCTGCAAAATTTAGTCAGCAGTAATGAAAAGACGAGGAAGACCGTATGTCCTCAATGAGAATCAGTATCTCAAGAGTCCGTTAGAAATCGGAACCTGGAGTTACGGTATCCAGCGCTATGGTTAGCTGATAAGCAAAACTGTTATATCATTCCAGTCCTAGCACCAAGTGGTGAGCTATTCTCACCCACGTGTGTCTCAATTTCGTAACTTACACAGGAATGTGGAGGATCACACAACAACCATCATGCCCTTCGTTGATCTGCCAACTTTAAGTACTAATTGCGCAGTGTAGTGATGAAAGCTGTGTAAACGTCTAACTGTCGCTGTGCATCAGTTTACATCCAGCCTTGCTTTCAGATGATGACTACGATCCCGAATAAAGTTACGAGAGTTGCAGAAACTAACAGCAAGCATGATGTTGATCGACCCGAATGGATTTTCAGTACTATCTGATATGCATGAGCCCTTAACTGTAGTTGCTTTTGGGTAAATTTGGTTCGATGGCAAGAAACTGCATCTGACCAGGACTGGTTTGGATACTACTGTGTAGTAAATAGCGTATCAGACGAGACAATTTGACAATCTGAGTTGAAACCCATTCCAACTAATCGACCATACTGATTAGTATTTCTCCTATCCTGGCTACTCACATCGTAAGTGCCTGCGTTTTTGACTCAACAACAAGCTTCGGGCAACAAAGTGGTCTGGACTGGGTAATTTACGATTGAAGCAGGACACCGAACACTGTCCGTTCACCGCAGCAGCGTAGTGGGTAAAGGACAGTCTACTTTCTGGGGATCGCAGGTTTGCTAAACCCTACTACCCACAAGTGATGAGCTCCAACAGGAGCGAGGTGCGGCATGAGTTGTTACGAAATTCCGAATTCCAATCGCTCATCCAGAACAGTTTGTTTGACGTGTGATCCACAGAAAGCTTGGGATATGGAAGCTTAATTGTGTACAGACTGACAATCATAATTACAACACACAAATAATCGAAGGAGTGAACTATATTAGTCCTTCGGATGTGAGTAACGTGGTAAGCAAAAATTAGGACTCCGTAAAAATTCTCCCTTCGGGGGGAATGTGACAAAAACGTGATATTCACTCTTGTTCGCTCACCAGAGTTGCGGAATTTTCAGACAATATCATATCAGCATTAAAGTCAGAACTATGCAGGATGAGAAATACAAACACATGGTGACGGCACCAATTGGGTCACTTCGAGACCCAGATGCGCAATGCAGCGATGGAAAGAAAATTTCAGTAACACTCACCGATTGAGTGTTTCCCTCAACTTGGACAGTCAACTAAATGGGAGGGCGATTTCCTAGACAGGGAGGATTTGCGTCCGGTTACTCTGGATGGGACAGTACACCGAGGTACTGGTTGACATGATAAACCACTTCCTGAGAGGACGCCCGCAGTATTGCGACTTGCCGACATTTGCTGTTGTCTGACGTGGGTTGTTAATAGACAGTGTTCACAGCAGGACTACACATACACTTGCGCACCTGTCTGCGCAAACAGCCACGCACAATCTGGGCGTCAGTCACCAATATGCTGTACTTTATTGTGAAACGTTTCGGTTGCCGAAATGGTAGCAGGGGATAAAGGGATTTCCTGCCATTTCTTCGGGCCACCAAATACCGCAGAACTGGGCCCGTTTTTTTGCTTCAAAGTACGAACATCGTAAATGTCAAGACGACTTCTTCGCCATTCTTACCCCACGGTCACATACTCGGCTTTTATTCCCCCCCCCACCTCCGTGAAGGTAACAACCTATAAATAAATAATAGATTTGTCCACTCCTCCCCACACCCTTCATTACAGTGCATTTTAGTCCCAACGACAACTGGGTTGTTTGGGTGAACAGCTAGGCAGAGATATGAAGAACGCTCTGGCAAACATCGGAAATCGGCGGGAGTGGGCGGGGGACGAGAGTTGCTGTAGAAATAAATGAAATCAAACAGGACAAGAGAACCGGGTAAATATAATGTCGTACGTTGTACCTTGTATATGTAACCGTTCACCACAAACAATTTCCGGTCTCATTGTGACAGCTGGACATGCGGAAGTTGATAAACCTGTGCGTTTGTGTGTGTATGTGTGTGTGTGTGTGCGAATTGGTGTTTGTCTATCAAGAAGCGAAAACAAGTTTGAGGGCGACAGGCCATCCGGAAAAACACCGCCTCTGAGTTGAAGAACTGGTAGGTTACTTTTTCTCTCAAGCTTATGCACAATCTCGTTTTCATGACAGACACGCACCTTCTCCTCGTGCATTCATTCTGCTTGATTGTGGTCATGTGAACACATACACAAACAGGTTTTTCCATCCCTAGTTTCTTTCAATGGTCCCGTTTCCGTTCCTGGGTCGCTCACTGATTGCTCATAATTAGCCGGAAGAGTGCGGCAGCTGGTGTGACAGTTTCAAGAACTGAAGAGAGACCGTTTGAGTTGGGAACCTCCAGTGTGATCTTGCGAGCGATTAGCAGCCCTCGACGTGAAAATGCGGCTGGTTTCAAAGTCATTGGCAGCAGCAACAATAACAGCAAACACTGACAAATGTTTTTTCAGGTCGAATGAGCTGTCAAGCTGCAGCGGAAGTTTATTGTCTTGTGTTTTTTATGCTAGCGTCAATCACCAGGCTTCAAACATCGAAGGGCTGTTTTACCACTTGACGATCAGGGCACTATCACCTGTGGTTTAATAGCATGTCTCACATAGTGGTTAAAGGGTAAGGAGCGGGTCTGAATTGTTGTGACAGTTTCAAACTGTTAATTTAAATCAGGCTTTTGGCAGACAGCCCCAGATAATAAATGAATAGTATCAGACTGTCAGCCCACTTGACTCAAAGACTTCTCAGAGGCTTGGGAGGAGGAACCACAATGATTCCAAGTAAATCACAGGGGAGCTGTCTGCACGATACGAAAAATTATGCGGCCGTTTGATTTTGCTAGTATGCTGTAACGCAGTCCATTCCTGCCCGCTGATACATGGTTGCCATTTCGGCCACCAGGTTTCGATCCCCTACGGACCACTTCGAAAGGATTTCCGGCCACCCTTCTGAAAACCTATACACTTCATTTCAGATTTATGGGAGTAAGATGCTACTTTTTTCAGGTATAAAGGTGGAAAAAGTCCATAAAATGCTAGAAAACAATTAAGCAGTTGCATTGACATGAAAAGATTGTTTCACATTCATCTGTAACATGTATCCCAGGCCTGTGGGGCACATCTCAGCATAGGTTCATGTGGGCTGAATCGTAGTCACCTAAAACACTGTATAATTACCCACTGAGGTGCACGCGCTAATACCGGGGAGTCGTGCATATTTTTATCCACAAGAAAGAACAGCTTAGCGAAATACACTCATCTGCATATCAATCCTGTTTTGACGGAGGCTCACCTGGAACCTAGCCGGAATCTCTCGTCTGTGATGTTCTTAGCAACTTGGTTTCCAGTGGTATAGAGATGAGTAATAATACGTTACGTAAAATCTGTAAAGGATGCAATTTGGCTTCGGGCAGCCCTCGTTCGAAAAAGACGGAACACCGAGGTAGCCCTTCTCAAACCATACGGTTGCTGCCTCACGCCTGAAATTATTACCATAGTAAACATCCCTCATTTTCAGTAGAAGAACCTGACAGGTATTTGCATGTATTATCCTAACGAAGGACGGTATGCCGCGCTTAGCCTTGAACCATAGGCTCACGAAATGAGCGGACATCTAGACACTCTGTACAGTATTTTGCACCTCTTGAATTCTTCTCTTTGGAGCTCTTCGGTGGCTGCTGCTCTCTGAACCCGCGTAAACCCCTCGATCCAGATGAACTGAACGGTGTAGAGAATGTTATAATCCGGTACTTGTTCGTGAGTCCTCATACCTATCAGGAACTCGATGAAGGCAAGCGCATTTGGTCGTATTACGGAGAGGCGAACATTACGACACTTGCGATCACCGCACGGTCGAAATGAAGAGGTAACATAAGACAGGCGGAGTAATGTATAACTTTAGGTTCTTTAGCTTACTTTGGTAGAAGAATTACGGGTCTTGAGATGAAGAAAATCTGTCCTTACCTTTGGGACCAGAAAGTTCAGAAGAACTAAATTTAATAGGCCACAAAAGGACCATGGCTGGGTCAATTCAGACGGTCGCTAGAGCGAAGTGGTTACAGTGGACGGATTTTATTAGGTCAGCGCAAACTCCCACGCTTTTCACATACTGTTGAAAATAAGTACGCAAATAATGAATATCATATCGAAAACCATCAACTACCCACTTTATGTGAGACCTTTGCACAACGACGTTCGGTGACATCTCTCTCACGATTGATTTTGATATTCATGAGAATGGCAGTCAAAATTAGCATTATTCCATATACCAACTCAACCAATTGCCAACACAGTAGAGATGGTACATTTCTCAAAAACCCATAAATAACTTCGTTTAGCAAACAAGGAGCCATGAAGCTATGACTTCCAACTATGCTAAACTTTCTGTATCCTGGTGTGACCTTGAAATGTCGAAAATTTCACGTATTAGATCAATCGCCGAACAAGAGAAACCACCGCAACATCGGATCCATCAGAAATGTCAATAGAATCTGACAGCAAGTCTCTAGGCCACTTTAGGATACATCATAGTGAAAGTGTAAAATGGATAATGCCGTGAAATTAAATACAGGTGATTGCAATGACTTTCGTCGTCCAGGTCGACACTGCAAATAATCACAAAACCTAATCCCCAAGAGAGACGCACCAAAAATAAGCCAACCCTTTTTGGAGGAAAGGTAGATCAACTTCTTCAGGTAAAAAATAAGTCGCGTTTAGGTTGTACTGAATTCAATATTCCTGTACACTATTTCGAAAGAGGTGCTGAGACGCAATGTGAGGCCTCGTTTAGTTGCGCAAAAGAAGTAAGGATCTGGTGTAGTGACTACAGCGTTTCCGGTATTCGACAATCTTCAAGTCAACTGAGTCGCACTCTCTTGTACCAAAACCGACCTTCTGTATGAGACTTCTACATAATGGAGGAGTCCCATCAAAAGCGACATGTTTGGGGTAACGTTGAACCGAAATTTTGAGTCCTGTTTGAAATATTCATCTGTGCGCCGTTATGATGACTTCTTCACAGCCACTACACCTCGTCATTTTCACCATACTGTTGACGGTTGACTGCTTATGACTATCGCCGATCGTGTCATTTGTGGCCAAAGAAGCGTTCAATCGTGAATCTTCATGAAAAACATGGATCTTCACCCGGCTTCTTAAATTTGTTCCAACTTACGGCTCTTCTAAGCTTCGGAACAGTCTCAAGGTACTCCATGTTCCAGTTAATCAGAGGGGATAAAACCCATACAGCGCAGCATACCTACGTGGCTTTTCGTGCGAATTGGTCAGTCCACCAGCTGATAACTTGTGTCAGTGGCTGCAGTAAGTGGTCTCTCACTGTGAGTTTAGTCTTCAATCCTTGTTTCACTTTCTCTAAGCTCATTCACTCGTCTGTGCACATTGCTGTCATCAAGACCTCCATCTCTGTAAACATCCGGTCTCTCGTTAACACCAGAGTCAGTTGAAACGAGTTTATTCCGCCAATTACATTTTCTATTTGACTGCAGCTCTTCTAGACTGTATGCCCCCACTCCCCATGACGAACAGCGCCACTGACATTACCCATGACGAGGATTACGATTCTAACTTACCATAGTTTGACCCTGCAGAACACGGACGGAAAAATAGAGGTATGCCGACTGTCGGTTATCACATCCTTACGGGAACTTCTGTGCCCACGTTTACCATAAGTTGCAACAATTATGCTTGCAGTACTACTCGTCCAAAAGAGGGATCTCGAAACCGAATGCCAAGGGGAAATTGCATTCATTACTCTGCTATATAAACTATATTGTTTGGGTTCGAAGAAGAATAATTTGGCAATGTCTACACTTGGTGAACTGCTGTAGTGTCTTGTCAGGAAACTGACTGTTTTGACAATTTGAGCATATGTATTATATTCTAATGCGAACATTTTTAGTTCGGGGGTAATTCGGCCAGCAGAACATGTAATATTATCACAGTTTGTGATTGAAATTCATTTTCTTCATGCCTGATCAATTTTAATCTGAAGGCGGTACCTTCGGCTAGAATATCGACCTTCATATTAATGACCTGGTTTTCGCTAAAGCCAACGGCATATAGCTGTAAAGGTTCTTTACTTTTATGGTTCTGCATCAGCCATTATCACTGGTGACAAAAATCTAGGACAGTATATAGATGCTACTTGGAGCAAAACATGTAACGTAGTGAGATTGGGTCTGTTTGGACCTCAGAACAGCGGTAAAAAATCTTCGCCGAGGCAGATTGTGCTAAAATCGGTCCATTTGCACGAGCATTCGTTACGTGCCTCATTGGAAGAACATAAAGTAGCTCAGAATCGAAGCATCACTTCCTGAATGAAACGTCTGTGGTAGAAATTCCAGTTTTTCCGCTCTGTGTAGAGTTACCAGCACAGAATTTTGGTCCTTGAGCTTCCGTCATGTCGTATGAGGTC
>SJOL01005721.1:51397-66620 GCA_004794785.1 Opisthorchis felineus
TATATATATATATATATATATATATATATATCCGACCAGACATAAGGCTGATAGGAAGTTGGGACCCAGGCTTACATGACGTGCACGGCCGGTAGTGGGCTGTCCTAGCGTTTTCTTCAAACTTATGAGTGAGGTCACGTGAAGAAAATACTTCAGCCTGTTGAATATCACTCAATCCGAAAGAAGAAGCATTGGGGGAAGAAGTACTCTAAACACTATTAGTGATTTGGATGATGATGACTGTAAATAGAGGATTCACCCAAGATTTAGTTGAACATTTCATTTCCAGCATATAAATTTACAAATGGACGTTCTTCTGCTAATATTGTTATTATTGTTTTGGGCTCTCAGTTGGAGTCTACTGATAACGTGATGCTGGTCGATCTAAGATTTTTGATGAACAGGATTGACTGGTTCATTGAAAAAAAGATTTGGTACGTCTGCAAACCAAACTGTGGTATGTCGTGTGGGAACACCGTCAAAGTATTTGCTACCTTCTCTGGACCGACGCAGTGCACACAGCTGGACGGCAGATCAACATAAAAGCGCGACTGGCACAATACAACATATCCTCCATGGACTTGTTCATGTACAATGCAAGTATCAGCTCCCGGTATGACTGAAATGATTTCATTGTTTGGGTTCCCGATACGGAACTTTGAGTCCCGACGGCGGGCGGAATGTTGGCCTGGTAGTATAGCCGGTCTCGTGCTCCTGATTGGCGGTGCGATCACACTGAATCGCGTCAGAACAAGTCAGGGCAGGCCCGGCAGACGGGGCACGTAAACGTGTGGGTAAGTAGGTCAATGGCTCATACACACATGCCAGTATGGCAGTGTCAGACGGGGAGGCCTTTGCAACAAGGTGAATAGGGGGTATCGACGAACAAAACAGATGGAGATCAATAAGTGCACCAGCGAAGTAAGCAAACGAATGGTGGAATTATGGTGATATCAAGTTAGATTCACTATTCATAGACTCTGGCTTTTCAAAACCTATGTACAAACTCAGTCTGCTTAATTTCACAACTATGCTAGATTCTGTAATTTGCAGGTAATCGCAAAATTGTAAATCGAGATTGTGGAGAGTAGTGACCTTATTGGTACCGAATATCCGCAATTTCAATCGCTTTCGGTACCCTTGATAGATCTACAACAGCAGGCCTAAAGGCCGACAAATACACTCATTTGCATACCATTTTGGTTTTCACGCGAGACTCGCCTAAAACCCAGCTGAATCTCTGGGTCTAAAAGCCATTCTACCCTGATCTGATACTGCACATCAGTCAAATTAGGGAAAGTAAGACTGTTACCACAGTCTACTCCAGTGACATCGTCATCAGATCTACAAGTAACATCGACGGTGCACTTCCGCAAAGTGTTTTAGTTACATCTCGTAGCATCCATCAAACGTCAACCAAATTAGCTCGTTTCTTTCCCAACGACGTCAGGCAGTAGTGTACTCTATCGCGATGACAGGAACACCATAGCAACCTATTCTTTGTTGGAAAGCTTGGTGCTATTACCAGTTCTAATCAAACTTCCTCGGTTGTAACTCAAACTAGTGATCATCAAATTATGGCTTCATCTCGGTTAAACTCAACACCACAACATGGTTATGCCGGAAGGTCAATCATGCTCTCTTCCTATTCCAACAGACAAAACAGACAGGTAGAGCTGCACACCTTCTAGCCCAAAGATGTTCAAACAGAGGTTTTCTTGAAAAAGGCACCCTGTGTTTCAGTACCTGGAGTTTGTCTGGTTTCTGGGAACTTCTTTGTAAGGTTACTGTGCTCTTCACGGGAAAAGGCCAACGCCATCGAATTCAAAAACGTAGTCGAATCCCGACAAATTTAGTTGTGCAAACTTTTCTTCACCCTTCACCTTCTTTCAGCTAGTTAGATCAATTTTCACACCCACAGAGCCGCTCCCCAAATGGAGTGTGCTTGAAAGAAGAGTGCGAAATGGCTTGGCTCCTCATGCATTTGCACTACAAAGGATAGGCTACCTCCAAGTGGTGTTTCCAAGAAGACAGCAGCATGGTCACTCAGGTTCAAAAGTGTCTTTTGTGAAAACGACACCTCGAACTGCAAAATGGCTTTGGCCTACAAAGCAGGAAGATAACAGCGGGCCTCTGTTTGAAGACTGCTAGTCCGGATATGAATGCTTCCAACAATATGCAAATCAGAGCAGGGGCGCACCTCAGTGTAAGGCTTTCACAGTGCATTAGCGACAGGAAAAAACCAGAGCATGGAACTGGCGTTGCAAGGTTTTTAGTAAATGCCAAATGTCCTGCAAAATAAGATAAGTATTTTTTTGTTTTGATAAAAAAAATGCAATTAATGTGCGTTTCTCGTAGTCGAAAAACTGAAGTGGACCTTTTTAGACATGGTCTAAACACACTACTCACGGGAGTGCTGATTACTCTTCGGGGACCCACAACCGGTTTCGCCCTTTTTGGTGCTCATCAGGTAGCAGTTGTCGAATTTCGTCCAGTTGAAAATTAAGTAGAACATAAGGTTGACAGAAACTCGAAGACTGTTCCTGTCTGCTGAGTCCCAATTGGGGCGATGTGGTTGTGTACTGTCGAAGAGTTTCAGCAACCTTATGAGTGGTGCGTTACGTCTAAACAATGTACTGCGAGATCTCGAATATCGCACCAACTGTAACATAAGACGGCCTGGTGCAACACATTTAGTTGAAGGGGACAGCCATAAAAGAGTGATTCAGTTGAAACCAGCTGAGTCCCATGTGAAAACCAAATTCACGTGCAAACGAGATTATTTGTCATTTTGGGCAAAATTCTTGGCTCAAGTGACCTCCGAACTCCACCCCAGTTAGCAGTTCATGAGAGCATTTTGGAAAGTGCATTTATTTCAGGGTTGTGGCACGTAATATTTATAACCCTACCGAAAAAAAGATGTCAGTAGGAGGCTCATATACCTCTTTCTAGAAAATATCATCTCTGAATCATAGACAGGTTTGTAGTGTGCCTGTTCGCTTTACAACGGGACGATTTGTGTAGAAATCAACGAGGAACTTGGCTACTGCATCTTAATGGGGATTAAAAAGCAACTGGTCATAACGAATATAGAGGGGAGGTCCTCTGGAAGCCTTCCACATTTTTCGTTTTTCCGTTTGTCGAATTTTCTAATTTGTTACTTTTAGATGAAAACCACATCAAAATCGCGTGGCAGCTGATGGCGAAAACTCGTGAAATTTCTATTTTACTGATTTCACACAGCAACATTATCCATTTTTGCTCCCAGTAGGGTTTGAGGACGGTCCCTTAATGTATTTCCCACCAAATCAGTTAGTAGCAACCTCAGATACACGGAATAATTCTACAGTACTGCAGCTTAAGGCCTGTGCCCCCTCCCCAATCAAGAAGATCACCATTTTGGTCATCCAAGAAGTGTGCTGTCTTGTGAGGACAACTATGTTTGACTCTCAGAATCAGTATGTCTGCTCCGTTCTTTCACCCACAAGGATGACCGGAAAGTGAAATTTTAGGAAATATTGAACAGAGTTTCGACTCACACAACATTATTTTTGGCTGAGACTATTTTCAGTGCTGTCACAAATTATGTGAGAAAATTGCCAAAGGCTTAGAACTTTTTCCAAACAAAGGAAAAACAAGAATGTTTCATGGTTGAAGGACGACAGCATATCCGTTTTTTTTTCAGGAACGTCTAAATATATTAGTGAAAGTGTTTAAGTTGAACACTTTGCAGGAGAATTTTTGAGGCAGCTCGCAACAGTGCCTTTTACATCCCCATGGACCAAACGCTGTGTGTACAACAGTTCAGGAGTCCAGTAACCAATTTTTAAATCCCTTTACTGGGATCTGGATGCGGGTAGCGGAAAAGAAAGACTGTGATGTTAGTCACCAGGTTAATCGAGCTCCATGTACGTCGACTGTTCATCATTTTCAGTGACGGAATTTCGCCCATAATATAAACTCTATGTTTACAAGTAGTTATTTACCTTAGCAAATTGAAGCCTTAGTGCCATTCAGATAAGTTAAAAGCAGCCTTCAAAGCCAAACCTAAAGTGATGCATCTACAATTGAACTGAAACTTATATAGATGATTCAGTCACATTGAAATCCTGATATATTCTAATAAATGATGCCAAGCTTCAGTGAATGGCCAAGAAACATTAAATAACCGTTTACTCCCTGTTGACAGTCATTTGCTGCATGCATATTACTAATCTATTTCGACATCTGGAGAGCCGATAACCTTCCTGATGAGCGTTTGGACACTGGCCTTCGTTCACCAGAGGCTGTTCAATAGTGCTATTAGCTTACACTTAGGACGGATTAAGGAGCATCATAATTTAATCAGGCATATCACATGACCTGGTGTTGAATATCCTCTCGACAAGACAACTTCACAAACAGAAGGGAGGATCAGTGATTTTGAGATCTACCTGTCATTTTTCTTAGGTGTGCTTTCAGTGGACCTAAATTTTACACTTATCTACATATGTATAGTCTATCCACATGTAATTATTCGAATGTCTTCCCCCTTCTTTCAAGACAAGTTTGGGAATTACAGGCAGAGAAACAGCCACAAAGTCTGATTGGAGATTGGGAACTATGAGCAAGAAAATACAGGGGATGGTGAAAGCAAATGGGCACGGCACGACTCTGTTGTAGCCTCTGCCCACATCCTGGGCTGAGATGGGGCAACGCCTTGTGCGTATGTACGGGATGCGTAGGTGCACTCGTGTATAGCAGCGTGTGAGTAATGCGCGGTGTTCGTATGTCAACTAAGCAACTAAGCGCCTGCAAATTGAGCAGTTTAACCAACACCGCCTCCAAGATAAACTGACAACAACGCCTCCCTTCAGTTTCCCCTCTCCTTGTGTGTTCGTTTCTGGTGAATTCCAAGTGTTTGTTGATAAGTTTGTGGCTCAAACCAATAGTAATGGTAAATTGTCCTAAAATTGCCATTCAGCCGTTATGTCCAAATGTTATAATATTTCATATAAGGAAATTGAGTAGAAGGTGTGTGTAATATGGGAGAAATCTCCGTCTGTTACGCCGAACAATGGAATCACAGGGTCATTTTATCGACGTAGAAGAAAAATCCCAGCCCTCGGCAAGCTGTTCTGATCCACCTGGTTTAGTTTCACCATTTCAGACAATGTGCCAACTCAGATCATTTATGATTCATGACATACTGTGTCAGAGTGCGAAGCACACAGCCTTATCGAATTCCAATGATCACCGGTTTGCAATAAATGCAATCACTGCTACGACCGAAACGGAGTATAGTTCAGAGGAAGTGACCAACGCGGCATCCTTCTGCGATTTCATGAAGCAAGCAAACCAATCATCCTACGAGGGAATGCAACAAAAATGTTCACATCAATCTAATGGCAAACTACCTAGTGTTTTGGGGAATGGAGTTCCCTGCAGTGATGGTAAGTACTTTACTGGATTCTATGTACATATTGGCTTAAGGTTAGTTAAGTTTGGCAAATATGCAAGTATGACGGTAGGAATAACATAAACTTAAGCTTGCTTGTAGGTTTCTGTACGACTATTACATTATACGATATGAGCCACTGCCACGTATGGCTATAACTTTTATTGGAGTTGATTAGTTACGGTAGGTCTCATTTTAGTTGAGCCCCTCATGGATTCACAGTTTATTGATAAAAAAACACAGACGTATGGGTGCCTTCGTGCAAGTCACTCCTCTCTAAAACCAATATGGCGTTTGACTCCCTAATGAATTTACTTCTTTGCTTATACAATACTGGTTAGTGATTACCGTCAAAACAAATTGGATCGACTAAAAACAATACGTCCAAAAGTGATGGTTTACATTAGTAATGCTGCAAAGAAAATTCGTGTTGGCAGGTATCCAGTGAAATTGAATTTGAAGAATTATCATAGTTAGACCTCATTGTAGCTTTAACACATGCGACCTTCCAAAAGCGCCTTCGATAGGTTCCAGCCAGGCAAAGTTGAGCATCGAATTTGGTCAAATCTCACTTTCCAATTCATACAGACATTAGTAAGTGATCGGTTTCTGAAGGCTTTTATAAGTGAACATTCAGCGGATTCTTGGTAGTAGTCAGTAGATTCATTTTCTACACTCTGGAAAAAACAGCCATTTGCTGAAATTATACCTCAGAGATACCGTACAGGATGACCCTTTAAGGGTCATGAACCTTAGTTCAGTCCAGGAAAAAATGCATTTTCAAGGAAGTTTTACATTGGAAAGAAGAGGTATGAAGTCATAGTTACAGGTAAGAATATCTGGTTGCTGATGTATTCGCTGAACCGGAATACTCGGCAACAAACTACTTTTCATCATTCGGGGTTACATCAGTGATACGCACGGGCTGGAATCAATACTATTAACAACTGTGTCTACAGTTTGAGGATACTCCCAACTGAGAGGTTGGTTAGGAATTAAGGGGACGCCACCCATCATAGCTCTAGTAAACAGCAAAAAACATCCTATCTCGTTGGCTTTGTCAGCCACCGTGGTTTGAGTTTTCACTTCCTACATTACCATGAGACTTACAGGAAGCTCTCATCTACGGAGGCATTCATTAACACCATGTCATTCGGTAGTCTTCTTAGCATGCCGACGTTAATTTTAGGAAAAAATAACGAGGATTATGACAGCTAATGATGCTTTATGCTTAAACTTTTAAGGATAGGGAAAATCTGCACCTCCCCAACACACGGAAGCATTCTTTTTCGATCGACCCAATATTCGATTTTTTGGAAAGCAACCAGAATAAATGAACCTACGGCTGAAATGCCAAATCAGACTGGATCGGACGGTTGCTGAACAACATTCATCCGCTATGCTCAGGATGATAGGACTACAGCCTGCTTCATTGATAACCAATCGATTTTCAATAAAAGCTGCGTGAACTATTTAATTTGTCAATTTTTCCTGATTGAAAGATCAAATGGGCATCGTCATGAGCAGAGTTAGCGCCCACTTTATGAATGAGCAAGACGAAACACGAATCCCTTTATGCAGCTACAGTTGCATCACCGGAGACGTGGAAAGAGAAAACACATCTAGGCTGAAGTTGAAAACAAGGTTACTGGTTCGGATAGATCTTTCGGACAACAGTTCACTGAGAGGGCGCTTGATCGCCCATTATTGTACATCATTGTATTGACCGTTATTAGTCTGCGCTCCCACTTGCGTTGTTTCAATTGAAGAGGAAAGACTAGACACACTTGAGCTCCAAGCTGCGCTCTTCGTCAGCCAGATTGATGGACAACACACACAAGGCTGCGCTATGTACTCTGGTCGAATTCCATGTTTCAGATAGCAATAGTCGCATTGAGAGTAGTATTTCAGAAATACTATTAGCAGTTAATAACAGAAACTGCAATTTGGAACTAAATTGACGGGCGTATGGAGACGGGTTAATCACACCGAGCCTGTTGGAGATCATGCTGAACATATACTGCAAACATATGGCAGAGTTTTCATCAACCGACTCGATTCTAGACTTTGTTTGTTGAGATGACCATCAATAGCCGCTCGTGAAGTCCAAAAACTTTAGGGAACTTCAGGAGGGTTAGAATGCCCCGGAATCAGGAACCCTTTTACCGACCAATCATTTAGGCTTCGTCGGCCAACCAAGGTTGAACCTACGGTCTTGTTAAAGAACATCACTCTTAATTTCGAATGAAATAAACAAATAGTTACTAATGGCTTTGGAACTGCAACACACTACACACGCCGAAATATACATCGATGTACGTCACTGGAATTTGCACATGGTTAATGGTCGGAATTTTCAGTTAATCTCCACGGTCAGGTAGCATACGAGTTTTAAAAGATAACTGTTGAATTCATCGGTCCCCAGAGTGATATCGCTGCATGGGCACTTCTAAGAGAATAATCTAGGCAAACCAAAATTTTATAAACCATTCAACTGCACTTAATAGCCCTCTTTCCTCACTTAAAAATATATTCACCTTTCTACTTTGTAGACTGAAAGTCAAAATCAGTAAAACCCCTTTGTCAAGGCAGTACTCAGTATCCATTCTTAGGAAATTCGAAAATCTGGCAAGTTCAGTCGGATCTTCGTGGCATTTGCAAATTCCAGAAAACAATGCTAGAACAGTGATTATTTTAGGGTTTTAATGTGATGTCACACGGTTACATCAGACAGGGGTCACAACAAAGGAGCCTTCAGTGACTGGGAGAACTGTATCACGATCACGGCCTCAGACTACTTAGAATGAATTAGATTTGTTTCTCAGCATCATCGGAGGTGATACCTATTGAAGCCTACTTGCTCATTACTAGGTGATTCCAGGGAGCAAGATCCAGATTTAACCCTGGGCTTTGGGTGTATCAACATAAGAGCCACGCACACACATGTTGTACAGCCACCGATTGCGATTAGTGATATACGCCACTTGTCCACGTTAAAGAACTTACCCACCCAGATGTGGACCCACGCACCATTTGCACTTCGTACTTCAACACAGGAGAGTAAAGCTTATCATGCCGACTTGAGCAGCGTCTATAACTTAGTGTGGAATATATTCACACGCTGTAATATGTGCGGCGACGTCATACATAGAAGAGCTGGAAAGGTCATCTGATTATGGTCTACAAACAATTAGTTCAAATTCCGTCCACAATAGAACAAAAGTTGAAGAGAAGTAGACTAACCTACACAGCATGCAAGCTTACAAGTGGGTATGGATGTTTCTTTCAAGGTTACTAAACCTTTGTGAGGAATAGATTTGCTTCCAGTAGTGAGTGGATAAACAATTAAACAACTTGTAAATAGTGGGGAGATCTTGAAAGCTCAGTTGCGATTTTATTTTCCAGCTGAAATCAGCCTACGCTGAAAAAACTAGAATCACTGTGCAGCCGTTTCATTCTTGCTTGGGATCGTCAACAGTACACATCTCACGAATCTTATGAGCCGCTCAATTATTCCTAAAAAGGATAGAACGGCTGTACCGTGCTTTCGAGCTTTTCAGTTCCGATTCACTGCAATCACTGGAACTGAACAGATACGATGATCCTTAGGTATGTGTTCCCAGTTTCATTCCGATCGTTTGTTAACTCTGGCTGTTTGGTTTCAAAGTTGTTTTACTAGTTTGCTTACGTCCAGGTAAATTTTTTATGGGTTTGTACGGTACACGACGATATGTTTTTTTTCACAATTACACTTGCGCTTGACGTCTCAGTGTAAACTAGAGAAATAAAACGGTATAATGGTTTGTGTCGAATTAGTTTTAGATCCCTGTCACCCTATTTCCACAGATATATCTGCTTCGGGTCGGAACACATCGAGCCAGTTGACTGTCACTCGTCCTGCTCAGACAGATACCCCTTGCTCAGATACAGCCACGTCATCCACTAGCTACTCGACAGCTTTCGGGCCAAACGAAGAAGAAACACCCAGCCCATTTTGCACTGAGAACCTCAACCGATTGGCGAACGAGACAGAACAAGTCATAGGGACTGCAAGAACCTGCGGTTCATACTCTGCTGAGAAAAACAGGCTTTCAAGAAGGGGTGATTATCAAGGTGGCGGAAAGATAAAAAAGCCGAGAAAGGCAAGGACAGCGTTTACCGACCTGCAGTTGCATGAGTTGGAGAAAATGTTCGATCATCAAAAGTACCTTAGTGTTCAAGATCGAATGGAGTTGGCTGAGCGTTTGCAGTTAACGGACACACAAGTCAAAACTTGGTATCAGAACAGAAGGTAAGTTAAAATTGATCGTTCGTTGCGCAACCCCATTGTTGAAGACAGTCCGTTTCTGTCTCGGGTCATTTTACCGAATTTACTAACTTGCAGCTATTTCTACTGCCTGATTTCCTCTATACTACAATCTGCGACCTAGAAATGCTAGGCGATCGTACTTCACAATCCCTTGCGCGTGGTGTTGAAGCTGTTTACTTGCAAGTAAGTGCTCTCAACTTTCCTTACTGGATTCGTTTGTTGCTAACTCCCTCCTCTGCTAAAAAAATGAGATGAATGAATTTTCGCTAGAGGCTAAGATAGGGAGTCAAATCTAGGTGAAACTTTGACTCCGGGAGCTACTGCGGTCTCATATGTGCCTTTGTGATGAGTTACACCATACGTGCTATAAAGTATGCTTCAATATAAGATCAAACGTGATCAACAGTGCACAACATTCAAAGGGAAACTTATGCAGATTTTCCCGCAAACTTTCGAAGTGTAATAGCCTGAACACAAAAGGCCGTGTAGCTTCACTTAGTTTCCCATCATGATAATCCGGTATACGAAACCACACAGCTATTATTGATATTCCTCTCTCTTTCGTGATCAATGAAATGACAAGGTCTTCAAAACCCTGGTGTTCAAATAACTGCAGTCGAGTTGCAATGCGCGGACAACATTGCCCGTACCTTCGAAGAGGTGAAGAAGGCATCAATGTTTTTGGATAAATTGATCAGTTACCCCATCATTTGACGTATGTTTTACATCCACGGTTTAAGGCCACGCAGTCACTGAACACGCCACTTATAATCCAAGACGAGGCACTCGAAGTAGTGGAGCGTTTTGTCTAACTTGGGAGTTTTATTAGTTCCGAATGTACTGTAACAGATGAGTAAATCTATGAATCTGTAAGACTTGGGTGGCGCTTGTTAATTTGAGACAACTATGGCGGCAAAACGGCGTTTCTGTGAATCTCAAGGGATGTGTGTATCAGGCTACAGTATAGTTGTGAGACCTGACCTCTTTGAACGGCGGAACTGAGACGTCTTCATCACTTCAACAATCATTGTGACAGAACCAAAGCTTGTGCAGGCTGGTATCAGTGAATACGCAACGGGGCAATCAGAAAATGTGTTTGGTTATGCAACGGGGACTTCAGTCAAAGCATGTGTCAAGCTGTGATAGTTAGGCAACGTATGATGCATGCCAAATCATCGTTTACCGAAGCGAGTGTGCTTTCCGTACCCATTTTAGAGTGGCGGAAGCTGAGAGGTGGCCAAATTTTGACTCGGCTGACGGGCGTGAAATAGACTACGAAAAGTCTGGGTGCTGTTAGTGTGAATCGCCTTCCAGGATGGGATCTGTCTAACCATCCTGTGCCTGGTTGGAGACGCTGCAAGATATGGCTAGTTATCGATGTCATGGGCGTTCTTGTTGCCAGTTTATACCTAGTGTCTGAATGAGTGTCGAGGTGTAGACACCTCGGAATAATTGTGGTAGGCTAGCCCTAAGTCCTATCCCCATCCACTTTCATTCATTTTTTTTGACAATAAGGCCTTCATGTAAATTAAGGTTGTATGGCAGCGAAACGTTACCGGTAAAAGCTAATGCTATGTTGTCGATGGTGATAATGACTGTGATGTTGCTGATATTGGCATTGCTTACATCAACGGTCACAGTATGCCATCTTTACACCCTAACATCAAGTTATCTTGCAAATTCTGGAATAGGTCTGATGCATAATGAAGCTGTCTATGATAAACTATTCGAAGTGACCTCAACTAAAAAGAACCCAAAATGACGGGCCCTATAAAATTTCCGAGGGTAGGCATTCAAACAGAATATCTCCTGTGAGACCAGTCAACTCAAACAAGGAAAAGTCTAAGTCTACAGATTACATAATTCCTCAGAAGTAATCTCACATCAGGCATCATGTTTTGTATCGATTGGGGCCCATCAGGGCTAGGAGTAATGAGTTGCGTACCCAGAAGAATTTGACTTTTCATTGGTCACTTGCCCCGACCTTGGCCACCAAGTTCACTAGGACCTCAAGGTGAATTGGGTTGCATTACTATCTGGTGGTGCCAACCTATTGCTTCTGGTATAGTGAATGAAGGGACGAAATGAAAGAGTTGATATTGTTTAGTTCTCAACTTCTCACTGTACACTATCAACACGAAAAAGGCACAGGAGCTGCTCCGCCTCATGGATGCATATGTAGGTGGGTTGCACGTTTGCTCATAAACCAAAATCGATAACTAGCCGAGCACTTTGTTTCACTACGATAAATACCTTTCCACGCTACAAAACATGTACATTCAAACTGCGATCAGCGAGTCCTAGCGAAGCGAGCCCATCAGCTTTGTTGTTCCAACCTTGGTTGATGTGCACAATCTAGTCTAGCATCCCAACGGAATTTTCCAATTCACTTATCAGTTCCTTTAAAAAACTTATTACTCCGCCCTTGTACATTTACTCGGAATATGGGTAAATCCACTACTAAACTAAGTCTCTGAACACTGCGTGAGTCTGGGATGGCGATATGTTAATCGCTACCTAGTTATCGGCAAAAAAGTGACCAGGAAGACTCTGTTTGGTGACATCTAGGAGGATAAATATTCAGTCAGAGCACCTGATTTAGCTGACCAATTCAGCAGCGGAGCTGAACAGGCAGTTTGGACTCGGTTTGCACTACCACGTTGAGGATCAGTGAACATGACATCCATACTTGAAATTGCAGATGGTTCTGTTTCTGCAGGTGTCCAACCATGAAACCACCTCAAGTGGAAAATTTTGGTAAGTCGACAATTTCAGAGAATGCACAAGACCTCCTGAATGCGAACGATCAATCGAACCACATGACTGGCTAGCCTTGATATATTTTAAGGTCGGCAATTTAAGGCTACACGTTATATGACGTTGCATAAGTCTTCCAAAATGTGACCAGCTGTCGACTGGAATCATCGCATGAAGGGTCAAACGCCTCGACAGTTTTGTGACCTAGGCGCATTTTCCGTGGAATGGTGTACAAATCAAAGGGACGGAGAATCAAATGTTTCACGGTTGTTCCTTGGACGAATGAGGTTAGGCCAACAGTTCGTGCTAGAACAGGGTATGCAGCAATCCTGTACTACTGTAACGTTGTCTACTCAGCTGCTTTGTTCTGGACATATTCACAATGGTTCACTGCTGTCCAGCAACAGTCAGCTTATTACTGGATGTTTAGCTGGACACGTTTATCTTGCGCTGTTGGTTTTTTTCCATGATAGCCTGACAGGTCATCGGTTAATCAGATCGCTCACCGGGAGGGGAAAAAAATTTGTTTGAGGATAGAATCAGGATGTATCAACCTAAGTAGAAGTTTTGACTTGTGTTGATGGAATTTCTGCGTACTACATTCATCCCACTGGTAATGTATAACATGGAATAGACACTAAGCAGTGCATAACCTAACATTTGCTGCATATTTTGCTCAAGAGAATCTATGCAAACACAAACGAGGAATTACCTGGAAACTCAGGCTAAGGTGGTTAAACTTCGTCAAATCTAGGGGCAACGCCTACCTGAAGAATGCCCAGTGGGAATTGTTAGTGAGCTATCCGCGGGTTTCAATCATTCTGCAATGTCATCACCTATAAACATGTATTGACGGGGATGTATAGACAACGGTCCATCAGAAATAGGCCACCGTGTTCCATTTAATTTTAGAGGAATGCGAAAGATTCCTTTGCTGCGTTGATTTTTATGCCTATCGGAGACGATATGTGACCCTAAGTAATGTGACTAGTTTCCTTTAAGCCCTAAAACTGGGAAACCTTAATTCCTCGTTCACTCATTTTCATTCAAATCACTTGGGAACGATCCAGTTTCTGGCATCATCAGAGCATTGTATAATTCGATGTTCTTCCTCATTATCCCCACCCAGAACCAAATGGAAACGGCAAACTGCTGTGGGATTTGAATTGCTTGCCGAAGCGGGAAACTTTGTCGCCGTGCAACGTATCTTGCAGACTAATTCATACTGGGCCTATCATCCTGCAGCACAGTCAATCTTGGCCAGTATGAAAGTTATTGCAAAGCGAGTGGCCGATGACAAGTCGGTAGAATTATTGACCCGGTCAACTGATCTCAAACCTTCCCCAAACGTTGGATCCGCCAGAACTGTTGACGGAAAAGTGGACCAGTCATATCACGGTAATTCAACAACGACAGTAAACGAATGTCTATACAAAACCATCACATCGAAATCCAACTTATTTTCCAACTCGCAGGAAAATCCTAGTCAGGCGGAGATTCCAACCCATCATCGGACTAGTGAACACAAAAACAGCATTCCTAATTGTTCTACAAATCAAACATCACTGGATGTTCAACCGTTACGATATTTCGAAAGCTTTCTCACCGGAAATCCAAATTCGAACCATACGCGGTCGCAGTTCAGACTAAGTGTCCCGGATTATCTATCCTGGTACAGACAGGCTGCTTATACTGCTTGTTCACTCGAACTACCCCCAACAATGAGAAAAAAGGTAGTTTTGGGTGTAACAGAAACCCCACAGATTACCCCCCACACAAGTGGGTCTTTGATTTACTGTGGTGAACTGCCTGTGGACTCATCACAGACACTCAGTAAATCAATCCCATCTACCAGTTCGCCAAAAAGCACTCCAAACATCAGTATGCAGTCATCAACGTCTGCGATCCACGTCAATGGCTCTCACAGTTCGTCTCGGCACGCGCTGATGCTTTCAGAGCAGCAAAAAAACCTTCTCCAGACGCTTTTGACACTAGGACCAGCAGAAAAATTTAGCCAAACCTCGGTGAACTCTTGGACCCCACTGTCAGACTTCGCGAAAGCAGGTGATCTTGTTCATCAGCAGACAAGACAGGTAGCTGATGAGACAAGAGGCGAAGAATGCTGATTCGTTTTCTGAATTGCTCAGACAAAGTTACCGGTACAAGACAAACAGACCCACCTTAGGAGCGTTTTGCTTTCTGATCAAGTGATAATTGTATGCCAGGTCCCATTAGCAAAATTTTCATTTTGATCCTATCTACTTTCCCCATTATACAGAAGTTAAACTCTCATTTGTTAATATTAATCAGGAGATAAATCATAGAAGACAGAGGTATTTTCCCTAGGCCCATAATTTACAAACCATTGTTCCGTCGAATGTAAAATTACCGAATGTAATTTTGTCATAATTTCACTGTATTTTTCAAGCCCCAACCACAGCATTTCAATGCAAAGCAAAAGAGATGTTAACAAGAGTTCGATAGTGGTTCGGTGCGAAGGAAGGTACAAATGAATATAGTTAGTCATTTGTCACGCAGTTGGGAAATAAGTAAAAAAACATTCTCTAGTTTTGACGTTTATAAGGTTTCATAGCGGAATGTATCGTGAAGTCACTACTTCAAAATGCACTCTTGAAAAGTGGAAATTATGAAGGTGAATTTGTTGAAGGTCTAATTTCCTGAACTGATGAGCCAACTTCAAATGAAATTGAGTGCTATGA
>SJOL01005721.1:69512-198888 GCA_004794785.1 Opisthorchis felineus
ACATGATGTGGACTTTGTGCAGCACATTCAGTTGGTGAAAGTCACAAATGGGAGATTCAGGTGGGGTTTAGGTGAGTCACCCGTGAAAACCGAATTGGTGTGCAAATGAGTGTATTTCGTTAAAGTCAAGCAAAGTGTTAGCCCAACATATAGCTTATTCTGACTGTATTCTATTGTGCCGCTATAGTATGCAATTCGGCTGTGGACCTGGTTCATGGAAAATAAACGTTGGTGAACCTTTAAAACGTGACACAGTGCAAATCTGTCTCTCTAGTGTAGAAGTTTCTCCTCAAAGAACACGTTATCAGAGACATGCTATCATTTTTCCTCGCCTTGCTCGCCTCAATTTCTACGAAAGTCCTAGCTCTGCGTCGGCTTTGGATTCAAAATAGTGTTGCCTTTTCCACTAACAGATAACATAGTTGGGACCGGGTTGGTATCCGTATCAGTTTGTGGGTTCCCCAAACGTCAAATTTTCTCCTTTAATACTCATATCCAAACGTTGGGATTTCGTAAGTCACAGATTAGCTGAGCAAATAAGTAAAAGGGTTCAATCATTCAGTGTACTGGTAAGTGAATGTAGAAAATAAATGAATGAGTGATTAACCGGGCAAACAAATGAGTGTGTAAGCATTCATAGGTGAGTTATTAAAGTGGGCAAGTAAGTGAGCAAGTAAAGAGGAGAGCAAGTTCCCACGTAAGCAAGTTTGTTAAGCGATTAGCAAAACTTCTTGAGCAGTCAAATGATCTAGTGAAGCTGAAAACGAATTGAAAATCTTCCACAATACCTGGACGACATCAAAAAGCCTTGAAGAAAATACGGGTGAAAAAGTAGCTGACTGCAACTTCCTGTAAACTTAATAAGCTTTCCGCCATTAATGAGTCCCTTGCTGTCAAAATCCAATCTACAGTGCGCTGTTCTGGATGGTCTAATTTAGTTGGTATTTAATTTCTCAACTGTCGTCCATGGTTACATCCGTCCGTCTGATTTTTGGGTAGTTTTCCATCTTCAGGTGCCTGTCACCCTCAGCGATGTTGAACGGCTGTTCATAAAACGATACCTTCTGCGACTGGAACTAGCCAGAAAAAATTTCTATAGTCTGCCGAACTCATGAGCAAAGGAGCAAGGTCCTTGAAGAAAGCACTTTAATGCTCCATGTACTTTCCAATTAGCCTGCATTCTTTGTTTGAGGATGTAAGCTGTGCATTTTTCGAAGTACATAGTTTGCCACATCTTTCATTTTATCTTGGATGAGCATGAATCAGCATGCAAAAGTTACGCTTCCTGCCACTACCAAGTTTGTCGAGTTGATAAAATAACTTGAAAGCGAAAACAGCCTACATAAAGCAGCAGAGGACCGTACTATTCAAATCGCTGTATTCAGCACCCGTGGCGCTGAAAACATATCATGTCATCGCTGGAATTTAAACATTGTAGCATGGAAAACTCCGATCTGCTGTTTGGGTCTCCAGACAGATGGGAACAACGGCTAGTTCGATTAACCCGCACACTCCATTGTCGGTCAGAAGTTGGTTCGAACAAAGCAGAAAAAGGTTTTTGTGCTCAAAAAGCCGTGAATGTGTTCCGTTAATTGACCTCAGTTCGGACTGTCGTGGAACTTATTTCAGTATTTTCCCTATTCCACTTCCGGCAACCTATCACATACCAACGCGAAATGTAGGCAACCGTTATTTTTTTAGGTAACTCTGCTTAATGAGAGCAAAATGGGTGAAGTAAAACTTTCGAGAATAGGGCCTAAAAATACATCTCATCTCATCTCGTCTCATCACATCAGTCAGTTCAGTTCTTCGTTTAGAACCGCCACATTGAATTACCATAATCTGTTTTCACGACTGATCAGATGCTTGTTTTAATTAGTTCTGTCGGCTTATGGCATAGCAACAAATGGCAGTCACGCTCGCCGTCTTCCAACTCCAGACAAACGAGCAAGTTGTCCGAGGGTGGGATTAGGGACGCCAGGAGGCGAGTGTGCGTAGCCCGATGCCTGTTGTTCATTTCGGGCATTGAATGATGACCCTTTCCCTTAAGTGCTACTAAACGAGATAGAAACGAATTCCGTAGTTTCCCCTTCAATTGCGAAGTGCCTCGAGAGGGGTTGATTACTAGCGCTTGAGCAGTTTTGTGTTTGCTTTTGTGTGTGTGTGTTCGAAAGCAGTGGGATGGCGAATGAAAATAGCACACCAAGCACAGGAGAATGCGAGGGGCATACTGTGAAACAACGATCCCATAACTATCAATTATCCCGTGAGAGTTTCTCCGTCAATGAGACAGAAACGAAATTCATACATTAATCCTTACGACAGACAGGATATCAAGGATGCTGCTTTGCGTAAGAGGATAAAAGTAAGCAGGACACATCAAAAGCCAGGTTGGTGATCATCGATATATACTGAAAACTGACGATCTTACCTCCTAGGATTGTTGAATCGTGAAAAAGTGTATTGGTATTGGAAACACTGGCGTCCGAACACAGATTAGGCGCGGCTTCCATTGTGGATTCTACAAGTTTTAATTCATATCCCGACGATTTGGGTTCTATCCACCCTGTAAGTGGCTGCTGTCGTGTTTTTTGACGAAGTGTGCGACTGTTAATGCAAAAATGGTAAAGAAACAAACACGGTCTTTAGTTTGCTCTCACAAGTAAAGTCAGCTCAACCCGAAACGCCCGATCGGTTCTTAAGTCGTAGATTGTAATCCCAACAGGTCTTACAGAGCGTAAAATATAGGAACTATTCAGGAGAGCAGACGCTTACCTGCTTACCGGACGGTGCTTCAGAGATGCATTCTTTTTCCGGGCTAGCCACCACACACCACACCCGCTCTACCAGAAACACTGGCTTTCACTACTTATTACGTTCCTGCAGGAAATCCTGAAAGAATCTCTAGAAAGTTTCCAACTTGTGACATTCCGGCTAAACGTTGTGGCCGGACGGTTTGGTCTTTGAAAACTAGCCCAGAGATCAGCGATTCGGACGTTTCTGAGGGTTCGTGAGATGCGCACTGCTGCTCATTCTCAATGGGAACGAACCAGCTATACAGTAGTTTTTGGCTTTTCAACACAGATTAACTTCACTTTCAGGACAAAACCTCGGCTGAATTTTTCGACATTTCCTTATAATACCAATAAATTTAGCTTTAGTGTTGTAAAGAGCCTATAATGAAAGAATTATTCCAAGAAAATTCGAGGACTTTAAACATTTTCTTTCACACCAGGAAATCACAGTCTGAACCCAAAACATGTCCGTGATAGATGTATGCATATTCCCTTTGGAAAGATGGATGATAAGTCATTCTGTGTAAGATTAACGCATTCAGATGGATCAATTCCGCGGTAATTGAAAGGACATACTTTGCCACGGTTCCTTGGATAGCATCAACTACTTACTACAAGTTCCGTAGAATTCTATTTCATAAGACTAAAAGATATTTTGACCGACCTGTTTTCAGCAACGTCTTCCAGGGTCTTTTCAAAATTTAAGAAAAAATGCATGATGAACAATCCCTGGTAAATTCCAGCACTAGAAAATAATCGCCACAGTTAAGCTGCTGAAGCTGGTGGGCCTACAAATCATTCGCTGCGGTGGAAAACTAGTCTTACGAGATGTCATCCATCTCGCAACTAGGAAAAAAGGAAACGATCTGTTCAATTTACTTTTTCGAAACCTTCATTTTTTCAGAGATAACTTCTTCAGGGTACTTGGGTGAGAACTTGTTAAACTCTCGAAAAATTTAGTAGTGAAAGTGGTTATATGAAGGGCTACTGAAAAATGTATTTTGACGAAAAGTCCATCGGTAGAGGATCGCTTTGGAAATCAACATTCAAGGCGCATATTGGTACATATAAAAAAACAATTGTATACATCTGAATTCATTTGTACAATAGACCCAGATATACTGTGCGCGCCTGTATAATTATGATTTGAATAAAGTGGTCAGTGAGGAGTGACTGAAAACAAAGTGGGAGCGCAAAACGCAATTCGGATGCTAAGGGGGTATGATATACCTCCGTCGGGCTTCAAAAATGACAGCGTAATAAAAACGACTCAGATTTCTTTGCAAGCACATTTGGTCGCGTTACGGAAATGGTCGTTGTACGGAGGGAACTTGGCTAAGGTGGAAGTAGCACAAACCCGTCAGCACACTTCTATTCACAAACATACGGATGCACTACTATTATTGAACTGATCGGGGCCATGCATAATCAATACAGGTAAACAACCAAGTTGATGACAGCCCTTCAAGTTGGTGCAAGTCATTGGGTTTCATAAACAAACGTGGAGCGGAATGGCAAAATAAAAAAATCTTCCTCTGCATTCTCCGTGGTGCTTCTTGCTGCTTTAGGTTCGTTTTTCTTGTTCGGATGCACGATTTCAAGAATATTATCCCAGCACAGAAGTATGCAGGCTGTTATGCGAAACTCCTTTCAGATGGTTTCAGTCAGTTGGAAAATGTTTGGCACCGATCGAGGAGTTGTCTTTTTGGGAAGTTTTGGTAAACAAATAAAACCACCCATTATCTCCCCAACATTTCCTAAACCATTCAGAGGTTCTTTGTGCACAAATCGGAAAATATTTAGATGTTGGCGTTCTTTAATAATCTTCGTTGTGATGTGCTTACTCACAGCAGACAATCCGCAAATCCTCTATGCAAACAACATTGTTTCTGATTTCAAGTAATGATTCCACATTATTACAGGTGCTGCTCGCCTTCCAAGATAGGGATTGCGAGATTCCCACTGCCCCTGGTTGAAGACGCCGCAAGATATGGCTGCTAATCAATGTCAGTGGCGTTCTCGCTGTCAGTTTCTATCCAGATTGCCTGAATGAGTGTCTGGAGGTGCAGAGACCTCGGAATGATTGTAGTAAGCTAGAACTAAGTCTCTTCCCCATCAACCTTTATTCTTTTCTTCATAATGAGGCTTTCAAATAAATCATGGTTGTACAGAAGCGAAGCATCACCGCTGAACACCAATTTCATGCTGTCGATGATGATGATAATGAATGATTGCACATAATGGGAAGACTTTGCTTCCTTCACCTTTAGCCATGGTCACAGATAAGGATCCCAGTCAGGTGATCACTACACTTTCGGAACCTCCGCTGGAGCCTGATCACTTCTCTCTGCAAGCTTAAAATTCCGCAGAGTCCGAACGACAAACTTCACGACTGTTGAACCGATAAGTCTTCCTTTATTGTCACCAAAGGCTAGCGCTCCTCCGAATTTCCCACCATTAATGTAGGCGTTTTTCATTTCGAATTTCGCCATAAATTTACACTCCTATGGTCAGTCAGTCCGCGTTATTAAAAATCCTCTTTTACACATGCTTCACACATTTCAACTGGGTTTATACGCGTATCGGTGCCCCTAACAGTTTGAAAATTAGTTGTCCTAAACAGAATCAAAAATTTTGTTAGTCAGGCAGTTGCAAGTCGAAGGGATACTATGTTGAAATGTAACTTTTCCTATTTACTCTTCACAGACAAAGCGATGAAAAGCGCAGAAATCAAAAGTGGTCTTTTTGTTGCGTCGCCTACGAAGAGTAAATAGGAAAAGTGACATTTCAACATGGTACCTCATCGACTTGCAACTGCCTGACAAACAAGATTGTTGGTTCTGTTTAGGACAACTAATTTTCACTGTTATGGGCACCCGACACGCGTATAAACCCATTTGAAACGTGTGAAGCATGTGTAAAAGAGGATTTTGAATGGTGCAGATGATTTTGTTTGTAACAGAACCAAAACTGCAAACTTCCCACCATCCACGTCTACATTCTCGGCTGCAATCACTTTCTTCTCCTCTTTCTACACTTTTCCAAGATCGAGTCAGTCCAATTGCGATGTCCAGATAGCCATCCGAATCGTTGCTGAACATCATTTCCTTTCACCTGTGATTCTGTTTAGGCTATAGCTTCCTGCTGACTTGAGCCTTTGTTTTGTGTGCTTTTTAGACAGTCGGGTGCTCATCTCCTTGTTTGTTCCTCAAGGACGAAGAACCTCTAGACATTTGCTGCAAACTTCAGACCCTCAGATGGAAGCAGCGTGGTTTGTTTTTATTCGAGATAGCTTATAGCTCATCAGCTTTTGCCTTGCTCTGCGACATCGTCCGCAGTAATTTCTTGGTTTTCTTGGTACCTAAACCAGATTGATTATCTACGGAACTGTCCAAAAGAAGTATCGATTACTCGATTTCGGCTGCAATACACATGATGTTTATTCAGGATTACTGTAGACCATATTGGACAATTTATCCATAAAGGATCGGCTGACCCAAATCAGCGATCATGTTACTCATGTCGAAAGTGAATTGGGACCAAAGCACCAAAATTATTATCTCAAAATACCTTTGTTGCATACGCAAGTAGAGTGCATCTCATTGGGGATTCATGTTGAATCAAGGAAATGACTTATTAGTGTTTTTCAGACTCACGTAGAAAGTAACATGAAGTCTGGCAAAACATGTGTCAAAAGGAACTATAAAATTAGTGAACAGCTGCATTGAGCAGTTTGTCAAAATTTTGAATGGCCTGACCTAGCAGCAGAGTAGGAAAGTCGATAAAAAACATGTGGTGTTAGTGACAGTTCGTATACTATTCTTTTTGACTGCTTTTCATGTATCACGATTGAAAAAAACTCCATAAAGTGGTCCCACTTCGTATTTCGTGTCTCCCTTTTGTGTTAGTCCCATGTAATATTGGGCCCCGTAAATCATTATTTGTTTACACTGTAAACGCCAACATCGATTTGGTCTCCCTGATGCTCTAAATATACTGAAATATTTCTTGTAGATGATCACGGTATGCTTCCTCATTACTTTTATAGCATGGACGGAAGTGGAACTCCCAACTTAGCGGTGCATGATGTGTCCATTAAATCGGATGCAGCAGCTGAAGCATGGAATATTTCAGCAGAAGTGATTTCCACTCACATGGACTCTTCCAGACACCATCAACTGGTAACAAAAGATTGAATTGGCCACTAGGAAGTCTGTTGCATATCGGAGTATATTTAAATTGGATTTCGGAAAGTTTGTCGGAAAGCTTGGAGAATCGGCCTAGAGAATCATGAGATGCATATTGGTGATTGTTACCAGCTGTGAAGTCGTTCAGCGAAAATTAACCTCACCTGTGAGAAGAGGTCCTAACTGAAGATCCAGATGTGTGTTCTGGGTACGAACACCTTTGTGCCATTAGGAGACTAAACACCGTGGCCAACTCATCAACTGGTAAAGGAAATCGGATGCATGCATCATAGACCATCATGGAGCCGTGTTTTGGACAATAAAATTCCCAGAATGGCAAACACCTGACAGGATGCCTGAGTCTTCTATCTGAGGAGACAATCAACAGGTGAGCACGTGATGTGAATCCTGTGAGCGAAGAATGACTGGCGCAATATCCTCTGTGTGGGTGCGTGCTAAACACACTGCTGATTGACTACTCTTGGCCGAACGGTATGGTGTCTACCTACTGACCGGGTCGTGGACCCGAGCGTTACTGAAGAATCGCGAGATCCGCGCTGGTGACCCACAGTAATGATCAAACGTCTGGATGGGGTTTCTCGTCTTCTCAGTATAGAGTAACTTCACTTTCAATATGAAGGAATGACTACTGCAGGAGAAACCTCTCGTGAAAATCGAAGACCTGTGATGTTATGTGGGATGAAGGTACAAAAGTTACTGAATTAAATTTTGGCACATTTACGTTACTAAACCGCTGTCTTGTGGTGATCAATAAGGAAGATCTGTGTCCGTACATAAAATAACTCAACTTATCGTTTGCTACGAAGAGGGTGTGAACTTCTCAGGTAACTGAAATTACAAGGATAGGCATTCCAAATTTGACGAGTGAACTGTGAATACATGTGGTGTACTTAGAATGGCAGTAACCTCAGTTCGACCAGTCTTTTCCCCATCTGATCGATCCGATTTTAGGGAGCTCTCCGCACATACACATTGACTATGTAAATGGACTCACAGGGAAACAGTCCGAAAACACGCCACTCCTTTTTCTTCAAATGTCATTTTTCAGAAGAATGGGTTTTTATGATTCTATTTCTTACTAAACACCGTACAGAACATATGCATTAGACAAACTTTGAAAGAAATACGACATCATACAAAAGTCAGTAATTGTTTAGGGGCCATCTAGTCAACAAGTATAAAGTCGAAAGTTTCTTTCCGATTGATCAACGTCCACAGATTTGTGACAGTTCCAACAATTATACCAAAATGAAGTTGCAACAAGATGGCAGCACCTAGAGTTAGACAGCGCTAGAACGTCACCTAATTTCCTTTATTTATCCCCGTTTATCTATGCAGAGTGGAATGCAGTTCACCACTTTCGAAAAAAACGGGTTTTCCTATTTGTGCTAGCTAGATTTCGGCAGTTATTGAACTGGAAGGGGCGTAAAAGACCGGAGTTAGCACGAGAGACTACATGGTTTTATAGTAAATATTGTCTCGAACAAGTCAACTTGAGTGAAAGAATGATATGTATCGAAAACAGAGAGAATCGTCTGGCACGAAGTAGTCTTGACCAACCAAAGTCCATGATTTAGCATACAGCATCTCCTGATTGACATTCTACAATAGCATAGAAACGCTTGCTTTTGTTCTACAAATGGGAAGGAAACTAGTGAACGGAGGATCACGTGTATTCTAGACGGCGGAGTGACACACAGCTATCCTTTGAGACAATGAACTCAGTGAATCTGAGTTTTCAAGACAACTGTAATTATTAACTGCATAATTCTGTCAGAACCGGAAATTTGTGGTACTAAGCTATTTGATAGAAGCCCGTTGATAGTTTGAGAATCATCAAGTTAAATCAACAGCGATCGTGCCACACCGCACAAAGAAGCCTTCATAGACCCATGTCTCTGAAAATCTCAGCTGTTTCAGCAAGACGCCCATAGTGAAATATGCTACCGTTTTCTCGGTAATTGTTACGGCGACATCCTTTCAGACCAGTGTCCGTAGCTCTCACAGTTTTTTAGATTGAAATACCGCATTTTGCTCGCTATCCGGTACCTACAACACTATCCTCAGGTCCCACGCACCGTTTATATCAATCTTTTGCTGCTCGGGACAAAATGCTTTCGTATATTCCGCCGTGCTGACCCAAATTCCGGTTAACAAACAAAATGAGCGTCAAGTGAATGCCCTAATTACATGTCTATCATTGCAGCGAACCACCCTAGCGGCAAACGAATTGGCAAGAGGTCATCAGTCGTCCACTCACTTGTATACATTCATTATCCAGTAAATTTCATTGAATCTGACCTACTGTTCAGAAAAAATATGATGACTGAGTGCACAGATTCAAGCGAGCATACATACGGCTGTCCTCCAAAACCCCATAAACCCAGTTTATTTACAAGAGCCTACAGAATTGAGAGCCCTGGATCATCTCAAATTCCAAGAGAGTTGAGTGAAAAAGTGGGAACAACTGCTGTTGCCTTCGTGCTGGAGAAACGTTGGAATACGTTCGGCAGCTCAGTCATTGTCACCACAAGTTTGCAAACACCAGTTATGCAGCAATAATATTTTGCTGTAGTCAGCCTGGTGAATGAAACAAACTCATTACATCGGTTGAATAGATTGTTACCAGTCGAATGGCGGCACGACGAAAGTTGGCATCTGGAAGGACCGGTCCATCGGTTAAATACGTCCAATTCAAGCTTCGTTGCTCACTTGACCTCGACGCTTTTCTAATTGACATTTATCTGTGCTCATTGTTGGGAGCGACCAAACACCCACCACAATTGAGCTGAACCGAATGATCGTCCACCAACTGTGTGCTACTCATTGATTCTAAGTTATTTACCATCAACTAGATTAATATAACTTACCACGTGGTTCACATTTGTGGGCTGTGCGAACACAAGGAGTTCGTTGTTTCAAACAAACGGCCTTGAACTGAGAGTGTTTTCACTGAGAACGAATTAAAAATGAGGTTTTTGATGAGCTGACTGACCTATATTCCAAATCGAAAGAAAGCGATTTGTTGAAAAAAATCATGTGGGTGTGATGACTTTTTGTTCATTTCGTATGAGAATAAGAGAGAACCTTTTAAGTGTAGAGTGAACTCGTTGTGCTTGAACTCGCGAGTCCTGTTTATCTGATGCTAACAGAAATGAATTTTGTAGCTATATTACTTATCATTCTATAAGGGACAATGTAGTCTGTTAGGTGTGTCGTTTGTACAAAGCATTCCGGCCATAAAATGAGGACCTGTTTTTCCCGTTGAGATTCTCCGTCTCATTTTGCCTCCAGGATGTCAGTACGGGCAAGCTAGGGAGTATAGTAAGCAAAGGGTGTTTTCTTACTTTGACATCCCCGTGGTTTTTCAGTTTTAGCGGCTTTGGAGGTCGGAAACAGGGAAGTGCTAAGTGCGTGCGTATCAGCTGTTCAGCGGCTAATATGACATATCTGAGAGGAGGGTAGAAAATAATGTGAACAATTTTCCCTACAGATGGCACTGCAAACTTCCAAAGATGAATAGTACTCAGTGCGGTGGAGCGCTTCCGGAAAATGTCACCTGCAGTGGGGTTGGTGACCACTGCCCTGCGACTGAGACATCTCGGCAAACGGTGTGAGAAAGTCGGTGCACATCAATAGTGTTACTGAATGGGCAAATAACTAAATAATAGAACACTTAACTGAAGGAGTATGAACGTATTCACTTATCTTGATGGGGTGTAAGGTGATACACAAAACCAAACACGTTGAGTATTCAGTACACTTAGTAGTTCTAACATAGGTTACGGCATCCAACGAATTACCTCCGATGAAAAATAGCACCAAGTAGAGCACATTCGTTCAGCCTCAGCTTTTTCACTTGGATAGAGATACAAGGACTGCAATCCTTAGATTATGTCCAAAAGATAGTATAGGCATTTCGTCTTTCCTGGATTTTTCTGCATACGGAAGAAGGCATATTCTTAGCCCAGCACATAAAGTTATGGAATCTTGTACTTATTTCATTTTTCCTCTGATATATCCAGCGTAACTTGTGTTGCTTTCCGTACTATTCACCATAGTTTCGGTTGACGCTATGAAGAACACTTCTGGGTTACTCGATGAGTTAGATGTCTCCCAATAACCTTCCTTGGTTTCCACGGTACTCTTCACACACCAGTTAAGATCATCACATGATTCAGTCACCACAGTTGATGGTGCTGGATGTTCTCCGCGATTGAAGTACCTGTTGCACAACCAACTACCCGTTTCCCAATCACCTCGTTACTAATCCATTGCTGCCATCCAAAACCAGCGACATTTCTGGGGCATCGGTGGTCAAAAACCTGAACACGCCTCACATCATCTGTCCGCAGAGGCCATGTTTCGCAACCATACAACAACCTAGCGCTCACTGTAGCCTGGTACACGCGGCCCTTACGACAAAGTGATGTACCTTTTTGACGCCACAAGTGACGCGATTCGAACCTTTGAGATTCTTGCATCGACTTCATCAGACACACTTCCATCAGAGCTAATACAACTACCGAGGTATGTAAGATGCTCCACAATCTCCAGTGGCTCTCCTTGAACTGTAAGGGATATGTTCAGTCAGTCTATTCAACAGAGTTTGTGCTTCACCTTGGTCTTCAAAGATGAGATCGATGTCGTCTGCGTATTCCAGATCGACAAGGTTCTCACCAGCAACAATTTGAACACCGGGGTTTTGAAGACCTTCCAGCGTTCGACTCATTATTTCATCAATGACGAATTTGGATAAGGGCGGAGAGAGTGGACATCCTTGTCAGACACCACGTTTTGTGGGGAAGCTTTTGGAAAGTTCTCATACACTGTCACGCCCAGAAGTAGGTGAATACAGGGACTGCATTATGTTCACAAACTTCTGGGGCATACCCTGTTGAGAAAGTGTACTTAACAACACTGACCGATCGACCGAACCGAACGCACCCTCGAAGTCAATGGGTACCAAGTTTGTGGGTCGTCTGTACATATGGCGTTGCTCTAACACCTGACGGAGTGGGAAGTTTTGGTCGACGCAGCGTATACTCGGTTGAAATCCCGGTCAATCCAGCGGTCAATGAGTTGATTCTTACTATCACACACTATCAGCTTGGCCCCACCAACATTCGGGACTCCTTTTAGGACAATCGCAGAGTGATTCGTAACGATAATAAGATGGATGATTGTCACAGGGTATATGGTATGCGCGTCTTGAGTCCAACAATTACCACTGAGAGAGAGGAAACAAACCTTACCACTGTTGGTTAGAAGTTGGAGCAGAACAAGCATTTATAGAGAAATGAGAGTGTTCTTAGTTTGAAATTTGAATGTAAATCTACTGAAACAGGTTAACCTTGCTTCCAACAATGTAACGAGTCATTGGTAAATTAGCCTACTCCTTCAAAAATCAAATCGTCCAAAACTGCCGTATGATCTCTGAAGGTTCGCTTTTGAAGCAGCACTTTTTAAAGATGGTCAATCAGGTGATCTTTTTTGGAGGTAAACAAGTTCACTGGTGAAAAATCGGACAATTTTTGTAAGACGTTTTAAGAAACCCTCAAAACATGTGTTAAATTTATATCTACTAAAGTAGTCTGTCTTCTGGAAACCCCTCCTGAGTGGGACAGATCAAAAGTGGCCTTGCCTGAGAGGTGGTCTCTCTTGAGAAACTAGTGAATAAACGAGAGCCATAATGTGTAGAGAAAATATTTTGCTATTTTTGGTAGTGTACTCTCCTCCTGGGACAGCTAACGTTAACTTCGTATCCCGTACAAACTGTCACACCGTGATCAACAAAGCTGGTTCAGACGGAACTTCTGCCTTAGTCTCATTTGCGTCATAGGTAAATTTCATGCTAATCTGAGCGATGAAGCCCGAGCCCTTCGGTGTCAGTCTAGCTTTCGAGTAAATTGAGCTAGGTATGATGCTTTGGAGAGGTAACGGGACTTTCGTGTATCTAGCTCAACACTAAATGAGTAAAAAATCCACTCCGTAAACAACCCCTATGAGTCTATCTGATGTGCCTCTGTATGGAGAGAGTACCATGCATGGTCGGACGTTTTTAAAATGACTCAAAAATCCCCCTAACGGAGAGTCGTTTGTCCATTCTAGTAGAAGCCAGTCCTTTTTCAAGTTGATACCGACAAAAGTAAGGTGAGTATTTCGACAAGGACCTACGCAGTGTTATAAAAGTTGGACTAACTAACATCTTGCCAGGAGCCACAGATTGCGGTGTTCATTAACAGAATCCACACCTGGCATTCCGATCGCCCCTGTCTGGGGGCGAACAAGCTGACTGCATCCCAGTAATTGTGCAGTTGTGAATGAATACGGTGCACCAGCTGATGCGATCTAAATGAGTTTTGAAAAAAAGTGGAACAAAAAATGGAAACGTCAGTTTTCAAGTGTTCTTTGGGACAGACTTGCTGTTCTGAATCATTATGGTTAGTTACCCATTCTGTCATCTATAAAATGCGTCCCTAAGCCTTCTGGTATGTACTAGATAGGACTGTTTTTACCCTAATTATCCATTTCGATTTAAGTTCAGCCTCAAATGCGACCACCTCTCTTGTTAGCTAACGACAAAATAAACGGTAGTCTATGCCAACTATCGCTCCAACAGCCCATATATTTTAGAACACGGAATTCCTGGATCACTCGTATCACTCTACGACCTGGGTAGAAAACAAACGAAAACTAAAGTAATTCTTAAGACCGCAAACGGGCCATCAGCGACCATCCAATGGTGCCATATGATTGGTTAGTTTTGTTTTCTGAAGGTCCAGAGCGGCAAATGAAACAAAACATGTAAATTTTGTCCTATTCCGCCTGATATCTCTGGTTTTTAATCAAACAGAAACAAGCAGGCTTTGGCGCGCATACAAAAACAAACCAACAATCCGGTTGAAGAAACACACGGATACAATTGTCCGATGAATTAAGGCAGATAAACGAACATGTTCTTCCAACCGAGCGGCCTGAATCATGTTATCATGGCATGCTCAATTGTCGGTCCATTTCCGGGGTTGATGTTCAGAAAGCGCACAGTCTGTTTGTGTGCGTGTGTTGGTGGGTGAGTAGAAAAGTTTGTCTTTGTCGAGGTGGCCGTGGTGGTTGGGGCAACCGTTGATTGTGTCACTGCCCAATCTACAACCGGATGAGACGGAGATTTTGGTTTACGCTTGTTCTTCTGCAGTACAATAACAATGACAGTTGCAAGCTGCCGTGGAACTGGTGGTGCGTTTCCGCTTGAGTCCGGGCGAACAATTAGCATGGCTAAACGCAATAGTTTACCCAATTGTGTCAGACTGTCTGCCTTCAGTGGCCTCGTGTTTCGTGTAACTTATTATTGAAGGTATGTCTTAATCCAAGAAACAAGTTGGCCTGCAACGCACGCGTACAAACACACTTTTGGGAGCCAAGTAGAGGTGAATTCCGAAGGAGGGGTGGTCTCCTACATGGAACAAAGCTTACATTAGGCGGGACTAATTGAACAGTTATGTACAATTTACTGGGCGCAACCACGGTCAAATCAAGCGTAAATCTTCTGTAACAGTGTTCTGTGATTTTGCATATAGACCGTAAGCCTTCGTCGTGCAAAAAATTGAAATACTGGGCAGTTGTTTAGTCAGAACACCTCACTTGTGTTTCGTATATGCAACCAAGATAGTCTCTTTCTACTCTACACAGTGGAGTTTTCAACCTGGGCGAATGGGGATTTTCTGGGGAGTGGCGAAGAGCACGAATGAGTCGCTCTGATTTTTTTCTACCTGAGACTATCATGTAATCGAAAAAACAAACCAACACAATACAGCTCGAGCGATTTCACCATCCATGTGAGCCTTTAGATGAAAAATCGACCAAATCGCTGTTCATGTCAGGGACTGATTTTCTCAGCTTCCCGAGGGCTACGCCTGCCTGATAAGCCGCAAACAAGGCGAAACCAGCAATGAGCTGTCTGTGGATTTTGAGCAGTCGGCCCTTGCTACGTGATCCGCAATATAAAATTAGTTTGCAGAATTGGAGCACCTAATACGTTTGACATATTACAGAATCCTCCTGTATCCCGTATCAGTAAGAATATTCTTACTGGAGTCGGTCCAATCCTTCTTGCGTCCATCGTCAAAACTCTTAAGCCACTAAACGAAGGTGGGTTCGGAATTGAATTGAATATTTGTGGTAAAAAGCCAGTCTGTAGGCATCCCAGACTAAAACACGATTAGGATACGCAACTAAGGGTTAAGGTCACGTGTCATACCGCCAAGCAGCACTGTTCAGCATAAACTAACTAGAGAATCCCACATTGTATGGTACAAGTTGCCGCACGTTTTCCGCCCCTAACCTTAAGGAACAGAAGTCAGCGAAATACACTCAGTTGCATACTAGTTTGATTTTCATGGGGAACCCAGCTGAGTCCCTGTTTAAGGATGTTCTTCTTCAACCAGGCCCCCTCAGGTCTCAGCTGATACGATAATCGAGATATCTCAATACATTTTATAGACGTAGCAGACTACTCATAATGTTTCTGAAATCTCATCGACAGCCCATGATCGGTTTCTTCCTTCTTACAGCTCATTATATGGATCATATCCAGTTGAAGAAGAACATCATAAACGAGAGGTACACCTGGTTTTCAGGCGAGTCTTCCGGGAAGACTAAATTGGTATTCAAATGAGTGGTATTTATCGGAAAGCTAGCGCAGTTCTTTTAACCACGTGCCCTAATAGGAAATAATCAAATTACTTATCTGCCTAATTTTAGTTATCCTTCTGTACATACGCAATGCGTACAGTGGAAGCAGACAAGTAAGTCATAGGAAGACCTTACCAAACTCAAAAGCCATGTAATCCTGCGAAGCTTTGTACAGGTTTGAATTGCTCACTATTGCTGTTCAGGGAAGAAAACTTCATTTGAGCATTCTTACTTTTACTCCAGAAATAACATCAGCGCAAAAAATGTGTTTTGGTAAGCTTTTGAACGAATCACTCTCTGGCCAAAAAGGAAGTATCTCCTCGATCCACAGGATACTGTGGATGTCTTTTCGCCGCAGATCTTGTGATCAATTCTCTCAGGCTAATGGAAAAACTTACACTATGATTTGTGCGACACTCGAGGGAGTATAGTACAGGTTGATGAATCGCTCACTAGTAAAGATGGTACATTCCATAATGCCATGACCAATGGACGACCACCACACCAAAATGAGCATAATGCACTAGATCTACACGATCTTCACTAACGCACTCCCTTAATTGCAATGCGGAATCAGCTGGTTCAAAATGGAGACACTAATCATTATCACAGTTTCAATGACACCGCGGCATCTCAGATCGTCCCACTCACCTTGTCATCATGCTCTCATTTTGTCCAATGGACGGAACAAACCTACGCGTACGTTAGACGTACTGCTGGTCAGGTTACTGCGGTCAAGGTCACTGTTTGGTCTGTAGTCAAAAACCTTTGTCGGTTAAAATACCAACATAGAAATGCGTTCTCGTAATGAATTTATGTGGTGTTGTCACTGTGCTGCTTTGCTCCCAGCGACAGAAGTGAATGGCAACACAGTTGAAGATTATTAATGTCACGAGTCATGGTCAAAACACTCAATACTACCATAAAATTGAATCACTAGACCACTTTGGGAGAAATTTCAGGAGCGTAGACTGAGTATTATGAACTGGAAATTTCTGGCAAAACAGGTCGAGAACTCGTCTCTGGTAAAGGATGTTACCATGAAACTAAATTAGTAGTAATGTTAACACTGATCTTCACGTTACAGTAGACACCAAAACACGGTCATTTTGTTCACTTAAGACTTTATTCTGTTGTCGTTTTGACATCATGGTTCAGCAAAATCAATCCCAAACGGTGTAAGTCCTTTGCGTCGACTTGCTCTTCGCACGTTCAACTTTCTGAGGCTAAACTTCATGAATTTCAACGCTCCTCAAAAGTCGCAGAGAGAAGTACACCGCTTAAGCTTAGTAGAGCCCCACGACAGCATTACGGTAAGTGAAGACTGTGCTGAGTTGCGTTTTTCATCTACCGTTAGGCCTCATGTGACATGATAGAAGATGTGATACCGACGCAGATAAACCTCAGTGTGTCTGATTCACTGAAATCATGCTACGCTAAGCCAACGCGGGCTATAAAACTTCGGTGATGGCAACAAGATGGCGTGCATATAGCGACGCAGTCTCGGCACAAGGCAGCACTCATATGGTTACAGAAAACTCTTAGTCTTCCTCCGCCTCAAGTTTTAAAAATATCTTCTTCTTCGGCTGCTGCCAACGACGAAGATTTGGTGACAATGACAGCGGTGTTGAAGGTAATCATATTCGTGGTTTGCACAGTTTTCGCTGTTGTCCTGGCAGGTTTGGCTAGCGAGTGGACCTATCATTTGTAGGTGGTATCGACAGTAAAGTTGGCTTGACTGTATACATTACCAAAACAAGACCCAACAAGGAGTGCCTCACAGGAGGCCTTGACCCCTCAATGAGATGCATTTTAGTTGTTAAACAAGATGCAGTACCATTTGGCCAAAATCACAAGGGGACTAATCACATCCCATCTTAGGCTGTCTAGGCAAGGCCGTTGATACTGAGCTCGGCAATTGGGTTTTAAACGTATCATCACCAACAATCCGAATGTCCAGTGTGACAGTGAAGCCGACACACCACTACTCCATTACGCACTGAGAATGTCACCTCGATTGGGAATGATAAGTTTGGAATCATCCTGCCCACTAGAAACCTGCAAACTCAGGAAGCTGAACTCAGGAAGTTCCAAGCGACCACAACACGAGAGGTCGAACAGGGGAAACAACGAAATTTATGATGCTGTGCAAATAACACCAGAAAGATGGGGAAAAACATTACCAAAGAGGGACGCAGACCACCACTTTGTAAAATGGTATAAACCATATGAATATGAAGTGACCGCAAAATGATTCAAAAATGACAGTCATATTCGAATGACCGAAAGAAACAACGGGGTTCGTACTTGGAATTAGTGAACTGATATCAACATAGTACCCCAGCGTGTCACCTGATCCACTGGGTGTAAACAGAAAGGCCGATTAACTATGACCTTCACCCCAGACAAACGTGAAAATTCCCGGACAGTAACCTAATCTGCTTTAAAATTATTAATTCGGAATGAAAAAGCCCTTCAAAACAAAATCAGCGGTTTCTCGAAGCATGAATAAAGTCAAGAGAAGTACGCTGTACGCAGCATCTTGGTTCACTTTGTTTCGTACGAAACAAAACCTACAGTTTCTCAGTTTTTCAAGAAGTAGTTAACAATTTCTGTGGAGATTCCGTGAATTCGAATCGAATACCGTCCCCACCACCTGGGGTCTTTGTTCGGGAGTGGTAAAAAATTATGATTTAAGAAAGCTCTTGAGAAGACTCAAAAAGAAAGATGAGTATGCATCGTATGCTGCCGATGGTCATGAACATTAAGGTGTGTACATCTGTTGTTCTGTTCCACACTCCAGCCCATAGAGACTGAGAGACTATCGCCTCCCCCTAGATGTGTGGGGATGGGCTAACGGTCCTCAAAACCACTCTGTTCACTTTACCAACGAAGCCTAGTCTCGTTGAATATAGCAAGAGCCATTGTGTTCTGGGGAGGTTGACAGCCAACCGTTTGCTCCATTCGAAAGTCACCCAACGATTTCTCCAAAAGAGGCCGTCAACATACTGAATGCTTTTATAATAGTATTCAGTAAGGAACATATTGTACTCTATTTACTTCCCCACTTTGGTTGTCCGCAAACAGCCCTCAGTCCCGAAACCATCTCAAACTGAAGATTCCAGGCACAATCTTTTCTCAGAAAAGGGCGCACACCGAATCCTGTCGGTATCGGCATATTTCTCCCACCTATTGAGGCTTGCAACATATTCGCATCCGTAAAGTTCACCCCTTTTCAAAGTTTCAGTCCTTTTGCCCATGACTAGGAATATCTCGTTTGTTTGTTTGGTCGTCGTCACCTAGACTACTGTTCAGTTGTCCATGAAACTACCTGCCAGGTTTAATTTTTAAAAGCGCCCTGTAGGTCACGGCGGCTTCGTGTTGGTCTCAGATGCCCTGGTGCGTATCACACGCATGGGATGAGTAGGACCAACACCTTGAAGGACGCAGGTGCACCAGACGAAAAATCCAATGGAATTTTCGAGTAAACACTGTGGTCAGACGGTTCGTCCCAAAAAACAGTAAAACTGGCACACATGTATGGAAACTACCAAAGTTGAAGTTGGTAGGCTCAATGGACTGATGATTCGGTACCTTGGAGAACTCCGCTTACCTGGCCGTCCTAAATAAATCCTTGCAATTTTCCTGATAAAAAGAGTCAAACTATTAAAGCCCAGCAGTCTCCTCCAAAGCTGCAAATTCATGATTACATTCCTATACACGTCACACAATGGTCAGGTCAATGGTTTCGTCACAGCTACAGTACCCAAACGAAGCAACAAACTAACGGTGATGAAAGTTGTTCGTTTGAACAAAAGGATTTCATCCACACAATAAATACCCCGTTTGAGTTTCACGTTGAGTATAGTTTCTGCTAAAACGAACTTAAATCAAGCACCAAAAGGAAGGTTGTGGATTTCTTGTGATACTGCTTCATCAATTCGTGGTGGACAGCAGCTTCGCAACTGAAAAAAAACTATCCAAAATCAATCCGACTAGAGGTCAGGAACTGACTCTAATGAAGTTGACAACATGCGGATTCGAGCAACTGACAGTTAAGAGAGATATTTACATTGATATTAAGCTCCAATAAAGATTGAATCATACAGCGCCCATTGCGTACAAAATAAGAACACCTAAGATTCGTTAAAAGGCGCCATATACAACCAAGGTTTGGGTAGCATTCCAGAAGTTTAAACCCTTATTTTTTTATTGGAGATTTTGTCCTGTAACTGAAGCCAATCTATATTGAAAAGCACTGTATAGATGTTTCATTCTTATCGGGAGTCATCAACAGTGCGAATCTCACGAAACCCCAAGAAGTCTCGAACCCGCGACCTCCTCTCTAGCAGTTTGTTTGTGTCATTCTCCCATTTTGAGAGTAGTTAATTCTACTGTGAAAGTCAATTAACACTTATTGTTTCCATTTATCATGAAATCGTTTCGCGTTCTAGTACCATTGAGGATTCACCTCGAATGGAATCTCCTTGATAGGAATGGAATTAATGAGTGCTCGTTTCAACTGGTTCGCTTCGCGTATCGACTTCCCTTTGGTGTGGAATCTACCTCAAATAAGTAAAAAAATGTTTCCATCCTCAAAACGTCATTCAAAGCAGTTATAAACCACAGATTACACAGATTTCTATGTCAAGACGCAAGTATTGTATCACAGTCAATCGTTTCAAGCGGCCTGAAATTTTCCCCTTACTGGGTGTTGCTTAGTTGAGTTTGATAAATCCGAACTACTGCTGAACCAATCAGTAATCAGGTCGGTACTTAGTTTGTTCGACGAGGCTGTCCCCCCAGTTGGCAGTCGGCCTCCGCCGTGGTGACTATGACTAGACTTGGCAAATGCTTCTTTCAAACGATCATACTTTTGTACCAAAGTTTCTAAAGTGAACAAACAATTAGGTTAGTTCGCGATCCTTCCATCAGTGCTAACGTACAGAGTGGGTTCATGGGTTCTACTAAACGTCTAGTGTGCGTTAAAGTATGTCCGAGAAACTGTAATGTGTACTAGTCGTCGTGTGTGCTAGCGATAAGTTTGATTAGTGGCCAATAAAGTTTAAGCAAGGTTGAGAATGTCGGACATGGATGCGAGAACCAAAATTTGTTTTGCGTCATCATTAGTGTCTTCTTCAGAGATGCCGGCAGAAATGTACCTTCATGTTATAAGTTTTACAACTTTCCCTGTTATCATACACACCTCTGCATTAAGGTAATCACCTACGTTTCCCTTGCGCCAACAAAATTTTCGGGAATTTGCTGAAGGAATCTGAAATTCTGCACGGGTCATAATCTTGATGCTCATCTCACGTTATTCCGTGTTAGTTCCCTTACGAGTGCTCAATGCTTAATGTTGTTTGCGGAGAGTAAAACTCAACGAGGAACCAAATCTTCTCATTTACTTCCCGCATTTAGTCACAGGAGAGACCAAAATCTTTTTTCCTGAGCGACTGATCGCGTGTAATGGTTTTAAATGACTTGAGTAATCCAACCGAATGTCACTTTGAGCCACTGATAGGTTTTTCTACAAACTAAAGGGCACTTGATGATATTTATGGGTGTTCCAATTAACTACGGAGACCACTGAGAAGTCGAATCCCTCCAGATGGGTAGCATGTGTTTATTACGCGGAAATTAGCGCTTCCTGTTAAGTATGAAAGAACAACAGGTTATCTTACACCATGATTGCAAACTACGTCCAAAATGTTGTTGCTAAGATGTTGAGAAACCCACCCTCTACACTTTTCAACAGACTTACATAACAGCCGTCGGACCGCAGACTCTATCCGTAATCCCTGGTGCTGCCTACGTGGTATAACTAAGCATGTGCTAATGTAGTTTTATCTCTATGAATCACCCCAAGCTAAACAAAACTTAGCGAACACTGTCCAAAATTACATTTTTCTTTACCTAGTAAATGTACTTCCTTACCCAATTCACAGGATACGGGTGTGGAGTAAGGTTTCAGACGAATCTCGCAAACGCCCGTTGTTTTGTTTCCTTCATAGATTTGATTCACAAAGGCGTCAAATGTTACTTCCTTAGTGTTCAGATTTCGATAATATGTCACAGTGAAATTTCAGTCATTCAATACGGGAACATACAGTGTACTATCATCACACCATCACACGGCGCATAACGTTTAAAGATGACGTTTATTTCGGTGCTGACAGCCCTGTTATGATCATAGCTTTATAGGAATGTCAATATCATTTGCACTGAGCTAGCACTGGATAAAGTGCTTCTGAAAAAACAACAGACGATCTGGTCGACTGATCGACTCCGATCACCATCAATTTAATTCAATGCACCTTTCAGCCCACGCATGACTTAGTAACTTGTGTGCACTGGAAATAATGTCTTGCTGGTTTGTTCCACAGGAAGAACGGAATATCCTTGTTCACAAATTTCGCAAATGCCAGCTTTGTGAAATTATTTTTTTCTGGATAAAATGCTGGTGGTTTCCGACAGACTGCACGCAGCATGGATTTTGCCTGGAGTTGAGACCAATTGTGCGTAACTGAACTACCCAGTGCATAGTAGAGATTAGAAATTTCCCCAAGAAAATGGTATGAACACCGGGTGGATTTTATCCATGGAAAAAACTACTGGGTTTATCACTCACAAAACCAACTAAACCGAACGGAACTTGTTGACAAACAGAAACGATAAATGGAGATACTTGAACCGAGCTACAGGACACAAAATGAGACGTCCACACTTGCTTGTGCAACCACTGTACTTATCGCATAAGACAGGACGAAAGACAATACCAGGGTAGGTTGATCGCACAACCCACTATCAATCTGAGATTACTGTGTCCACCAGAACCGACGAGTTTACTGCGCAATTCCTCCTCTCCAGATGGGCTGAAGGGCTCACTTACAATCCTTTAGATACTGTCAAATCCTTTGGTAGTGGGTCGAGGGTAGACCTGCATTCGGGTATTTCTATTTCTTTTCTATCAGATGCGTCATACACCCGGACCAGTGAGGACACAACTTCAAATAGGCACGTCAAATGGAGCTTGGGCAGTTCATTTCCCTCCGGTTTCTTTCGAAACCCATTCGATAGGGAAACAGTGACAACGGTATGGGAAAAGGGAATGATTTGTCACCAGCATGGGAGGCTCCCGATCTCATCCTTTAAAATATCGACCCACAGGACTCCTCCCGGCCCTACATAAGGTTATGGAATCTGTCAATTCAATCAATTCAGTTTATCAGCTATGAACCATGTACCATAGGCACATTGGTTCCAGCTGCTACAGTTTCGATCACCTGAGAGTGGGAGAGTACGGGAGATACGGCCAAGCCTTGGAGCCGATGGTATGTTCAGTCATTTCTGGAATTGGTTAGCTACGCAATGAAGGCGATAGCTTTGGTGCATGAGCGCCACTGGCTGTGCGATTAGGCTATTTCTGTCAGTGTCATTATTCACTGGTGTGTTGAGTCCCGGGGTCCCCATCCAGGGAGGCTGCAGTTGTCGGCACAACTAAGTTTACTGGTTAGGGTTTTAATACTTTATTGCCAGGTCATACACTGTCCACCTCTCGGTCGCTTCCACTCAGCACAGGGCTGGGCGAAAAGAGCTCCGAGAGGCAGACGATCTTCTGGTATGCGGAGTACATGTCCTGACCAGCGTAAACTATGAAGCGTGAGTAATTCATCCATCGCGAGCGAGTTCCTTCTTCCTAGGACCAGCTGGAGTATGTCAGCATTACTAATCCGATGTTCCAACCAAACCCGACTAATGCTTCGGAGACACCGATAGACAAACACTGACATCTCTCTTATGTCGTCTGCGCGTAGAGGCCACGTCTCTGTTCCATAAAGCAGTATTGATCGCACCGCCACAGTGTAAACTCTGTCTTTGACAGACAAACTGACTTCACGTCGGCGCCACAGGTATCGGAGGTTGGCAAAAGTCACCTTGGCTTTCCCGATTCGAGAAGTAATCTCATCTCCAACCAGTCCACCGGAACTTATGGAACTGCCCAGGTAAACAAATCTGTAGTCGCCCACGTATGGAGCAGCACAACATAGAGTCCGACACCAAACACGGGCTTGGGATAAAACCCTCCTGCTTATAAAATCAGCTGAGTGCATGAGAGGGGAACAGGGAACAGGGTCAGAAGTGAATTTCACCTCCCCAAAGCATCGGGTAGATTTCATCTTGACGTTCTCTTACAAAAAGCTAGTGTCCTATAACTTTAGGGATAGACTGTTTTAGTGGATGTAAAATCACCTTGTGAAACCATTGGTCCGTGTTCGAGTAAATTGGACAGTCTTTAGATCGAGTATGGCTTCACCTGGTTTACCACAGAAATGAGTGCTGAGACCTCATTTTTCTCAATTTTCAGCAACAAGCTTCGTCAATCCTGCTGTTTTCAGACGACAGCAAAATACGATGACAAATGTGAATATCAGAAGACTTTCCATCGATACAGTCCGAGTTGGATAGGGCATATAAATGGAATACTGAGATTTCCCTCCACTCGACGAACGCTAGTGCCATGTACTATCCATCTAACATGATGTCGAATGGGCCTAGATGCTGCTGCACAGGAACACAGAGGAGAAGGACCTAAGAGTTACCGTTTAGAGTGATCCAGGACGCCCAGGAAAATGTATGCGAGCTTCCAGGATTGAAAACTGACAGATAGGACTACTACAACATACCAGTGACCCTTTTGGCAAAGTGATTTTTCTAAAGATTCTGCCAACTTACTTCCAACCACATCTCGAGTACGGTGTACACGCTCGGAGTTTGTTGCATCAATAGCAAAAGCGAATGCTGGAGAAACTACAGAATGGGTTAAAGAAAATGACTCCGAGTTTGCACATGTATGAATAACAGCAACATCTGATAGCTGTAGTTCTGTATCCCATACAATATCATTGGTTTGGAAACCTCATTATTGTGTGCTAAGCACCGAGGTAGCCTGGTGATCCGCGCAGATCTCTGTTAGCCCTTGTGCACACGACGCATCTAAGGGGTCACTAGCTGAAGCTATCACATAAATCATGTTGAATTCGCTGTCACCGTTTCTCATTTTTCGTATAGGTTTCGAAACACTGGATTTCCTGTTTGCCTGTTGATTGACTGTGCTTAAAAACCAACTCGATGCATTTTTCAAAAGCGCTTGTTATGAGCACGTTCGAATGGCTTATAATACACAAAGATCTATCATCTGGCAATGCATTAAATGCACAACTATCAAAATAAAACCACATAGTCTAAAGCTTATTGGACTAACAAAACCCTCCCGAAGCTCGAACTGATGCTTGGAGCAGCTCTATCTTCAGTTTTCCACGAACATTTGCTTGTATCATCTCTATTTCACAGCCTATTGTAGTATTTTGCTCATTCATTTGTTTTTAACGTTGTTTCCAAACTTCCAAATGCACAACTCTGTCAGACATTAGCATATCAATAGAGGGAGGGAAAAACATACGTGGATTGTTGATCGAACAGCTTCAGCTCACATGCCGTCATCTCAGGTAGGGGAGGATGCGACACCTGTGAGGAAATGAATATGGAGCAAATACTATCTAACACGGCTTTTTTCATAAAGGACACTACTCACAAGGTTGCTGAAAACTCTTCGACAGCCCACGACCGGTTTCACCTTTCTTGGGGCTCATCAAGTAGACACAGTCCCCGAGTTTCCGTCAACCTTATGTTATACTAACACAGTTTATCAGTATGGTACCAGACATTTAGGCTGGCATTAAACTATAGGGGATGTTTCCAGATATTTAATAATTGAAAATATTTCCAAGTACTTTCCAAACTCAGACAGTTTGTTGCACAAGTGGTTCGAAATCCCATTTAACCAACGCTCTTGCCGTCCTCATAGATAGTCAGCCGCGTGAGTAGTGTAGATCACAAGCTAAGTCCGTAGGTTTGATTCATCATTGGATATAGTAAGCAAAGCTCTGGTGATTTCGTCAATTTTTCTCGATTTAGTCCGATGTACAAAATATAGAGAATTTTTGGAACATATGGGTCAGAGCAGTGGTCTACTTCATTGATGAGCGTGTTAAGTTTGGCATCGGCACGATTTCTAATTTACGGTATATAAAGGTGCCAACTGCTATGTCGTCCCTTGAGCTGAATTAGACATTGGCAGTTGGCCACAATTCAACAACTAATGCTTCATGGTTAACACTTACTGATGAGTTGTGTTCTCAAAATGAAGAATCCGACAATTTATTTAAGCCAAATAAAGGATAGCAAGTGAATCCCTCTTAGCGGTGGCGAAAGCTAGAAAATCCGGTGTCTAAAGGAACACCATATTGTGGTGGTTATTCACTGTAACGCCATATATCCAGTCAAAAACGTCTACGAGCAACTTTATAGACAGTTCGTTTGGATTCGCTTTCGGGATAACCAGGGAGCTAGTACAGAATCTGTCAGGTCAGGCTAGTTATTGATGGCCGTGTACAAGTATGTGCACTTGGAAAAAGAGTCCAACTTTGTATTTAAGCTTTCGGAATGTCCGTTAGATCTTTCGAAAACGAGGAAGTTCCCTTGACCGACAGCGTGAACATGCGGCAAGGAGGCAAGTGGAAAGTAGTACGTTACAGGATCGAAAAGGAAGAAAAAAGTTCTTCACGATGAGAAACGGTGCGATATATATAGTCCAGATTGCAATTTTTCACTTGGATGATATGAGAAACGAACGCACGATAGCCAGAGCTAATTCGGAAATTTTGTCTTCGCGGGACGTAAATGTAGTTCTGCAGTACTGAGGTGAAAGATTCCCGACTGATTTCTACATCTGAACAATTGAAAATCACCTCTTTCCACTTTTCATCGAGTAAAGCAGCTGGAGTTGTGTTTTAACACAATAATGCCACAGACCCCACCACTTAATTTGATACATGAGTTTTCCAAACATGCTTTCTCTTGCAGCAGGGTTTACTTCTCGATTGAAAAACCCCTGACGATTCAGAAGGGGGTTTGAAGATGATATTACTCCCTGTTCTACACAATGTGAAACCGTATAGTTAGTGTTGACAGGAAACTCAACTGAATCTCTCATTTATGATATAAAACGCGAATGTACCGCACAAAGACCACCCCATGTTTCAGTTCGAACGATAACCAAAACGCAGAAATATACTGAAGCATAGCAGGTGGACTATGTCTACTTGATGAGCCCCGAAAAGGACGATAGAGATAGTGGGCTGTTGAAGAGCTTTCAGAAAGCTTGCAAGTACTGTATTATGTCAAGAAAAAAGTACACAACGTACTTTTTTTAATCTCTTGCTGACTCCTGCTGTCTCCACTCCCAGACCACATGTGAATCCCGAACAAACGATCCTCTCAAGATGGGAACTCTTTCAACTTTTTCCTATGAAAACGGCATGTCGTGATTCATTGTCACATTGTTCCGCTATGGACACAAACTGTGCAAAAAATGTGAGATATGATTGCAATTCACGTATATGGCTGGGATAGATCATTCAGTACTGTGAGTGGAGGAATTGGGACTAAAAGTACTGTATGACTCATTAAAAACTAGACCAGCCCGCGCCCCTTAATGAACATGAAAAAAGGCATCGTTAACTCTGAGTTACGCTCATTTGTGCCTTTATTTGAAGCCGGCCTTAATACCGTTTCTTACCTCCATAGCACGCAAAGTTTTGTTTGAGGGGTTCAGATCAAATTCAGGTCAAGTTAAGATCCCAACTGACCACGAAATAAGTGGACAACCATTTTTCTTGATATGCGCTGAAAAGTTGAATGTCCCACCTTAGATGAGAGAGTAGAAAACACCGAAAAACGGTCGGGCCTAATAACGGTTGGTATATCATATTAATTTAACCCGTCCCTAGACCACAGTGAGACAGCCTGGTCGGTGAGTTCAAAATATTTTGAATCACAGTTTCAGACTGCCTAGGAACTGCTGCCAGGTTATCAACCCATAATTCGCCTTTGGCCAGTTTGGTTGTTTCCGCAAAAAGAATTCCAACTGTTCGAATTGTTGACATCTTGTAATGTCGTCTGGCAGCTTCAATCAAGAAAGTGTACAGTACTTGGTCCCCTTGAGCAACTACTTCCTGGAATTGTTTCCCTACTATAAGTGGTCACGCCAGCATATCGTGAATCTTCAAAATTACCAATTTCTTATCTGCAGTGAAGCGCGTAATTAAGAGGATGAGTCGAAGGTACAGAACGAAAGGTAACGCCATTTCGCCACTTGGAGGTTAGACATAATTTCAAAGGACGTACCGGTTTCTCCCGGAAACAGCCTGGGGTTGCTTAGCAAGATTCCGATGAAGTGGACGATGGAAAAGAAGCGAATACACATGATATATTTCTGGATGGTCGGTGGCTTTTTTAAAAAAATACGCTGTCATTGCTTACGGTGAAGTAGAATGTACTGTCCGAGTTTCAGGGCTTCGAGTGGAGATCACTTGAAAATTCCCGCGTGCAAAGCACCGAAGAAATGGGGTGCCTAGTGATTTTTTGCCCATTTTTACAAGCCATTATCGCTCCGTTATTCTTGGTAGATCCTTCATCCACAAATCGACGAAAGCATTTTAGTTAGCCTGGCAGGTGTCACAGTGGTGCGATACTTATTTGAAGCAAAATTCGATTTGGTATTTTCTCAAAGTGTTGTCTGTTACTAAGGGTAACAGAGTACTCAGCAAAATTTGTCATCACAGTGGTTTTCCGAACGCTCCGTCAAAATGCCGAATATCCATTCGATTAATTTAACTAGGTAGGTTCATTTTCACTACAAAAAACATCCAATAAGAGTCAGTAGGCGAAAGGTTGGTTAGAAGAGCGCTGTGAAATCCCATGTCGATTCCTTCCCACTGAAGGCATTGTGTTATAACGTGCAAAAAGGGTCCCAATTGTATTTATATGTGACCTATCCCCAGGCGGAAAAACCTTTAAGTGGACGATGTGGACGAGTCGTGCAGAAAGTTGACATAACCTGGGACCTGCACAAATCTGTTAGCACGAATATAGCTTTTGTATACGACATACATAGGGGCGAGATATTTCAGTGGTTAGAGCGCGAATTTACTGGCCAAAAGGTCCGTGGTTCGAACCCGACATCTGCATCTCGACTTGTCCTGTCTAGGCTTGGGCAACCTGGTAGTATCTCAGCCCTCGTGCTTTCTTCGGCTGGCATGGCAGCTAGGTACCGAAAGGCTTCTACAGCTGAGGGATTATTATGATATACAACATACTTAGTAACTTACTGATACATATGAACTATTGTGTGTAAATAAGTCCAGGGGTGGTTAGCACGACCCACGCGATCGTTAGGAAAGGCAGCGGATGTTTAAAAAATTCCACTATCAGGCTCACACTCCCTAAAGTGGTATCACTTTTGCCTGAAGTATGAAATTTACAAACCGGATTAGAAAGCCAAACGAATGTCGGATGCCTTGCTCCTCACTCAGTTGGTCACGGTGAGTTTGGGAAAGAGCCACCTACATCTCGACTGGATTCTCCTGTCAGCCAGACCACCTGATGGCTTCACGAAATATCTGACTATTCTGTCGTCAGCTAATGTTCCACTATACTCTGGTTTTAAAACAAAGTAGCAGTTGGATTTCACCACGTGAGATTTAAAACTGGATGCAAACGAATCCTACTGATTGCTGTAAGTAGTGGTGAACTGTTATGCTCTTTCGCTCAAGTGTTCTTTCCTACTTTATGTTTTCATATATTGTCCTGTACTTTCCACTTGCACGGGACCAATCACATCGGTGCCTCGTAGGTGTGTAAACAGAATAATTGACTATCATACCAGGAAGTTTGTACTGTGGGTAGGTGCGGATCTCTGTCCCACATACTTGTGCACTGTACACCGATTGTGTGCGTTCAATACCAAATGTCCTTTTACGGACGAGTATAGATTGTTGGAATCAGGAATTGAGAAATCAATAGCATTCTGTAGGATATTACATGCCACTACACCTGACCTCTGTGTGCAGTGAACAACACGTACTATGTGGGTAATAACTATTATTTAATGCAATTTCCAACAGCCATTAGCATACTGTGGTTGGAACGAACCTATTAGCTTACCGGAAGGTTCGGTGAGTTGTGGCGGGCTGATTGCAGTCACAAATGGGAACAACTAAACTACCGAACATAAGTGTTTGCTTGGGGTGGACTAGTGGCCCGCAATACTAACAAACCAAACCCAGCTCACATCCGTATCATGCACTGGGGTTAGTCATGTCCTGACTCGCCTTGGTCAATACGATGACAGTCATCGAAAGTCCATCCAGAACTATGGACCGATCAAGTTTGTCGTCAACGCTAGTGCCAAGTAGGCCCAAAATGGCGACAGCTAAAGAGCCGAATCCAAGGGTATTAACAGGAGACTCAACTAAGCCCCAACTGAATCTCTCGTTTGTGATATTTCTCAACTGAATGTGCTGCATACAGGCCACATCATTTTTCATGTGATAAGATATTCGAGATATTCCTGAGGGAACACACCGCAAGAGAGTCAGCTGGGATTCAGTCTCTCGGTAAAACCAATGTAATTTTCAAATAGGTGTAGTTCACCAATCGCATACAATTTAGGGTTCAACTAGAGCATAAGATTGAGGGAAACTTGGGGACTATGCTTCCTATTGAGACTCCGGAAGGGAGCAACTGGTCATCGGCTGTCGGAGAGTTTCCAGTAATTTTATGAGTAGTGTATGTCCTTCATTTTCCTTCATTAGTGAGCAAACAGAAATGATCGAATATAGAATTCCAACATCGGTGGCTTGCAATCCCCATGCGCCTGTAACAAATCAGCTGACTGATTGGAAAAATCGTTAGGCGAACGCACAAACAGGCAAGGGTCATGTGAAATCTGATTAGAAAACTGAATGTGTGGGGACAAGGACGACGTTGAGAACCTGTATTTTTGGACGCCAAATTAGAAATGCAGCACGCGATTTGCGCTGCACATGACCCGGTGGAGATGGCTACTGACAAAAAAGTTGGTAAGACGCAATGGAGTACAGGACGACGAAGGGTGGTAATACCATGCTGTTCTGTAATCAGTTGGCATGTGGCTAAATTTTCGCTTCATTGCGTCAATAAAGTTAGCTAACAGTTAGTGATTTGCACAAAATGAATGAGATTGATAGAAAGAAAGGATGAGGTGAGAGAGATGAAAAGATATAATTTTCAGATCGAGGTACATCTTATAAAGTTGGATGTCGTGGCTAACCGAATAAACTTACTTGCGCCTGACAACCGTCTACCGTCACCTCCAATTCCTCATCTTTTCACGACAAATCTAGATTTCAATAGACTGAACCGGACCATCATAAACGAGAGTTTCAGCTGGATTCAGTTGCGTTTCCTGACAAACCAAATTAGTGTGCAAATGAGAGCAGTTGCCGAAAACTGACATGGTTATTAGGTGGAGAACAACCAGTGTCGTGCGTTGGTGTTGCCGCCGATGAGGATAATGTTCTGCAAACAATAAAGTGGACAGGCCTTCCGTTCCATGTACTGTTTCAAAAAACCTGGGTCATAGCAAAATGAGTCTCGAGAAATACACTCATTTGCATATCAATTCGACTTTCACGGGAGACTCACCTGGAATCCAGCTGAATCTCCCGTTTATCATGTTCTTAAGATCATCTTGCAAATGAGAGTATTTATCGAGATCTGTCCAATCTGGGTACAAGTACAACATACGATTGACGGAAACTCGGGGACTGCACCTACCTGTTGAGCCCCAAGAAGGGTGAAACCAGTCGTGGGCTATCGAAGAGTTTTCAGCAACCTAATGAGTAGTGTTTTACGTCTGTACAAAATGGTAACCAGCACATATTTGATCAGTAATATAGCAGAGTACCATAAGGCCACTATATTCTCGTACAGCATCAACACTGTGGGTTGTATAGCCCCTCTACAAAACACAAGATTTGAGTGATTTATCTTTGAGTCCTAGCTGGCTGGTCACACTAATCAACGGATAAAATGCAAGACGTGATAGGGCAGTGACTATGAGATATGGAATCCCACGTATATTTTCCACTTTATACATATACTCACTCAAAGGCACCAAAAAATAGAGCGAAACTCCCCATCTGCTTCGGTGCTCAACGTGCAAATCAAGTTGCGATAGCGATGCGGCCAATAAGGCATCTGACGATAAAATATGGGCTGTTACTATGAAAATGTGCTTACGCTTGCTTTGCACGACATTAGTAAACTGACACCATTGAAGAGGGCACAGAGAACTGAGCTGCTACACCGGGTATATTTGGCTCTACCGTTAGGGTGCACACTAGTATTTCATTGAGGACACCAGTCGGCTGGGCTGTCGAACTCGTGTAGTACTACTCAGTGGGTCGGTAACCTGAACCAGCTAATAAGTTTCAGATACAGCAACTGGATCAAGAACAGTTCTGTTATACACGACTACAGTTGACTGGCTATTCGGGTTTCAGTTACCGACCTCTGCAATTTGTGTGGCGATTGACATCAGGGATAAAGCAACTCATCCAGTTAATTGATCAACGCAGATAATGAAATGTTTGGAGTGAGGCAGATGGTTTACCAGTTAGTGATGTGAAAGGCACCAACCTGTGCTACTAAACTAACAAGGACACACACTGCAGATGATGATAAGACCCTTTTGAGCACTAGTCACACTGAAGACATATCCTAAAAGAAGCAGAAGAATTTATCAATTCATCGGTTTAATTGCAAGTGACAACGCCCATCCATTTGAGTTTGGTGGACACGAAGTGTAGAACAACACTTATGAATGCCTGTATGCTTTTCAGGCATTTCCAGACTGGCAGAGGTGCTTAAATAGAGAAAATCCAGGGGGACTCGAGGCAGTCCAAAAAAAGAAGTGTCAATGAAGCCAAAAAAGCATTCGATGTAAAACAAATTAATGTGATGCTCCGATCGGGTCAGCCAGATTGACACTTTCGACTTTCAAGACGGCACGCAGTCCGGCGTTGATAGCTGTGGACGGGAATACAGGATGAATGCTCATCTAAGTCACTGGTTCTAGGGTAATTACGCTTAGCGTACAGGTGCAGTTTACCTACAGGTTCTTCGAAAATTACTCGACACCTTGATTACACCATCCCTTCATAAAAGAAGCCTCATGGTTTCTTATGCAACTGGTTTATCGGGACGCATATAAGTAAATTCTATTTGATCTCGTCCTGTTGGCCTAAACACAATCAAAAGAACGCTATCGGAGAAACAATGAAAGAACTCAAAGTGAATTAAATAAACTTGGTCTTTTCATGTGCATAAGATGAGGCAAAGTCTGTATGATAGGAATACCTACTATCTATTTATTATCAGGCGTTAACACGTGGACGGACGACAGTAAACCAGTCAAAAGTAAACGTCCAAATGGTTGAAACAAAAGGTTTATGGATGAACGGATCGCTCGGAGTCAAGTCGAGAACAGGTGTTATTAGTGTGTCACAAACACGAAAACTGGCTCGAATTGACTAAGTAATGACGAGCGGGACACCAGCAGCAAACTCACGTGAACACAAAGCTTGGATGTGTTGATTCTGAGACAGTGACTATCCTGACACTAGCTCCATGTAGTAGCTCCAGTGTTTGCCATAGCGGGTGCTTACATGGTGTCCCGTGTATAATCGGAATAGTGATAGTTTTCACGTCTTTTGTCAACCAGGAAGTGATATGTTCAGATACAGGCAGATAATGTTCTCGGACTGCTGCCAAAGTTGGAACACGATTGGAGCCAAACACATAATAGAATATTATTTATTTATCACTGTTTATTAAGTTCGACATTGAACAGGCAGACGATATTGCTCTCCTTGGTTCATAGCCTTCAAAGATGCGAGCCATTTTAAACAACTTAAATAAGTCTACCACACGGTTTGATATGTTCTTTACACCTGCAAAGTCTAAAGTGCTGCTAAAAGACCGGGTGGGATCAAACGCAGACCTCATGCTTGCAGACCAGTCAGTCGACGTGGTAGATAACTTCATTTACCTGGGCAGTTGTATAAGTTCAGGTGGACCAGCTGGAGACGAGATCAATTCTCGAATCGGGAAGAGCATGGCAGCTTTTGCCAACCTCCAATATCTATGGCGCCCACATGACGCCAGTTTGTCTGTCGAGGTCAGAGTATACACTTTTGGAGAGCTTACCGTACACTCTCACACGCTCGCAAGTCAACATTATAATGACAAACTTCCGGGGAATTCCTTGGTAAGCAAGTGTGCTAAGAAGAAACCGGTCAATCGAGTCGAATGCCAAAATTGTGGGTTGTCTATACGCATGGCGTTGTTGTAGCAACTGATGGAGTGTAAAGATATGGGCACCGCAACCCCTATCCGACCGAAATTCCGCTTGCTGCTCTCTAATTAATGCTTCAAGGAAAACCACGAGGGGACGAAGGACAAGCGACACCAAGTTACGATAGGAGTCAAGCTGACCCTTCTGTGGTTACCGCACTCACTATGGGCCTCCATTTTGAAAATGGTCACTATCACCAATTCGCTTCAGTTGTCTGGGGCAGTCTTGCTTATCCAAATGCAGGCAAACAGATCAGACAAGCGCCTACTGAGGACTTAAGCCTATTCTTGAACAATGCGGGTGGATGGTTATTTGGATCAGGAACTTGGTCTGAGAGGTGTGAAGTCACAAACCTGTGAGGTTGTAGGGCATTCCGGGTCACCATCCAACCAAGTATCTGACCGAAAAGCAACAGATAGCCACGAGAATTGCTGTTCAAAATGTTGGACCATGCAGTCGAGGCATCTATCTTTATTGAAGATAGTCGCACCAATTTGATGCTTATGGATTCGGGTACAGGCAGTATTCGGGGATTTGTCGCGCAGATCAACTGAAATAATCTTCGGGCATTCCCACCATTCTTCGTCTCTTCTATCTGTATCAAGCATAGTTAACGATAGGCGCGCACTCTAAGTTGCGCTTGATGTCTGAGTATTTGTCTGGCTGAATTATGCTCGGGACCGTCAGAGGAATTTTTTCCGAGGCTTAAGCTTGAGTGGAAATGGCAATGCCGTGCCGCAGGTGAAACTCCCGCCACTGTGCAGAGATGTGGCGAACTCTTCCTTATGAGATTCGATATCCGACGGTGAAGCAATTGAAAGAGTCCAGAAGGTGAACCTGGTAGGTCCGTTTAACTTTTGGGTTTGCCAGCCTCTCAGTTGTTAGGCGAGTTGTTCGCCCCCTAGGCGGTTCGGTAAAGTGAAGATAGGGGCAACTCCAGACAAGTGCGTCGCTAGAATCCATAAAGTTTTTCGAAACAAGCAGCAATCATTTTTGATCCGCACCATAGGTAACTGACGAAGATGCAATCAATTTGGGTCCATGACCGGCAAGCTGTTGGAGGACACCATGTGGCCAGACGGATTTTGGATGTTACTATTGAATAGAAACAGCCTGTATTTAGCACACAACCGAAGCAGTCGTTCGCCGTTGTCTGTGATCACCGAGTTTAATCCAAGTCAACCACTCAATTGAATTTCACGCTAAGTATGCCAACTTATTCATTCAAAACTCCGGCAACCACAAAGGCATCTGGGCTTTTAGCCCGCCCTAACAGAACACTCAATGTGTCATAAAAGTTGTCCTTGATAGCGGTGTCAGAGCTACAGTCGGTTGGGGCGGTAAATAAACAACGGCCAACCTCCCGCTATTGGGACTCTTTCACGGGCGTTGTCAGACACGGCACAGAGATGACTATCAACGGGTATCCAGTCAGGCAAGGACCATTCCACAAGTCGTGGCTTTATTACTATTCCATATGTGTGCTACCTGAGGCCTCGAATGTCGTCTATTGATCAGCTCTTTGTCAGTAATAATGGAGTAAGAAGAGCTTCAAGTGTACTAATTCCAACCCTGATCAGAAAACCGACCAAGCGGTACTAGACGAGCCAGGAAACACAACAAACACACAACAATGCTTACGGAATACTGATTTATCACAGGTAACACCACTTGTAAGAAAAAACAAACCAACGAAATGACTAGCGTTAGTGGGTGGGGGAGGAACAGTCAGTCGGAGAGTTGGAAAGTTTCAAACGCAAAACGGAACAAAGCAACCATTTGGGTAGACAAACACCTTGGTAGATACCATAGATCGAAGGGATAGGGAGCTGCTGCACTTTCTGACTAATTAGTTGAGAAAAGGCCAACGAAAATAAAGTAACAGAGGAGCGGAAGGAGAATATACGACACACAGACATGATCACTTTATGATAGGGGTATGATCAAAAGGAAATAAAGATGCGAAATTCATACTCAGACTAATCGCCCGTAAAATGCTCACGTCACAAACCACCTAAGAGGTTCTGTAGGTGACATCAAAAGAAAAATACTGCATCGACAATTAGTGCACGATGACACAAAACAACCAGATCATATTAGCACGAATACAAAGGGATGATAAAAATACTGGGGCGTTTGCTGGGTCAGAGACAGGCAGTGTGAAAGACTAAATACGTTAGAAGAATCTCGAGTAGTTTGAGACAAATCAAGGAGGAGACAGATAGAAAGCAAAAAGACCAAAGGGGTCAAAAAAGCAATTGATCAACCACTAGTCAGCCTTGCGGGCTTTGGAGCGTTTGGGTTTTCCTGAGTTGATTGGTACGGACGGTGGACCGACGATATCCGGTACATCCACGAGTTCACGTTCATTCAGTGCGGCACTGATTAAGCTCTCAGCTCGTGGATGTCTTCCACTCTCCCGAACATCCGGTTTTAGTGGAGGATGACAAACAAATTGGCTCTCTGCTCCAGGAAGACAAGGGAATTGGTTTATATCGTCAGTCTTTGGTGGTGGAGTCGGTTTCTCTAAACCAACGTCGGTGAGATCCAAATCTGACTCGATGAGTGAGCCGGACTGTTCAGGAGATAGCGAGTGGGAGGATGGCAACTCAATCACTTCGAATTCTGAGTCACATGTGTGCTTTGGATCCGCAGCGTCCTTAGGAAAATCAACAATTTCGGTGGAAGTGTCTTTTAGCTGTTGGCTGTTGATATCAGAGAGTTTGGAACGGGTTCGCGAAGAAGGAGTGCGTCGTTTTCGGCGAGCACCGGAGGGCTTTCGGGGGACTGCTACCTCCTCTGGACAACTGGACTCAGGCTACAATGAAAAGACCAGGCAAGACTTCAGGTAACGCACAAAGAATTTATGGATATTCGTTACCTGAAATAACCTACGAAATGGAAAGTAATGAGAGCAGTTACCGAAACACACACTGTGTTTCAACCAAGGTACAAGACATCAGACGCCAAAATGTTGACCATTTACAGAGTATTGGTAATAAAGATGGACAAATAATCACCATGAGCATTAAAAACTTTGAAGAGGGCAACAGTCTATGATTGACATAACGTTCACCCTAACCTTCCTATATTCATTCACGGGAACCGCAGGGGGTAACTGAACCTTCAGGCCAATGGGTGTGGTGGGAGCGGATGATTAACCCAGCCGGTTATATGACAGAAGGGTATTACCCTTTTAGGCGAAGGCTAGGACATGATCTTAAGGTTCAGAACTATAGTTCGCATTGGTTAGCATCAATATGTTCGTAAAAAGTGAAAAAATGGATTTTGGCTTGTGTCAGGGGTACTTCGGTCGAGGATTGTATCCAGTGGTGAAAATACAGTGACTCGCTAATACGTGCCACATATCAAGCTATTATCTACAAAGAAGAGTGACGTTTGCTCTACAACCGAAGGAGTGACTAGACTGCGATTTGGCAAACAAGCATAAAATCATCCGGGGAGAACTCTAATTTCGTCTGCTGGTCTTGCCTTCCAGAATGCAGTACACAGGGCCAGTTCCCATCCCGATAGGATGAGTGATTGAGGACAGATGCTGAACTCTGAAATTTTGTGGGAACCTGACAAGAAAGGAAATAATAGCATCGGAGGGTAAAATCTCACGAATGAAGAAGTGAGGTCCTGAACTCATTCAACGATGTTGAAGACATCTCTGGTGCACCGTTCTGACTATTTGGAATGATACAGCATTCACTCCGCCAATACTGGCCTTCAGCTGGGTGGGCTTGTCTAAAATCCAATGTAGATAGCATATTTGCCTCTCCGTGCAGGTTGTAATGATTCGGACAGAAGTTTTACCTCCTCAGTATGCAAAAAAAGTATCGCTTAAATAAGTTCTGGAAAAAGTATACAATGCGTAGTTTGATATGCTTCTAAATGCTTAGTAGGCATGTGAGCTTCGTTCGCTAGGATCCACATCCGCTACATGTGCCATTTTTCCAATCTGAAAGGGAGTGTTTTAAGGTACTGATGCCACCCTTATTCAAATATGGATGGCCGTTCATATAATTCCATCAACGTTATTTTGCAATCATTTCCTTGTAGGAGTCAAGCAGACATTGGTGTAGGGAGACGGTTCGCATACACGTTTTAATAACTTGTCGAAACCGACATTCTTTGAGAAGTGTGACGAATTCAACAACTTCCTATCAGCGAGCTGTTGTCCGTCAGCCCATGGAAAACTAGGGATTTTTCGGTGAAGATTTCGTCTTGTAAATAAGGTCAATCTATACCGAGAAGCATTGTACAGCTGTTTCATTCTTACTGGGAGCCACCATTCGTGCGAGTCTCACGAAACTCCAGGGAGTTTCGAACAAGCGACAACCCGGCCACGAGTGGCTGATCAGTAGCGTGATTAAATTGCGCTTAGTCAGGATATGGCGCCATTTCTCCTTCAGCCACGGAATCCGCATCACGTGGCCACTTGTCGGCTGGCCAGAGTGAGAACTTCTCAGCTGGAAGGATAACTCGTCATGCGGGTTATTCCTCTTTCTGAGCTAATTATTGGTCTATTGATAGTGTGAGGGGATTCCAGTATTTTCAAGAGCGATTTCGTTCCGTAGGTAAAGCCACCCTATACTGAAAAGTCGAGAAAGCACTGTATAGCTGTTTCATCCCTACTGAAAACCATGAGCAGTGCGTATCTTTCGAGACTAGGGAATTTCAGAATCTGCCCTATCAATAAACTAAAGATTATCTGGAGCATCTGGAATCTTGGCGCTTGTACGAAACCTTTTACGGAAAACTATAGATGAAGACATTTAGCCACCTATAGAACGACCAAGCAGTCTTATTCAAGTAGTCCTAATATGGAGCGGCCACTAGACCACCACTTACTGTTGCCCTGTGGAACCTAAACGGTGTCATCTGAAAAAGGAATTTGTTACAGGGAACATCTTTCATCTAAATTAGTCGAGGGTAAATTCAAAAGTGCTGATACACTGTCATACGGACTGAAACAGTCAGTCGGGAACACTCATGTGGGATGACCAAAATCGCTCCAAGGACAGTTCTTAAGTCCAAAGGAGTTTTGTACGTGTTCATCCCACATATGATTCCAGCAAAGCGTGGTCATTGTATCAACCCTGCGCAAGATGGTAGCACAAGATGGTTATAATTTTTTTCACTATTGGAAAATCCGGATCCATTTAGTTGATATATCCATGTACCGAATATCAGCATTGTGGCCGATACCCTCACAATTTTCAGTGCAGGTTTGGACATTGGGTTTCATTAAAGGATCTTGGTTTCGGATCCATCTGGTAGCGAGAGATGGCAATTTGTACCCCAGCAATCCTACAGCGAAACAATCCATTAGAGCGTAATTAAGAATATCTTCCGCGGTTGCATGCGTCATCCTTCAAAAGGATATCGAACGGGTTTCAACAAAAAGTTAAGGCTCACCTCCCATATTGCACTTACTCCCGGCCACACACTACTGAGGAACGCAACCACACAGGCCGCTCCACTACTCGCATGCGCATGAAGGTAATTTGTAGGTTCGAACGAGGTTCGGACCAGTTTTCGATCATCCATCTTGTTTGGCCTTCTCACTAAAAGTCTGCAGTGGTAGCCAATGTGCACTTTCAAATTGTGGTCCGTACGAAGTACTGGAGTGGAGACAACATGTGCCTGATAGCGTCATTTGCTTCCCCTAATGTGTTGTAAGATCGGTCGTTATCGAGTTAACCAGAGGACAGTCGTTTCACACTTGAACACCTTCACTGAACATTGAACCAACGGTCCCATTAAACGCAGCGTTTACAGAAAACCCACGTCGCCAAATCACTACATGAATTTCCCCATTTTCCTCCGGTTGAGGTACAAACAAAACGTAGCACCAATACTGTTTTCAAGGACAAGTCATTCAGTTACATCGTCTTATATTCTTAGAAGCAAACTGATATCCTTTACATTTCATTAGAAGACCAGATAGAGAGGTAGCTGAACGAAACGAGATCGACGTTCTAGTCAAGAAAACAATGTTCATGAGGCTCCCTTTCAAAATGCCGCAGTAACGACTCTAAAGTTCTGGTAAAGTGTAGCAGAACTATGCGTTGTCAACTGAACCCAAGGGTTGCTCTAGTACTAGCCAGAGGGGACTGATCACTCAGTGGGGTCAAAAGAAGTAGTATATACCAATTTATATGTAGCTACAGAGCAAGTTAAACTAATCGTGTCTAAACACCAAAATTAGAGAATACGTGCCCCACCGGATTTAGAAATATTTTTCGCAAAATACGGAACTGACTTGCAGGCAGAAGTCACCGCAGTCATCCACAGCCAGGTAGGATTTTGGCAGAAATTATCAGCAACAGCAATTACCATCCTCCCTTTTTCACGGAAACACTTATCGTGAGGCCAATGCAACTAAGCGTCTGAAGCCTACTCGATGTCTTAACAGGCCACGTGATTAATAGGAATTGGTGACGCAGTATTCATGCTTTTGGCCGGTCAACTGACCTATTCAGATTATGATGATCATGTTTTTATGAGCCATAAACCCGTTTTTTTGTTTACTAAACATAGCACTGATGAAAAATACGAAGCACGTGCATCTAATCGTCGAGATGTCTATTCCAACGCGCTAGCAACTGTCCTGGAGGCTCTGATACTTACTGACAATCACTTAAGGGCCCAAGTGCTCAATGATTCTAAACCTATCTGATGAGTGCAAGCCAACATGCAGCTGAGCTTTTGAGGAATCGCCCGCAGAATGCATATGCCTAAATAAATTCAGAGCATTCAGCTTGGAAGATAGAAAATCCAGTGTAGAATACACACACACACACACACAAACTGTTAACACAGACAGCAGGACTGTGCCAAACAACATTTGGAGCGGTAGGAACCACGGGTCTGATTCCATAACATGCCTGTTTGAATACACACTAAGTACGAACATACGCTCAGTAATAGCAAGCTGCAGCAGTTCAGAGGGCTGTAAGGCACAGTTATAGCAATCACTGTGGTGGTCCCCGCGCGGCAACCGAAGCAAAAGTAAATTAAATGGACTTACAGAACAGAGGGAGCAGAGGACGGAAAGGGCCGCCAGAATATTGGGGGAAACAACTGGGTGGTTACAAGTGAAAGTAAACGTGTCGTACAGACACAATGATTACAGACCAAAGGTGGTCAGCAGGCATGTACCCGCTGCAATACTTTCAGTTCCACGTGTACCCTCACATATAAAGTGTGCGCGAACTGCAATGCAGCCGGGCCAATCGGAAGGGAATCACAAGTGGAGTAGGACGGCCTTGGACAAGTCCTGGGCAGAACGACCTGGTTAGGTGGCTCGTGGCCATATGGGTAGCGGCCTGAAATTCGTCCTGACGGTCAGCGTTGGATTCCAGACAAGACTTACTTCATCTTAAAGGAGGGGGACTCAGTCACAACGGCAACAAACATGAACTGTGAGGAACAGACATACGCAGAGCCGTTAGCGATGAGCATGAAACATAAGCAAGCGGTTCATCGTATAAATCATCAACCGAAGTTCGTCTTGGATAGATTGGGGAAAAAGGGACAAGTGTGTTGGACGTGTGTGAAAACCACGGTGGCATAAACCTGGTAGCTGTGGCATCGAAGGTGCTCTCTGGTCTTATCCTTCGAAGGTTGACTAAACACAGGGGGAGACATCCGTGAAGACTAAGCTGGCTTCCGTCCTGCAGGGGGATGCATGGATAATATTTTCACCCTCCAACAGATTCTTCTTCCAGCAACCAACAATGGTTGTCTTCCTCGGCTCGGAAGCTGCCTTTGACTCTGTGGACCGTCAGGCGCTATGGCAGTGTCTGTGGAGCAAAGGTGTCCCACATAAATTCTTGACTCCCCTTAAGGCGTTGTATCCGTCTCCCGCGGCCGTGTGAAGGTCTACGGGAAGCTGTCGCCTAAGTTCACCACATCAAGTGGTGTCAGACAGGACTGTCCTCTTTCACCTTTCCTCTTCAACTTCGTCATTGATACGATCATGGAAGACTCACTATCAGTCTCTAAAGACTGTGGGGTCTAAGTGCTCCCGGGGCGTCCGCTCAGACATCGAGTATGCATACGACATAGCTCTTCTTGCGTCTGACGCCGTGGTAATGCAAACAATACTAAATAATCTAACTAATTCCGCCTCACGGTTTGGCATGCTCTTCACACCGGCAAAGTGTAAAGTGCTACTGCAAGACTGGGTGGGCTCGGAATCTAATGGTTTTCGAAAGAAATAAATGGTCCACGACAGACGAACTGATCACACTCCGTAAGTTGCGTTCGCTTGGCCACGTGCTCCGTATCCCGACCGACTTCCCCGAAGGGCTCCTTTCACACACCCACGTGGAGGGTGGAAACGAGCCAGGGGAAGTCAAACAATGACTTGGCAGCGAAGCGTGAAAGCAAACTCAGTTGCGCTGGTGATTTCCGTCTCCCTGGATGGGGATCCCGAGACGGGATACACCAGTGGTTGGAGACATTGTTAGACATGGCCTAGTCGCGCCTTCAATGGCAATCATGCATCCAAGCTATCGCCTTCAATGTATAGCTCCCTTCCCAATCTCCCCAATTAAAAGTCCACTGACAACCCTGCATCAATTACATCAGCTATCGCCTCCAATGCGCAGCCGCCTACCCCATCTCCCCAAATCATTTGTGAACGAAACTGTAGCAGCTGGAACCACTGTACAACAAGTACGCGGTTCTTACAGTGGGGAATATTACGAATTTAAACCACTTAGAATTAACCTGTGTTTGCGCAATCTTTACAGGAATCAACAGGTTATATCCATTGTCAGCGGTTAGTAAACATCCAAAGCACAAGCTGTCGGCTGACGAATCTTAGGTGAAAGTCACATCGTTTGCGAGTGTTCGGGAAACTACAGCAGTGTGACTGAAAACCTGTTCCATACGCTCGGTTGAGAGAGACGGAAACCAGGAAACAACCGTTAACTGAAGAATAAGTGGCGTTGTATCCTGTCAAGTTAATCACACTGCTAATCAGCCGCTCGCTACTCGTTGTTCAGACTACTGACCGGGATGTCGCGGGTTCGAAACTGACTAGAATTTCATGAGACTCGCAAAGTCGATGATGACCAATAGGGATGGAACAGTGGTACAGTGCTTCCCGGCTTTTCGGCGCAGACTGGACTCACTTACAGGACGAAATCTCCACTGAATAACCGTCTGGAGACTGACACGAAACACGCTACATCATTTGTCAGTGACAGTGATTCTCAGTTCGAACAGCGTAGTATTTCACACGGCCCCAACTACAAAAATATGTGTAAAACTGGACTAACAAGTAAGGAAGTAATGACACGGGCTTCACGCAAGCAGGTCCGAAATCTGTCGCTTCATTTTTGATTACTTCACTCTTCTTCACACAGACTATAACAACAAACGCAACAAACGCACCCAGATCGATGAACCTCTCCCACACATTCTCCAGCATAGTCCAACCGCCCTTGATCGATTAAGCCTGAGAGCGTTGCACAAAACACGTGATCGGACAACTGCTAATTTTAGCTTCTATATGTTTCCGTTTACATTTATATCTACCTGTGTTGGTGCTAACAGCTGTAGTCGACAGCCTGACTTCACCAAACCGATGTATTCCTTTATAAAATATGGACAAAAATACACGATGCGCGTAAAACAAAACGATTTTGCTTCTAGTGCAACAGAAAATGTTAAGGACCACTGCCATAATGCATCGATCCGTATAACACACCTGCATCATTTGTGTAGCAGAAAGCAGTTAACAGCAGTAGGCATCGTTGCACAAAACAGACCTTGAGAGTCGAATGTATTTAACCCATTAATTTTACGATTCACCCAATTAGTCAGGTAACACGTGACCTCCCAATTGGCACACTGATGGTCACATTCATGAAAGATGCTGCTGGTTTTGAAACTGTGACACAGGCAGGATGATCTTGATCGACTTAGGCGGAACAGCTTCGGAAGTCAGTTGTGCGTATATTTGAGTACAGTTTGTTAGCCTATTGTGATGAGGTCACATATGTAAACCGCAACAAAATAACCTGTAAAAAGTAAAGGATAAAGTCTTACTGGCCGAGGAGGCGGAGCGCTTGTTTCAACTTCTGGGCATGGATCCACTTCGCTTAGAGGGATGTTTGGAAGTTCTATGGACGGTTTATCCTCGAGTGGCAGACATTCAACGGGTCCCTGCACCACAGGCTCTTCAGTAGGAGAAACAGGTGGCTGATTTTTGTTTTGTTCAGGCTGCTCTGGGCAGATTTGTGGACGCATTCGCTTCTTGTTCTTCCGAGGTGCAGCACGCCAATCGTCATCAGGGACTTCGTCCACAGGGGATGACAGCGAGTTGCACGGTTGTTGAGTGTGTTCTGCGACCGGATCGTCATTGCCTGTGGGCTCTTGAACAGGCGTTATGGTATTCGAGGCACTGCTCTGTACAACTGTTTCAGCGCTGATTTTGGTGGTGATAGCCTCGGGTTTAGCTGAATTGAGCAGAGAAGAAAAAGTCAAACAGTTACCCATATGTGGTTCGAACTAAGAAAACAACAGCCGAAAGTCTGTCTAATCATTTGACTGTTACTCGGAAACCGAACGCAACTGACGCCTAGGCTATACTATCGTAGGACTGTTTGTCAGAGAGAAAGAGTCAGAGTGATACATAGACATTTGTTTCGACCAACTGGATGTCCTATATACCGTCACACAGGTGAGTTAACGTGGAGCCGATTCAGATTCTCATCTCAGTAAACCAGACTGCTACTGTAATAAACAGCTGAGAGCCAAACAAGAGGAAGTCATGAAGGGTCAAATGCGAAAAAACTAACACGGAAAATTCAGTGAGTTTTCCGCGTTAGACAAAGTAGGACCAAACAATTGTCGCAATGTCAATAGGTTTATCCTCCGCTGTGCAAAGATCCACTAACAGATGGTTAGATTCCTGACGAATTCTACGCATGGGCTACCCAAACTCAACGCCACATGCGTAAGTAACATCAGTGACTCCTGGTGTTGAGCTTGAGTGCTTTGTTTGAACTTCAACATGAGGTAGTCCATTCTGCTACACCCGGTTAGTGAGTCCCAATAGAGACGAAGCGGATAGTCGACTGCGTTTTTTTAAACTAACCACATCTTTCCTGTAATTATCACTAGAGAAACTGAAGTCCACGGCTTAGCAGTTATCAGGTAACCGATGGATGGTCATTAAAAGCTAAGGAAAATACTTGAGTATCCAGAATTAGTGATCCGGCGGGGTGTTAACCGTTCGACATCGAGTTTCAAGATTAACTGCCTTCTTCATACTTTCTAATCTTGTGTAACAAAGCTCTTCTGGATAATTCAAAGAGATGTAGATGGTTCACGCTCTGCACTACTGGGAGGAAATAGGGCCTCAATCGTGCCAGTTTCTATCTGGTGGAATATAAACGTTCACTAGTACACATCTTATTTCAGAGAGCCAGACTAATATGCACAACGGATATACTGAATGACAAGATTTGGCTGCTCAAAAGTTTAATACGGCTAAATAATTGCCCGAATGATTTTTTGGAGGAATACCTGAAAGCACGTGACAAGTTGGCTCCACAGACAATCATCCCAAAGAAGCCGGTTTTCCTTGCACTTCTTCACACCGACGATGGTGTTGAAAGAGACAGATGTGGCACCGCAGTGGACAAGTTATGCCACACAATTCAAGTTGAAACCATATGTCAGGGAAATCTCACTGCGACTGATCAAAAATCGACCGAAGCCGACCGAGCTCAGGAAAACTTGGGCATAACCATGAGATGATCATGGCTTTATCGGCTGGGTTACGTTAGGTGAGAAGTATTCGAAAATTCACCGTAGCTGTAATCAGTTGGATATTCTGTTCGCGGCGTACGACAGTGTACGAAATGAGTTCAAACTAATCAAGATTACTCAGAGAAGAAATGTCACAAGAAAGTTGCAGATTGTCATGGTAACCATACAATGAGCTCGCGAAACTGTTTAAAAGACAGAGAACACAGTTAAGAAGCAAATAAGTCGAATTAAATGGAGTTCATTCAAATATTTGCTGGAAATTTTCGATGGTGTGTGAACACCGGGAGGGTGGAATAGACTCAAAGACCATGGCTTGTGAGTGAATCCAGATCAATGCGTGAGCTGACGGACTGTTTCGATCGATCTCGATTCACAGCGCGGATCACATCAAACTTACGTTGCCAAAAGTCGGAACACCCTAAAGGTCGTACCGATAAACGTACAATCCAAACACAACCTTTACTTGTCTGGTCGTGAGCATCGAAATACCAAATACAAAAGACACTACAGGTAAACTAGTAAACCTGACGTGCAGTCATCGGAACAGTCGCGAAAGACAAAGTTTACGCAGAACTAGTGCTAGCTTACCACAACCATTCCGAGGTACCTACATCTCCAGATACTAATTCAGAGAATCTAGATAAAATCTGACAACAAAAAGGCCACTGACATCGATTAGCAACATCTTGCTGCGTCTCCAACCATGTGCAGGCGGATCATGCGAACCCCATCCCGGTTGTACAACATTTAGACACTAGTGTTCAATGACTATCAGGGTCGACCAGCCCCAATACACAAAGCCCGACTGTTGCCAATCACACAGAAAACTTGGGAACCTATGCCCACGTGAGTAAATCTTTCGACCAGTTGTTTTCTGGATTCATAAAATCGAGGCAGTCAGTACACACCGGTCCAGTTTCTACAAACTGCAAGTCCAGATAGGAGCAGGCTGGTTACACTAATAAATACAAATCCGGTCAGGCAGGACACCAGGCACGAATGTCGATTAACAGGAGATGCATGCAACATTCACGGTATCTAAATCACGTGTCTGAGTCAGGTGGTAGATGTTTGCCTTCGGCCGTCAGCTGAATCACAAAAGTGAGTCGCTGCATCGGCTAAAACGTAAAAAACACAAGCAACACGAGTGCACATATATTCCAATAAACACAGAAGCGAAAATGCACATGCTAATGGACAATGCAAATTCATGGGGTTAACACGATGTGTCACACTGAGTGTGGCAACAACGGGAAGAGAGGAAAATACTTCTAGCATCAAGAGTAGCTCTCATAAAATGATCCCAAGTATGTACAGCTAAATACACGTTGGTGTGGCACAAAGTCGCTTCAGAATTGCAAAATTGGGCTCAAGCTTTTCGCAGTGAATCCTTGGTCAGTATGTTCTCATGGCAGTCCCCACGAAAAAGTGTGCAACTGGATGAGCCTGTTAGTGACACCAGTTGTAAGCTAGGAATACGCAACCAACACCTTACAGGTGCTCTCTCTCTTACATTTGAAACAAAAAACTAAGGCGCACTGTTAGCTTGCGTGCGAAATGCGCAAAACTAGAACACCGGAGCGAAAACTACGTCTCCAACGCCAGCTTCTTTACTCTTTATTTTCAAAATATCGTCGAATAAAAATCTTCACAGAAATGACATCTCTTTTCTACAAGTCCGACAGCGAGTTGGAGGCTTCTGGTAGTAAACCAAGTGATCAAAGAAGGAAATTTAGTCGGCACTTAGGTTTCATAGCATGAAGAAAAATTATGCGCAAAACTAATTATGTTAACGTCCTCAGGGCTTGGTACAATCTGGAGGCCAGCCGCTTCTAATGACCCAACATCAGGTCGATTGGACGGATGTCACGTGTGGGCTGTAGACCAAACGAAGGCATGCCCCGATTGGTCAGGATATTAGCCAATCAGGATGGAGAATTTATAGCTCGGTGCTTCCCGCCTCCTCACGAAGATTCTAGCGTGACCTTGTGAGGCATTCAGCGATAGCCCTAAAAATACAGTTGTAATAATTTTCGTTTGTATCCGTAAAGGACTGCCCCAAGCTACCGTGTCTTTTGAAAAAGCAAGCTAAGGACCGACATAGAAGTTGCCTACCGTCAGCAAGTCAGGACAGGTACCCAAATCAGGGGGGATGGTCAAATTGACTACCCTGTTACGGATAAACATTTGTAAGCCGGAACAGTTTTTTTTCCGAAAAGTCTGTCTCAGTGTAGTGTTTAAAAATGGTCTGCGACGGACACAAATGAGATGCGAATCGGTTTACAGTAGTCCCCCTCTTCAAAAGGTAATCTTGCCGGTGCCTAATCTAGAAGTCCTCAATATATGGTAACTTCAATACACAATAAGTTGATTCAAAAAATGTCCTACAATGAGTATTTTCCCTCAATCCAATAGGAAATACGTTGATTATCTGCCAAAATAGCTGCACCTTGTGCTTGTAAGACTCATCCAGGTGAAACCGTACAACTTGCATTAATTCGTGTAGTGCAGGGCAGAGACGCGCACACCGCTGGGGACGTAGTGTCTTGTGCGCTAATCAATAGACAAAACGAAACGAAAGTGGCAATTCCCCTACTGCTATTTTACCATAGACTATAGATTTCAGCACTATCGTATTGACAGCAATGGCCTGTTCAGCTAGACGAGCAAAAATCATGGGACCCTGTTAGGTGGTTGTCAAATAGATCCGAGGTGGCTGCATGAATGTGATCTCATTCCCATGCTATAGTGCCTACGCACCCGACTCCTGTAAGACGTACGTTCAGGGGCTTGTTTTGCCACATTGCCACAGTGACACGTAAGTGTCACATCAGCCACCAACCCAAGTCATTACTCTTCTCAGATCACGCATATCGTGACCTTTTGTGGGAATGTTTCGTGTAGCTTAGTGAAAGGTTGCAAATCTGGTGTACAAGAAATACGAAGCTAGTTCAGCTGTGATTTGGGGGACGAGCTACACCAAAAGCTAATGTGCTATAAACAGTTCATTGGTTTTTTTCCGGTTGAGATCACCTCATGCACTAACGGTAAGCTTTATTCCAGCTGCTAGTTTCGTTCATCACCGTTTTTATCAACGACAATACACTGTGAATTTCGTAAGACCATTTATTCTTCATTTTTCTAAAGCACGCAGTAGTCTGTGGAGAGATCGCCACAAGAAAGACAGCCTTCCATCCTCTCCTAGGAGGGAACGCTCTTTGGAATGAATGTGTAGGATTCAGCAAGTGCACCAGATAGTGAACAAATTACAAGAGAAATTGAGAACTTATCCTTGAGCTCATTCGAAATTAGTTTCTCAAACAAAATACCCAGTACTCTTTGACTGATTTGGCTTCTGATATGAACATGGAACAATCCATACCGTGTGCTCTAAATTTTCAACATAAACTGAGGCTCTTACATCAAGGTGAGCTGTTTGTGCTACTTGGTGACCTGAGCAGTGTTTGTTAGTGTCAGCTGTGTTTTGGATCGTTTGAATCTCCACTTATAAATCACTCACATAGTAGCTCCTATTCACATGCAAAACCATTTCAGCACAAGCTATGTCGTTTATAGGAACAGAGATAGAGTTATTGACAGTAACACACTACAAACGGCACCCAACTGCTATTCAACGATGAGAAAGCCTTAGAAAAGTGTAGAAAGAACGGGAGAAGGAGGACTTAACGCAAAGGGTCTGATATCCTTGTGGAGACGATCTTCTAGGTGACCATACCTTTGAACAGCATTCAAATAAACACTTGAGTATCTTTTGCAGTAACACGTCATCGGTTGGACTAACCTTCGCAAACCTTAACCAAAACGAGCCCAACGTATACTAACTGACAAATGTTAGTTTGCCAGTTCGGCAAGGAAGTGAAGACAGGGTTATCACCGGTGTCGGTCACGTGCTATCCCCCGTGTGGTTTCGAGGCGACCTCCCCGGCAAAGAGAATGCGAAGATCCCACAGCTCTCCGTCAAATTGCAGCGAGTTTCGTTTTGAGTTGCCTTGTCACAGTCTGTTCTGTGCATAAATTCGGCCGTTCAAAGTGTGGAAGAGGAAATAACGCTTTCTTCAATAGATGGTGGTAGCACGTGCGTGGTGCATGTCCGAACCGCTTTGACTTTATTTGCTGCTCTGGCGATTCTGAGTAGTTGTTAAGTACATGTTTACGCCCCTTTTCATTGCGGACGCGCTGCAGTCATCTAGCTACTGCTATACTACGAAGGCTTTTGTAATCAGATGCTTGCGAACAAAGTACAAGAACGTAATCAGGCATGCCGTAGTGTGTAACTAGGACATAACTTCTAGAGAGGTTAGTTTCAGATTATCGGTCATTTGACCGTGGGAATAGTAATCACCACTAGCATCACTAGTACCACGTGATGCATAAAGCAGATGCGAAGAATCGCATGGCTAACAAGGTCCAAAAAGAGGAACCAAAGGAAGAGCACGAGGAAGCGGGAACTTAAGCTGAGTTGTATCCTTCACAGTGCAAGGGTAAGCCCAACATTCACCGAGTAGAAACAATAGGATTCTGGATGTGAACCTAAATTTGCTCAGCTATTGTAGCCGGGCTTTGAGCAAATTAGAAGCTGCCGGTTGCCTTGGCACATGTCCGGTACCCACGTCATTCAAAATTGTCCCTGAAACATGCTGTATTTTCCTGCAGACCATCAAATTCGACATTCTTCGGAGACTAAATCACTTGGGGATTAGCTTCTCTTGAGGGGAGTGACGCACTGATGGGAGCCTACTTTTTAAGATAGCTTCGACTGTGCAATACACATTGGTTATTGTACAAAAGCGTTTTATGGAATTCATCTGCAGAAAAGTAGCGGACCTACGGGGAAATCAACAATTCGCTATACAAGCCATATATTATTATTATTTAAAGGTGCATGTAAAAATGCGTGGACCTGTTGAAATATATAATTACCCTAGTTGATTTATGGTGCAAATGAAATGTAGCCATACAAAAGCGGAATCGACGCAACGTACTCAAGTTTGGGCCTCATCTGAAACACTCAAACCAATCGACGAATCCGCATGCCATTCTTATGTGAGCAGGTACTTCTACTGTTTTTGTAAGACGCATTAGTGGAAGCTTCAGATGGTAGGACGATGTAAGTTGGAGTTATTTCCATCATTTGAATGGCTAACGGGTATGATGTTTACTCAAGGACATTGTCTGTGGTCTGTGAAAAGCGCATATAGTATCACTTGTCCCCCGTGGTATCGGTGATTTCATCATTTCTTTGGATTCGAGAGCACGTACCCGACTGCACAGGACGAAATGCTTTAATTTCCGAGAATCTATATCCTTTCTCAGCAGTTTTCAGCGTTTCCTGACCTAACCGGTTCATTTGATAATTGCCCACAATCAATCTGCTTTCCTGTTGTGCATTCATCTTATTCTGGCTCGACGAAGGCCGAGTACCTCCTTGATCGCTTGATCCAACAGTGGTCGTCTGTTAGGTAAGGTTCAAGTCGTACTTTGAGGGAGCCATCCTTGTCTGAGACTGTTTACTATGAATAAATACTCCATACATTAATTCATACGACGTTATGCATAAGGTTTGTGAAAATTCCTGAATAGCTGAAAGATGTGACTGGGTCTCTCGTTAACACCACCTTGATTTGTAAATAACTGATCATCTTCCATTCATACTTCAGTCTCGCTCCGTCTAAATGACATAAGTGTCACCCACTGACTGAACGCTTTTTAGCTGTTAATGGCCAAGGCCAAGGGAAGCGGAAGCCGATAGACTACTTGGGCTTTGCACAGGTTTGCTGAGAAACACCAGCACGGTACCTAAAAAACGAGTAAACCACTCCTTTGCACACTCCAGGAAAGGTGAATATGCATGACTGGGGTGTCAGAGTTCGGTCAGTGATAGACCACTCGGGCTTAGTTGGTTGAGCGCATGAGTTGGGTGTCCACACCAGCAGGTGAATAATTTGTTCCACATACTGTGAGAAGACGTTGCCAGTGAGCCAGATCAGTGATGATAACTATCCTTGAATAGCTATGGCCAGCGTTGCCTTCGGCGACCTCTACATTGGCCGTCAGCACCAGCAAATCCAGTTGAACGGACAACTACGATACACTCAGACAAGAACAATAGGACAAGGAGTAAAGATGGTTAGAGACATTGGCAATCAAGACCCAGTATTCAATGGCCTTTGTGCGCCCCATCAATGCCTGCTAATAACTTTCAAAATTTCACACTCTGGAAGAGAGAAACTATCTCAGCCGGTATCAGTGTACTGGTGGCAAATGATTCAAAGTCGGTTGTGAAGCACAACTGAACCATGATAGCAAGGCTTCATATGTGAACGCAAACAACCCAATGTGCGCTGAGGTGGCGTGAGCCACTATCATCAAGGCTAGTTCAGCAACAATACGTACCTCGTGCTTTTCGGGACTTTTGCCCGGTCGTCCGCCCCTGTGATGCTGTCACATCTCCTGTTTTCTTGACGACAGCAACGTCGTTATTCACAGTAGGACAAGTCTGTGGTACAGCTGACACGATGGGAGAAACGCTTCGTTTATCGGTATCTCCCTCGGACGACACTCCAGTCCGTTTTTTACGCCGCATTTCTTTACGACGATGCTCGGAAGAAGGAGTCCGCTGTAGAAAGACAAAATTATTCCACATCAACGAAGGAGATTCTAACACAATTTTAAAAAATCGACTGAACTATAAATGACAAGAAGACCCGGGTTGACGAAAAACTTGGTTATATCATGCGGCAAAACCAATAAATTTCGAGGAAAAGGATTGCATAAGTACGTCAGAATACCCAACCAGTAAATTTACCGTCATGCGGAAACACAGTTTATAATTGCCTAACAATAATGCCACGCAGTCATCAGACGATAAGGACGGTTATAATGGACCACAATAGGAGCCGATATTGACTAAGCCACAAAACGGCGGAATATATGGAAACACTGAGCAATATTTGATTAGGTAGGCGTAAAAAGAACTTATGTACGATCACATTCATTGGAGATGTCACAAAAGTCCGAGGCAATAAGGTGCCTTGCTACAGTGCTTCCGTGTTCACATCAACAAATATCCACAGTTCCTACACTCTTAAATACCAAGTTACTTCTTTATCAAGTGACAAAAGATCACGCAATTGCTGAAAAGCAGTCCCGTGAGTGAATGCAAACAACTGGAGCCGAGCTGCACACGTGGATGTGAACGCAGCTTGTCGTGACTGAACCGGTGTTGGGGGGGGGGGAGGTAGGTACAGCAAAAGTGATTGGCAAACAAAAGACAATCACAACAATGTCACCCAAGGATGATGAGATTCTATCCTTTTGTCAAATTACGGGTGCAGTATATGTTCAAGTTATCACTACAGGGAGAAGAAGCAAAATTCAGTGTTCCAGAAACAGCCCACAAACCACGAAAACAAAATATGAGCAGGGAAGAGAAATCTGTCGGTAAAAGGGTGGTGGAAAATTGTGCACGGTCCAACAGGTTGCATGTGTGTCATCGACTGTCGTCATCCTTATGGACAGGTCTATCGTCGTAGAAGTAACAGGAGAGGTCGTTCGTACCCATCCATTGAAGTGTTTCTGAAGAGAGGTTATTTCCATGGAGAACACAGCAGCATCCACGTTAAGTGTGATTTAGGGTGAAGAGGTCATCCCTATGAAAAGCATACTACAAGATTTTCCGCGGTCGCCTGTCTTACGGGATTAATGCGTATGAAAAAAATGATGGTTGTGATGAGTGAATTCGGTGGACGGATACCGGCTTATGAATATTAAACCGGTGGCCAAGCTGAAACAGTCTTAGTTCCCCAAGTGGGAAATGTCGAATCTGTTGCGAACTTTAAGAAGGGATAGTATTGTACATTCTTGAAGACGAGACTCCGGAATTTTATTTGGGTAACCAAGTAATAGACACATGATCGTTCAGCTTTAACACCATTTCGATGCATATCCGCCATGCCACCCACAGTAAGCACGAATACTGAGATACTGCCAGGGTGCCCAAGCCTAAACGGGGTCAGCCGAAATACCGAGGTCGGGTTTAAACCACGGACCCTTCGGTCAGTATGTTCGCGCCTTAATGACTTGGACTATCTCGAGCTGAACCGAAGGTGTCGGCTAACAATATTTCACCTCAGCCGATAACATTGGGACGACTTTATGGCTACCGCAAATTGTATTCCAATGGTGATATCTTTGGAACCATACAGCTGTGATCGAAACTAATCCGTGACTTTTTACTACAAAAGGTGCGTAGCATGAATGCAGAATTTAATCCTGATCTGTAACGGTTTGCATTGTACGAACACGAGGAGCTGTGGCCGATTCTGACCACGACAGATTCGAGGACTTAGCTCCAAACTATCACGGAGAATGTACCATAGCTGTGTACTGTTGGAGAGAAAATACTGATCCCTTTAAAACATGACCACAGTTGGTCAGCATTAAATATTAAGCGGGAATCTTGAGTGAAAATAGTCAGAAGTTGATGATTTACTGGTTTGCCGTCAAATGGAAGGAAAAGAGAATAAACCAATGATACAAAAGCTTTTTGTCATGTACAGCTGCATCCACCTGTGTCGTTCCCCCTTGAGGAGAACTGCAGTAATTAGGAAAGGGAAACGGCCACATTTAGGGAGGACATGATCGTTTCACCAATTGGAAAGAACAGTGTCTGACACTGTACACACAGAACAAGACTCATCAAAACCAATAGGGAAGAAGGCGGGCAAATGTAATCAGAATGACCGTCTTGCAGCTATTTGGGAGGATTAAAAATGTGGACCATGCTAGATATCTATACCCCATTATCGGGAAGACTGTCCCGGGCATGGTAAACAGGTGCCTCCAGGTTGTCAGATTAAGCAACCACAGTAGCGAAGCATTTGTCGTTCAAGTGGTTGCAAGAAAGGTAGGGGATCTAAGGAACGTGCACTGATCATAATGTGCCTTAAAAATAGATAGTGGGAAATGCAAACCCGCCAGGTTTCGAAGTCGCAGGTTAGAAGAGCGAACATCCACTTTACAAATCCGAATATTTTCGAGCAAAGTGATTTCGTTCCTTCACTGTAGGACCTTTGGGAGTTAAAAGGAAGCCTATTTTGGCACTTCAGAATAGAGATCAAAACTAGCTTTAGCTGAACAGTCAAGGGTGACCTTGAAAGCAGACTCGTCCGATTAGAACAAGACCACAAGGATTTTCATTTGGATATTCGATTGCTCAGAAAACAATTTGATTCCATTGAACTGTGGGTTTAGTGGAGAATACAGCAGTGATTAGTCTCAACGGATTTTCTCAGACAGACAATGAAGTGTTCCCCACAAGCACGTGCACTGACGTACAGGGTTAAAAAAGCACTATCCCCGTCAGCTTAGACACGGTGTGCGGTTCTCCGAAGGGCGTCCAAATACTCCTTTACAAGAAGCGATGTCTCTTCGGGGAAAAGGCTGCTGCACTAACATTTTTAATGCTTACTGATTATCAGGTGAAATCCTACTCAAAACTCCTCACTATCTACTCCCTATAATCCACCGAGAGAGAGAAAACCCACACAGGTCGCATGGACTTTCCATATTGGAAGTAATCAGCGGAGGACTCAGTTATCACCAGATCCCGTGACATGAACTGCGTGGCCGAAGGATGAGTGGCATCACATCACATCCAGGTGTAAATCACTCACATTGCTGATCAACCACTCGTGGCTGAATGGTACTGACCAACTAGTAACCAGAACTGCCCTAGGGCTTCGTGAGATGCACGCAGCTGACACTTTCCAAAAAGGACAGAACAGCTGCATCGCGATTAGCAGAGTTTCAGTAAAAAATGATTTTAATTGCAGAATAAAATTGTCTGAGCAGTTTGAAATGGCCCACATAAAAATGAAACTGGACCAAACAGACCGACTACAACTGAGGATAGCAAAATGTTGAACACTTGTGTGCATGAATAGTCAGTTGGCACCAAAAATCCAGTCGTTGCTGGGTTCATTAAGTGATGGGAATGTAGTTTTGCCGCTTAGATGGACGTGACTCACCTAGAAGAAAGCGGAGAACTAAACCACAAAATATTACACCGGACCAAGCCCTGTCTAAGTAGATCCACTCCTCTGAAGTTTAGTCAAAATCAATGTTAAGAAACGACACTGAAAGAAGCCTAACTGGTAGGATCACCGAAATGTTTAGGACCTAATTCAACCCGAACAGTTACTAACAGATAGTCATTTGAAGAACAGGAAATTACTGGGATTTCCAAATGCCCGACCGTGCAGTCTCCTGAAGAGGTATTTGGCGGTTGTAGGAATAATACAGCACAGACAGTACGGTGAGTAGACAATACAGATGGTTTTTCAAATTTCCATGGTCAGTTTTCTGTCCTCGCAGGAAAAATGAGCTGTACGCACTCGAATCTAAGAAAATTGTAAGATGCAGAGTTCGAAAGTTTGATTTACCACGCGAGTGGCATCACCGAACGGAAAGACACCCCAAAAGAGGCCATGGATAAACGAGAGTGCCTACAATTCTGGCCGTACAGAACGTTTAGAAGAGGGTCTAAGAAAAGCTATATTCAGCGGAAAACGCCTAATATGCCAATAAGACTAGATAACTCAGAAAGCTGAGTACGACCAAGAAAGGACTGAACAAATTTGACCTTGACAGAAATACAGTCAGAACGGAACTGAAGAAGATGCCTTCAAAATGTCCTTTAGAAGGATGTGCCATGTTAAAGGTGTAGGAAGAGCCAACTGGGCCATTAGGGCTCAACTGTAGCAGCTGGAGCCATTATCATAATCATCATCATCATCATCATCAGCATCATCATCATCACCAGCTGGGGCCAACGCAACCCTGGTACATAGGTTACAGCTGATAAACTGAACTGAGCTGTTGGATTCAACAAAATACGCTTGCTTGATGATGAGGACAAACGATTTTCTCAGCCGGATCATGCAAGGAAACAACAATGAACATTTAGTTGATAGAACACTACTCATAAGGTTGCTGGAAACTTCGGTAGCCCATGATCGGTTTCGCCCTTCTTGGGGATCATCAGGTGGACGCGGTCCCTGAGTTTTTGTCAATTTTGTTAAACTGGCGACTTGGTTCTAAATGTGTATCACCATGTCACCTGTAGGCTCGGTGGTAGAGGCGGACGATGCCAGGAATAAGAAGTCCAATAACATTAACCTAGTTGGCTAACTCTAGATTCAGTAACTGGGCAAAGAGTAAACTCAGATGGCACCTCCATCGATAGTAAGGCACATGACTCCAGCCGGCCGCCGACAAAATCCAGAAACTTTAGTCCACATGACAGCATACGCTTTGTAATGATAAAAGCAGCGTTGAGTAAACGTATTCAGTTATCTCGCATGTCAGCTGATCCACCCGCACTGGTATGTTGTTTATTCGCTATTTCTGGCTTGAGTGTTCAGTAGATCTGCAATGTTTGAATTGTTCGCACGCAAACAGTCACTTTTCAAAGTGACTCTAGCCCACAAATGTGTCCGCAGATTGATCTGATGACAATTAAAAACTACAGCTTCATCATTTTGTCTGGACAAACTCTTATGATCCTAGCTGCGCACATGCTCTTATTCGAAGTGGCGCTAAACGATGGGTCAGTAAGTTCCCGTTAATGGGAGTTACCTGTAATGACAAACGTCCGTTAATCAGTTAGTGCAATGGTTCAGTACCTTTCAATCTAACTGCAAAATAAAGTTCTTTATTTTAAGAGAGAAGCACTCCCACCAGCTGAAATGAGTACATGTATACATGAATGAGTGTATGTTACGCGACAAACTGAGCATGATGAATCAAGCTAACCCAGGAAATGTACCCTCCAACTTGACGGCATGCAGTGTTCATTGAGCCTAACTGACGCTAAAGATATATGTAAGAATTGATATCGGTCTACCGGTCGACAAGCTTTCCCGAACCGCGATGGACATCTTTATATCAATGGAAGCAGCAAGATTACTTATGCAAAGACAAAAAAGCTAATGTGTCTCAGAAGTCATACACTCTAGAAAAATGATGGATCGCTTCATATTCAATGCGATTAAATACCTAAGAGGTCGGATGGGATTCCCTTGGATGCAACGCGGGTGGACATGCCTTTCATTAGGGACCGTCAGTTCAGAATGACCTCACTAATAGCTGAGGCAACATGTGCCCCTCGAGGTCAAATCTAAAAGTCCAGTCTTCTTGCAGGTCCATCGTTTGAAGCATTGGATTAAAACGGCGTAGCTACTACAAAGAGAGCAATTCCCCCCACCGCTCTGAAAAATCTGCCAGCTCATTCACCTCCCATAGTATCATTACCCACCATTCAAACAGAATTCAGTCGCTGAGAGTTGTCTTCTATCCTGTTGTCTTCACTGTCTGTCAGTGTGTTGAAATATTGGTAGCTCGGGTGCTTTTACTGGTGGTTGGTCAGGTGGTCGTTGATCTGTTCACCAAGCTTGGCACTTAGCTTGCAAACGTTTCGGCCCCGGCTGAGGAGGAACTGTTAGTGCCGACATCATCAAACATGAACTGGTTAAGTGTACTACGACACAAATTGGAAGCAAGAGCTCAAAGGTTAGAGGAAGATTAGTAAAAATGGAGGAACTGAGGCACACCTGAATTGATCCTAGTGACCGAACAAAAACTGTAACCACCAAAGGAACAACCGACAAAAAGAAAAGCTGAGCGAAGGTGGTATTCTCTGGTCGATGAGTGTCAATATACATCAAGTCACTCCAACCGAGAATACTTCCTTGGTTTGTTTCACCCTCGGTACCGGCGGCAGCTGGCCTCATCGTTTTTACGGCCGATGAGTGGAATGAATATATGCATCCAGTTTCACTATTGCTTTCCTGTTCAGTTTTTTGTTACAACGACATTTTATTACCGGTGGCGAAAGTGAAACCAAGCAAATTTAACGCCACACTGCGTAGGCTTACTGCGGTCGGCTGAAAAATACCCCTCTCCAGAACCTTGAGTGCTAGGTTCTACATAAGGCGACCGAGAAAAGAAATTAATGGGCAAAACAATAAAAACCCAACCATAACTGAAACATACTAAACGAATTTACTGCCCATTCAAAGCTTTTTTAACCATATACCAGCTGTTGTATCCAAAAATTGAAATTTCTCAACCCACTTCGACTAGCGGAACTAATTTCCAGATGCATCATTAGTATGGGCCGGTCGGTGCCAGTCTTCATGTGGGCTGTATAGAAAGCGGGCATTGCCCTGCGTTACTTTTTACTCCGAGATAATATCAACTTAAACAATGTTTCGTCTTTTCGAAAAAACTTGTAAGAAAATTGTGACCCGGACTGATTGTAGTACATTTTTTTCTTTTCCCCAAGGATGGACCTTCGCAGATGACCGTACTAAGAATGCAGTTTTCAAACCGGATTTAAAACCGGTGGGCTCTGAGGAATGTGGGCAGTACTCAATGAAGACAGTGTTCGAATGGGTTGGGAATACGTCCGCTGTGAATGGCTACCGCCAAGATGGTGCGTCAGTGTTAGCTGACAAGGCATCTTGAATATCGGGAGAATGCAATACTGATGGCAAAGTAAGCCAGTTGAGCTGGTTCTCATAGCGATCACTTAGAATGTTAGAGTCAAACTCATCATTTTCTTTGAGTCTCCCCAATCAATTGGAAAAGGTTCCGAAATTTCCCAGAAGCGACTGTATCTGCCATCCAATCCGACTAGCAGGCTTTTATATCACCTTTACTGATACAGTGACACATTTGCTGTGCAAGGTACCGTCAATTCGCTCAAGTGTAAACAGAAGCAATAAAAAACGGTTGGGTTCCAACCAGACACCTCACGGCCATACAGACCGAACTATCTCGAGTTCCCGGTGTCTAGAAAAATGCTAAACGCCTTTCCGAAAAAAAACAATGTATGGAGGTACATCCGCTAAAGTGGAAGTCAGATCAGAGTGATTATAACGAACAAATCGGGGTTGCGCTAATCATGCGAAATCGATGCGTCTAGTACAACTATAAGATCAACCCTAAGAACATAAGAGTAAAATGTGCGCAGACCATTCAGTGATCGCAAACCAAATAAGTGGTTAAATGGTCATGATCGGGAGGCAACTACGTTACCAGTGATTGGCCAAAATGCGCCCGAGTCTGCTAAGATGTCAGATATTACTGCCCGATTCCTATACCTGAAGCTTGAACTGGAGAGAAAAGTTCCGCTATCTGGACATTGCTATAACAGACGTTTTTTGCTGGGTCCCGCAGACATAAGCGAATGCAGTTGTTTACGTACTCCTGGAATAGAAAGGGTAGCCTGATTTAGTGTGTTTGCTCTTGGATAGAAACAAAAGCAATGTCTTGACCTGCAGAAAAATAGACGGCGTTGATTTACCGAAACAATAATCTCGAACGGATTGTCCATGTTTCTGTTTTTACCTCAGGGCATTTCGACTTCGCCATTACCAGGACTGCCGGTGTAATTACACCACAACCCTCCAAAACCCGTACTACGTCCTCCACAAGATATTACTATTCAACTGACGGATTGTGAAAGTCACAACTTAATCTCCTACGTGTATACACAATGTTGCAGCCGGATACAATACTTCCGGAACAATGTTGCTTAAATTGGTGATAGGAAGGAGTTGCATCTTTTGCATTTCAACAGGTTTATCGTAAAACCAGGGTAGTTGATGGGTTCAAAGATAACCTGACTCATTCACGTTTAGAACATGAGGTTCGTTCAACACAATAAGTCAACTGATGAGCTAGATCAATCGATTAGAACGGCTGTTAACAAGTCCCCTCTGCTTGTTTACGGAACCACTTTTGCAGGCTGGAATAACAGGCCAACTAGGGCGGCAAACACCGAATTTGGTCATTTGAGCTTAGATCGACCAGGAGAACCCTGATACGAATTGCAATTCTATTTTTACGCAGCCTCTGGTGCGATCCAACCTTGTCAAGCAGTGTGACCGGAGACAAAGGTGAGACGCAATCAAGTGTTAAACTGAGATTACAGTGCTGTGGATGGCTGTGTGGGCGGACTTATGAGTCTTGGTCCTGTCCGTTCACAGCAAAAGGGGTCAGTGAGGTGATGCAAGTAAATGAAATATGAATCCGGCACTGAGTCCTTGACCGTCTAAGGCTGCTGCAAAGACTAAGGGGAATCCTTTGATGGCCAGAAATGTAGCTGTCCAGCTTTATTAGATAAATCCCACTTTGACACGTTAAGTTCTTTTGTACTTCTTTAGGTACGATAGAGTTACCGACAGAGTGTTGCAAAACATGCATCGATTTCCAGAGTTTGGGTTTGGGGGAAGTAATCGATTCGTACAACTAGTAACTTGTAAAGGTTATGGATCGCGTTTCTTTCAGTTATCAAAAGAGGTCTATAGTTACTAATGAGGAACTCATGAACTCTAGCCGAACATAAAGGACTTCCCGTGGACCCGGCAGAATGCGCAAAATGGTATTCTCCATCAATCTGAAAATTACTTGCAGCACTCCTTGTACAGTTTAGCTGCTCTTTCCTGGAAGTCCATAGGTGGGGTGATTCGAACTTGGCAACGTGTTCTTCTGTCTTCGGTATAAACAAAAACCCGACATACGACTACGGGCGTTTTACTTCGCAGTTACCTAATCAAACGGTCAGACTCATCACCGCCACAAGCTGTGAAACGAGGCAAACCCTGTCTTAATGATCACACGACACCAACGCCGAACGAAATAACTGTGGAGTGATTTGAGCGATCAAAGTGGACGTCATGATCATCTTCAACTGTAGAAACCGCGTACTCGTTGTAAAGGTCATAGATTCCACGGTTTCGCTCGCCATTGATCTTGGGAGGTAGGGGTAGATAGCTACGTATTGGATGGGCTAGTTGATATAATTGGTGCGTCAATACAGGAGTGTCAGTGGACTTTCCATTGGAAATATCGGGAGGGGGAACTATGGAGTGAGGGAAACAGGTTGGATTTAAGCGCGACATTGAACGCACGAGTGGGCCATGTCTGACCATGTCCCTAACTATTGATGTGTCCCGTCTCTGGGTTCCCATCTAAAGTGAACGAAAAGGAAACGGCCCAGAGAGAACGCATCCATCTCTCTGCGAAACTGAAACGGCTCGGTTTCAACTCCCAAGGATTAACCAAGCGTACATAACAAGGCATTAGAAAGTGATACTGAGTGCTCACACTGGAAATGCTGATGTTATCCTAGACTTATGAATCCAGCATATACGAATCCAGTACATACACCAGTGATACCAATGTTCTGAACTGTTGTGCTCTAACTGAACTAGATGGTTCGAACTCATTTGGGAAAAATAACATGTTTCAGACGACTGAGACCAACCAAGCAAAGTATCTTTGTCAAAAAAGGGGTACACAGTGACCGTTCCAATAAGAGAGGTACACCCACTACATCTGTCATATCACAGCTAACGGCTTCAATAATACTGCGACACTTGAGGCCTAAATCTGAGTATCAAGCAGAATTTCGCCAGAGTATGGGAGTGGTTCCGTCACATCTTCTTACCGCCTCAAACACTTGGGCAGCGTCCCACATACCAACAGCCAACAATTCCGGATTCTCCCAAGTGCGTAGATCGTAAGTCCTTCTACATATACTGGGCTAAGGAGTTTGTTAACATAATTGTATGTCACCACCACCATCACACAACTTTAGCAAACCGAGAACTTCGATATCAAGATTATATATAGGGAAGGACGAGCAAAGTTATACTATGCGGACGCAAACACCTCGCTACCTGACGATCACCAGTCCTCAAAGCTTATTCTAATTAAAATTTCAGAAGCGAACCTTTCCTTCGGTATCGTTCAGCACCTTAGAAATAAAGTATTCATCAGGAAGTCCCATCTCATGTGTTCTTATGAAACCTCAGATAGAAACTCAAGCTTGTTCTCTGGTTTACCCACCTAGGCATCTGTCTTCATCAATGACAGCAACACCAGATGCAACACAGGTGCTTCACTGCCGTACAACCACGTCAATTTGTATGAATACAGCTTTATAGCGGAAAGAAAGGAATGAGGTAGAGACGGGGACCTAAGGAATACCTTACCACAAACATCCGATGCATACACCTCCAGCACTCAGTCAAACAATCTGGACAGAACTTGACAACATGAATGCCACTGACATCAGTTAGCCACCGTATCGTTATGTCTCCAGCCAAACACGGGGAGGGTCACGTGAACTTCATCCTTGATTACCTACACCATGTCGAATTCTGCCCACCTCTAGGTTTCTGTCACTCCGAATTAGGCATGGAAACCAGCGCTCATCTTGGCGGTAACTCAGCGCGTGCAATGCACAGCCCAGACACCTAAGCTTGGAGTGCTGGCTGCATTCTTCGAGTGAAGCGCCCTCTGCTTAAACAAAAGCTCGTTTTATAGTAACCTCATTCCGAAACTGCTTTTTATAGCCGATTCCGGCTGTAGTTCTGAGGCATCGGTGGCCAAAAACACTGAAGACGTCTCGAATCATCCGCCCAAAGTGGCCAAGTCTCGTAGCCGCACAATACAGTCCGCACTGTAGTCTGATACACGCATCCCTTGAGACGCCTTTTTGACGCCGCAAGTGGCAAAATTGGCCAAGGCAGCTGCATAATCCACGAATATATTGCGACGGAAGCTAATGCATTCATCATCACAATACTGGCAAAGTTTGATAATTTCCGTCATTTATGGCATCAGAGATGAATTTCACTGAGTCCAAAGATGCGTGTGTGCAAACTAACCGTAACCGTCATCTCAGCGTGAGTGTAAGACCGGGTTTCTCCGATTCGAGTACCTTATGCGTTTTCAAACGGGTGGTCACTAGTGCCTTCGCAACAGCACGACGCTCAGGTCACCTGGCAGCCTTTATCGTTCCTGTTCTAAAAGAAGCCGGACAACAGATTCTTCTTGTATCTATGGTGGACTCGCGTTCTATTGATGTGCGTTGTCTCACTGAATCGAGAATTCAAGACACAAGTGCAGCTGTTGAACTGACCTTCCCATCGGCTTCTGGTTGTGCAACTCTGGTGATCCAGAAGCCTCTGTGGCTGGTTCTGCTGTGGTTGGCAGTGTTCTAATTCACTGAGCTGAAGGATCTCTGCTTGAATGGTTGTTCGTTGATATACGCCTCTGTGCAGGTTGTTTGGCAACTTCTGAGAGAGTACCCCGTAAACGCGTCGATAATCGCTGTTCGTCGTATCTGTTTACGCTCCAAAAGACTGTAGGTCTGTGCTCTCAAAGATAGATTTTACGATGCTTTGAACGCCCTGTTGCAACGGGCCAAGGGCTCAGATATTGTTGTGGTTGCCGGAGATATGAATGTGCAAGTAGGTAGGCCTGGCAGTGTTCAGTATCAATTGGGTAGTCTTATTGGGTTGACATCGAGACGCCCGGAAAACAGCGAACGCCTGTTGCAATGCTGACCAAGGACGGTTTCTGTGCAATACTAACTTCCGAAGCAGCCGAAGCCATCTGGCCAAATGGTTCCCCACGTGCGAACCAACATCCAATACAGATACATTACAAAGCCGCTAGCTATGTGTGACGTGAGTCACTTACCGATTGTTGCTCGCTCTGAAACACCCATATGAATTCAAACCGTGCGCTTATTCGTTGATGCTTTGCGCTTTTCAGGGTCGCGGAAGATTCTCACACCTCGCCTAGCCATTGAGAGCCCCTCTGACCCTGGTGTCAAGCGAGCCTACAAAAAAAATCACTACTGAAGTCTCGTCTGAACAACATAACTCCTGATGTTGAATCTTACTGGTAGGCACTGTCCGCAACCTTGCAAGACACGGGCGTTCCGCTTGTGGAAAGGTGCAACATACTAGATGCACTGGATCTCGAGCAACACTTTGAAATTTCTCGAAGCTCGGACATGTACCTCTCTTGGTCGAGAGCACAATACCACTGGACGAAATCTGAAGAATGATGTGAAAAAGAGCATCTGCGTGGATCGGTAGATCTAGAAAGCCGTGGAGGTGGAGGAGAGAAGCTCTGGGAATGTGCGTAAAATGTTAAAGCTGATACGCACAACAGGCCCAAACGGGCGTCAGATGAGCGAAACAATCACTGTTGACAACGGGTGGCTTATCAGTGAAAAACAGGTGCCTGAATCGTCGTGTTAACAACTTTCAACATTATTTAAACTAGCCACCTGCAGTTTCTCAGCCGACCTGCGACGCAGACCCAGAGAGTGAACTTGGAACTCCCGATAATTTCGGAAATAGGCGAACGACGCTTCTCATTCAGGCGTCACCGAGCCACTTGTCAGGGCAAACTCCGACCCACCCTGTTTAAAGATGGAGGTGAAATCCTTAGTCGGTGCTTGTCTAACTCACACACGTTGAATGCGACTCTAAAATGACGTTCGGTTGATCCTAGTAAGGACAATTTACTCCGACAATGACGCTCAAATGGGTTTCCGCTGATGTCCCGATGCGTAGATATCTTCTTCCCGTCGTTTTACACAGGAACACAAGACTGTTTGTGCTAACTCCGCGCCCTTCCGTCCAACTTCTCACAATTTACTTGGACATGTATCCACACAGCTGTGCGACTGTTATGAACCACTGATTACTAGTCATGTACTGTGTTAACTAGAAACCAAACTGAATCCATCTGATGCTCTCGTTTATAATATCCTCCCACTGATTGTGCTGCGCGAAGGCCACTTCATGTTTCGCTTGGCACGACATTCGAGGCAGCACAGCAAAGTTCAATGACGGAATACAAGTCAGTGAGCTGCTGAGGCATCATCGATAGCCCACGACCAGTTTCGCCTTCCTTGGGATTGATCTAGTGGACGCAGTCCTTGAGTATTTGCACTAAATGAAATACGGGGCGGCGAAACAAGTGAGTCCCAAGAAGGATAACTGGCCGTTGTCTGTCGAACAGTTCTAACAACCTAGAGAGTAGCATGTTGCGTAAAGAAAATATACTGTGATATCTCGAATATCGTGCCATTGTAACACATATTCAGTTGGAGAATATCACGTATGAGAGATTCATTTGGGACTCAAGTGAGTCACCCGTGAAAACTAAATCTTTATGCAAATGTCTCTGGCGAAGTTCGTTTTATTTGGAACCAAGTAGAACATAGGATTGACGATAACTAGGGAAATGCGCTCACCTGATGAGCCCTAAGAGCAAAACCGGCTTTAGGCTGTACAGGAGGTGCAGCGGCCTTGATATAATAAGATACCCAATGTCAACACTCAGTGGCAGAACACTTCTACCAAGAATATAAAACCCCTTCCTGTTGCCCAGATCATCGGGGTCAAACGGCACAAGAAACCGTGCAAGAGCGGAAAATAACTAGCATTTTCTGCGCTGGACCTGGATCATTTTACTTTCCGAATAAGCTGCAGTTCCACACACAAATACCAGGTGCCTAGAGGATCTTAAGACACTTGTCATGTTTTGAAAGGACTGATACATCCATCATGAAAGCTGACAAAAACTGGAGTAGTGCTCCGATAAATATTTTTACACCACTGAAAGACACCGAGGTACTTAGTATCCTACACTCAAAGTCACTTGGCTTTATGAACTGGGCATCATTCGGCACTCCAAGGATATCTCACAAGTAACTCATCCAACACCGGCCATCCGACCGTTGCTCTTTATAGACGCATCTGAACCGACGTTATATACTGTCCAATTTTCTAAACAAGTTCGCAAACTCACTTGACGTAAGCTGGAAGACGTTCCATCTTTAGCTTGAGATGAGGTTGTAGTCAGGGATCCCTCTTCACTCGACGAGTCGGATGGGTAAAAAAGACTGATTATTAAGGTCAGAATAGCGAAAAAAAGAACGGATATAAGAAGTACATCGAATAACTCTGCCTGGAAAAAATAAGCCAATACATCCATTTTGAGAACGGCGCTGATTGTGGCCATGAGATTGGTACTCAATTCAGTGCAACAAATTCAGTCCCAACAACCGATGCAGTACAGTAGGTGCAATATGTACAATAGGCCAATAAGGGGTTAGAAAGTCACAAGCTAGTGGATTATGGTCGGCAGATATCGCACCTGAACCCAGGTTTGTATGGTGGCTGAAGGAGAAGAAAAATGAGGGCCCAATTTTCTGTGGTGCATTTCAGGAAGAAACGAGGGCAAGTAAGTGTTATCTAGACAGTGAGTGCAGTTTAGTGTAAATGAATAATATATCGAAAGGTTTGAGTACCAATGGGTCTTGCCAGCAACGGATGTAATTATTGTTCAGAGGCCCTAATCAGGGAGAATGCAAGGTGATTGTGTAGCTGTATTGACCTCCCGATCAAAAGCACAGAGCAAGGGGGCGAACACAACGGACTCGCAAGGCTAATCCTAGAATAAGGCCACCACGGACGAGAGTAAACTGATGCTGTTCTTTGGCGTAAATCGCTGAAGAATGAGCTTAGGTGAGTGACCACGCATTAGGAAGTTATGAGAGAGGTCGAAAAATGCACCGAGACTGGGATTTGGAGACACGGCGTTTGTGGATAACACTACCCCGCTAGAAGCAGCAGCTTGGAGGGAGTGGGTTTATGCGAGACCCGATCTATGGTTAGGACAGGATACAGGTGCGCAGTATTCGTAGTGTTACATTCCGTTGAACGTACTCCTCCATATTCTCATGCGACTTCAACCAAGAAGAATGAAAGAGTAACAGATGGCATTCACTTTTTGTTGGTCTGTTGACGGGAATGAATGATGGAAAACCGGACTATTCTAATATCATTTCGTGAGGAATGAAAACGCTTTAACAAGGGAGAGTATTCGGCTTCATCTGGACTCCAAGCTGCCTGTTGTGATCAATAACAGACATGGATTGAGATCCGAATATTGAGGACGGGATGGAGACGACGCCCGCCGGTTTGCTAAGGAATACATGTACAGATGACCACGGTTTAGAATGAAGGTGGTTTAACTTGAAATAGTTGGGTAAATGTTCTTGGTTATTCGAAGGTATTGTGAATCTCTAGAACATATGTTCAGGTCGTCATCGAAAAGCATCCCCAGGGGAACTGATCATAGCGTGCCAATAAAAGTGATAAACGGAGTGATCCAGTGGTAGATTCTATTGTTACGCCACTGTTGATCTGGTTTCGAGAGGAAACATTCCGCGGAAACTTACCCTAGGGTTCCGTTAATCAGTGAGATTAGCCAATGGGACAGTGGACTGAGAATACTGAAACTTTCCAAACGGGCCACAGTTGTGCCATGCGGGACCACCTCAAGTTTCCTCGCTAGATCGAATAAACTGCAATGCATTTCCGCTTGTATTCGGCGGCTGTGGAGTCAACTGCGAAAATGTGAGCTGGGTTGACTGCGGGCCGAAATAAAAACATATTGGACGTATTGCAACTGACAACTCAAGGTGATAATGAGTCGCACAGATTGAACAACGATTTTTCTCACAAGCCTACAACGGGTGGAGTGAGTATTTATCGCTCTACTGTTTTTAGAGCCCTGTCGGCTCATCATCTACTTCCAAGAGGGAGAAAGTTCCCCTGCGAGAAATGAGGAGAGGGCGGATGCACATCCCATCAGTAGATCTGGGTGCATGCCGCCTGGTTCGGAAGAACCGCCCGGGTCGCAAAGTGATGATATTTTTCCACCACACCATCGTTGAAGGACATAGCGAGAAGACTGAGGGTGTAAAAGGTACAAATAGTCCAGAAAACCTGTAAGTTAAAACACCAGATTACAACCTCAAATAGAAACTGTACACCTTTCTGGTGACGAACATCGGCTTTGCAGCGCTATGCATCTCTTCGTGATGATCTGGAGGTTGAATGAACTTGCTCCCTGAGTGCGCGTCCCTCATGTGGCCTTTGGGCACAGCGTCTCACTCGTCGTTCTCACTCACGTTCTCTCGCCCCAAAAAGGGCGAAACCGGTCGTGGGCTGTCGAAGAATTTCAGCAACCTTATGAGTAGTACATTGCGTAAAATTACATGCATCTGGATATCTCGAATATCGTAGCAACTGGATCATGAGGCGGCCTGGTGCAGCACATTTAGTTGCCTGGAAACATCACAAACGAGAGATTCGGCTGGGTTCCAGGTGAGTCTCTCGCAAGACCAAATTGATTTGCAAATGAGTATATTTCTTTAAAACAGTCCAATTTGTGTTCAAGTAGAACATAAGGTTGACGAAAACTCGGGGACTGTGCCTGCCTGATGAGCCCCAAAAAGGGCGAAACCGGTCGTGGGCTGTCGAAGAATTTCAGCAACCTTATGAGTAGTACATTGCGTAAAGTAGTTAGTATTCTCCATTCTGCAAGTTTCTGGTAGTATGGTATTCATTTCTCGCGGAACAACGCTAGTGGTCGGAGTACAGTATCCCGAATACCAGAATGGCACAGTCCTCGGTCGAGTACCTTAAAACAAACCTTCAGACTCGAATTCGTCGGCTTGTAGACAATGGATAATCAGTGTTGCAAAAGTCGAGGGGCTTGCACATGCCAGATCGGCAGTTGCGTACCATGACGTTCTGCTTTGACCAGCAAATTCTGCCGATCTTGTAAAAGCGAGTGATATTCATGAAGACAGCCAAGCGCAAATTGTTTCGCGCTCGCCCTACAATGTCAGTAACGTGCGTAATCTACATACCTATATTTCTGCGCAAAGTCGCCCGGAAAGACCCGGTTTATTATTTAACCTACGATTCCAATTTGCGCTTACGCAGGTCATCACCCTATCCACACCCACGGATGGAAAACATTTTGTCGGTTGAAAATTCTAAATCTGGCGCATCACTGGCCTCCGCCGCCGACGAAGAAGCGCGGTGATATATTAGACCTGTGGTCTTGATGCAGTGATTAGTCTAGCGCATTGCTACGATCACGGAGACCAGGCCACCTGAGACACCATTTGTTTGATACAACCGTGCCATTGAAACCTCGCTCGTGGTCAGGAGCTTCCTAAAAATGTGGCGTTGTAACCATTGCAGATTTTCGCAGCTAATTATTCTAAGTGAAGTGCATCGCTACTCACATAAATTACCCCCAGCTCCCCTCATGCCCACATTATAAGGCAAAATTATGTCAAATCTGATATGAACAACGGCTCAGTAGAAAAGAGTAAAAAAACTCCTACACAGGCCCTCAGCGCCAAAATTGGTACATCTTATTGACCGTACTCTAACAACTCAACCTGGGCGAAACGTCCAATATGTTGCAACCGCTTCTGTTGGGTACCTTAGCCGGGTTGGCTTTGCGTCATATCGTGGGGTGCGCATCGGAAGGTCAATACCGAATAGCATTGTTTGCCCCCGTACATTGTTGCTGGCGCAGAAGCCTAATTTGAGGATACACGCCTGGGCCTGATTGCACATGGAGCGAAACAAAATGAGAAGGTTGTACAGGTACCGTTGTCCAAGGAAGAAGCCATCCGTGGACAATCCAGCTCACCTTGAAATCCGTGCCTAATCGTCTGCCTTGCATTGTGCGGACCAGAGCAGATCAGGTTGAAACTCATTTCATAAGTTCGGATAATCCACTCCCAGCCGGAAGATGAAAACGATGGAGGATGAAGAGCAGAAAGACCATGCAGGGTCTTCACCGTTCCATTTTAATGCAAATTTGCCAAAGAGATAAAAAAATTTGTCAATCTCAAGCTCTCCAGGAAGGCAAAATAAATGGTATCTCCCCCTAAAAAGGCTGCTATCGGTGGCACACCTCTCTCGCCACAGCACCTCCACCGAACTCTTCTTCAGCTTGGTCAAATTCATAGGCGCGACGAAAATAAAATGGCCCAAGGTTTTGCGACCTCGAACCGCACTTTCCCTAAGTTGCAAACCTGTCCACGTTAAGTAGTGAAAACCACTTCAGCCCCAAGCCTTCTGCTACGTGTCGGTCCAGCTAACTTGTGCACGAGTTCATTTCTGATGAAAAGGATTCTTTACTCATTGCCCTAATCATGCCGTCACCTAGCCACCTAATGTTACTCCCCTTCGTGCCGAGAAAAATTCCAGGAACTAGCATTCCGAGCTCCAAAGAACGGCCATTTCCGAAACCCAGACTCACGCCGGCCGCTACCGGGTAACAGTTCACCCACCATTTTGTATTCAAAAACCCGTTTGCCAAGATGCGCTATCTACTTGCGTCACCATTGCGTAACTACAATCGTCCTCCACTCATCGGCACACTGTTGCTCATCCCCCAGTGGGACTCTTACCACCAAACTATGAGCCAAATCAATCCCTCCCTTTCCGCTGTCCCGGGACTATCCCGTTCCTAGTTCTACATCAATATGGGCAACCTGACTTCCGTTCACCGCAGATGACCGTCCGCTTCGGCAAGTAGTACTTCTAAAATTTTGAATTTGCAATTTCATCGTTTCCATCTTGTATTGATTGAACCAACCGCGAAGACCACCGGATACAAGAAAATTGTACTTGCGCAATAACTTATTTGCAAGGAAAGCAGAAAGTTGGAGAAATAGTCCATGAAATGTCGCCTTTAAAACCGTGAACGCTCACATTTTTCAATAAACTTGCTCTCTCAAGCTAACCTTTATTAAGAACATGAACGTGCAAAAGTGAAAAGCGCCGAGGAACGCTACAACCATTCGAGCAGGAATGGTTCAACCCAGCATCGCTTGCTAAGGGAAATTAGCTGAAAAAACGTCAGTAAAACCGAAATTTTTTATCTTCCACGGTCACTATCGAGCTTTCGGGACATCCAGATGGAAAAAGCCCCTAAATGAAGCATGGAGCTACTGCCTCAACATCCAGGGTGTTTGTTACATGCAACAAAGTAGTATAGTCTTGTGTCTTGCTCAACGGTCGTGCAACTCGGTATCGATCCTTCGCTTCCTGCTCCACCCACTATGGCATATCAAAAGGCACGGCAGCCCCAGACAGCCCTTTGTGGAGACAAAGGAAAATTAGTACAACTGTATTTATGGGGTAACCACAGAATGTTCCACAAGGTCGTGCTGAAATCTCCATGATGGGGCGAGAAGCGTCGAGCTAAAGACGCTTGATCCAGATTGGTTGGCCTTCTGGTCAATCGGAGCATGCCTTCGTTTGGTCCGTAGCCTGCACGTGATACATCCGTCCAAATGATGTGATGTTCGGTCATTAGGGACGGCTGGTCCTCGGCCACCTCCCCCTTGGGAAGGCTGTTCAACCTACCGCTGCTTTGAACTCAACTGCGACGACTCCTGGGGGTGCTGTCGCATGTCGGACAGTCCCTGGGACTGCGAGCATACCGATCTGGGATCTGGTATCCTCCAGTTCGGAGGTATGTCACGGCTGTTCGGTGTCTCATGCGGCGTGGTCCCCTCAGGGAGCCGCAGTCTGTTGCCTGGAGTTGATCTCTTTGACGTGGCCGTGCTTATGCTCTTAGTTGCGCCTCGTGTTTGACACATTTGCCCCTACGTCCACTGTGGAGAGCATCCCTCCTATCCTCTAGTCAGTATCTGGTCTTTGCGTGACTGTTGTGGCCTCCCTTCTGCCGGCCCCACTTTCTTGACTCTCCGGATAGAAGCAGAACGATCCGCATGAACCTGCGACTGTAAACTGAAGGGTTCGGGCCGCCGGTGAAGCGTATCAGGCTGCTGGAAGGATTCACCAAATTGGACTGAAGTGAGAGGGCTACCGGTGCCGGACGCCGGGAGCTGAATAGCCGCTACGTAGCGTATACTCCCTCTGGTCTCCGGTTTGGCTGTAACGGTGGCGACCACAAATTCGTCAGGACGTGGTGTTTACGTGAGCGTATCGCAGCCAGCTGCAGCTTTTTCGTTACAAACGGCATTGAGGGGTTGATCCAAGATTTGAAGCTCATTAGTCCAGTCGAGACCCGAGAGATCAAGGCCTGTATAGTTCGTGAGGTGGCAAGTACCTTTAAGATGAATCCCCTTGAACGTTACGGAACACTTTAGTTTTCCGGTCAGTCTGAGGTTTCCATCAGATGCATTACGAGCGATGCACTTTGTGTGTTCCACTGGTGGTCTTCCAATTACGTCCCAGGTTTGTTTTGAAATCAGAGTGAGGTCAGAACCTGTATCAAGCTGGGGGGGTAAACGGTGATCCGTTGATACATGCTGTGACGAAGTTTCTTTGACCGGTCGATTTCATCCTGAATGTAGCGGACATGGCCCCTGCCTGCGTCCTTTTGTCGGGTCGGTGTTTTCGCGAGGTCCTGAAGTTGTCTCTACAGCATTCTTCTTTGTGACCCTTTCGATTGCACCCGCTGCACCCGTAGTTCGGATGTGGACAATGGCGTGAATAGTGCCATTCTTAACAAAACCAACAGGGTGTGGGCGGTTTTCTTGGAGTTCGTTTAGAATTTGATTGCCTTTTAGAAGTTACTTTGCGTACCATATCAGGCTGAGAGGATTTGGAATGTCCAGTCATTGCGGCATCGGCCTTGAGATTGATAAGATGCTGGCGTTTGGTGGTAAGCTTCTGGATTCTGTTCAGTTCGACCCAGTAGCCGGATGCGAATATCTGCATCATGTGGCGATTGGAGACCAGTCACAAAGATGAGCTACTTGAAATGAACCTCGGTCATGGTGCTGAGCTGAAACCGTTCGCATTCTCTGCTGACCGCAGCAACATAAGCGATGAAATCTTCAGTATCCCTTTTGGTAATCTTGAGCCACTGATAACGAATACTGAACAAGGATCTGTGCTCATCGAATATTTGGGCCAGGGTTTTGACAATATCTGCAAAACCAAGGTCACAAGGGGGTTTAGGGAGTATGAAATTTGTGAACTGATCGTGTTTATCTGTCCCCAGTTTCCGCAGCAAAAGTCGAACTTTCCATGCAGCATCAAACTGAGGAAAGTCGCTCTGAAACGTTTCCTCATACTTCTCGAACCACGTTTCGAAAAATCGTCCCGATTCAGCGTCGAACCTGAAGTCAGTAATCGAGCTGACAGCGGCATCTGTGGAAGAGGACGGGGGCCCAACTATTTTTGTCCCATTCACCGACATACTGCGCATCGGAGATTCAACAAGCCTCATCTGAGCTTCTCCGAACTGCTTCTGTTGTTGCTGTGAAATTAATTGGAGTAGCTCTGCCGAAATTGACATCATGGGTTCGTGTTCTCGCCAGTTGTTGTGTCTCGCTGAACGGTGGTGCAACTCGGTATCGATCCTTCGCTTCTTGCTCCACCCACTATGGCATATCAAAAGGCACGGCAGCCCCAGACAGCCCTTTGTGGAGACAAAGAAAAATTAGTACAACTGTATTTATAGGGTAACCACAAAATGTTCCACAAGGTCGTGCTGAAATCTCCATGATGGGGCGAGAAGCGTCGAGCTAAAGACGCTTGATCCAGATTGGTTGGCCTTCTGGTCAATCGGAGCATGCCTTCGTTTGGTCCGTAACCTGCACGTGACATATCCGTCCAAACGATGTGATGTTCGGTGATTGTGGACGGCCGGCTTTCGGATACATAATCTGCAGAAGACGAAGACTCAGGCCGTTTCTTCGCGAATCCCATAGGGTGGATCACAGTGAGGAATAAAACAAACAAGCAGCTGCGGGTAAAATCGATGAACCGCGGGATCCTTTACCGACAGTCGTTGCTGAAACTAGGTTATTTCGATCGCTCGGAGACCTTTTCATTTGATTCGACCCAAAATTCGCCATAGAAAGTGGAACACGTGGATGTTCAAAATTTAACTATCTATTCAGCACTGTTGAGTGTGTCAGAGGTAGATTTATAAACTTACTAGGGGCGAGAAAAATCACTGCCGGACTTGGTTTATATGGTCCTTTAATGGTTACACAGAAGTTTGCCGTCGTATTAGGATACGTACACCTTGCTCTGTTATGGCGTCGATGATGGTATCAACATGTCGTTAGCTTATCAAAACCTAACCACCGGCACATGCTAAATACAGCAGAAAAGCATGCTGTGCTTGTCATTGCTTGCTGGCCCGGTACCTGCGCTAGATAAGTTAAGCCCATTCATGTTCGGGTGGCGGTATAAAGGACGTGTGATTCCAGAAGTTTCACGGACATCCAAATATTGGGACACAAATCTCAATGCTAAGGCGGTTAGATGTTGCGGTCCACTGCGAGATGACCGGGTCTCACTGAGGTGTGACGGTTTGCGAGCCTTGCAGTCCGTTGCAATATACTGTAAGGCCTTAATTCATCATCCGCCATTATTTACCAGGCTCGTCACTAAAGAGAAATCCGAAATAACGACCTCTGGCCCTACGAGTCGTGGGTTGTGACAGCCGCGACACGTTGTTTCCTAAAAATGGGATGCTCCAACAGCCCTGCTTGAGTTCCAGTTACCTCGAAATCAGGCTTTCAAACCAGTCGCCTTGGCTGCAAATCTCACTTATTCCCCTGTCTAGGCCCGGAAAAGCTGACATTACAACCTGCAATTTACCACGAAATCGTCAATCATGCATATTCTTATGTCACATCGACATTTGCATGGATACATCAGATGGGTCGCCTTATTAGCTCGGTATAGCAGGGCGAAAATGTGGAGCTTGCGACTGCTGTCGCCTTCTGTTCTTCTTAATTTTCACTATAATGATTTTCCCTGTCCCATTCACTGACCAGCCTCATAGGACTCCAGCTGCAGGTAGGTTGGTTCGTCATCCAGAAAAATGATGAAACGCACATCATTGCATATATTCGCGGCTCACATCCACCATTCAAGACTTGCCTTAGGGTCTTCAGCGAAACCCATGACGTGCGAAGTCTTGAGGAAATGAGCCAATGACCTGTCTTTGAGTGCCTCTTTACAAGTCTTAACCTGGTCACGGCCAGCTGCTGACCACGGACGTGTACGTGGCTTTGTCGACACAGACCACACTTCGGAAGCAGTGGTCGATTAAGTTGAAATGCTCCCTACATGTTGGAAAGTAAACCTAGTATTATAACCAAATACTCGTGAACGTTCAAATGTGAGCCGTCGGCCTCTGCACCCCCTGAAAAACTGCCACGGGTCAAAATAAAACCTGTTCTTTATTTTTGTGCCCACATATGCGCTAATCAGTTAAGGCCCATATTTGCTAAAACGCGCTTTTTATCGCAAAATTACCGCCACCCTATCCATCACGAGGAATTCACACATGACCGTAGTTACTCGAAAATCGAAAGCACTTCCACATAAAGCAACAGCCGAGTGGTGTAGCTAGTTTTGGTGCCAAAGTGATGGTAATGGTGACTTTCGCTAGCGGCCCCAAATGGCAAGGTAACGTTTCTGAATTCCAGTCATTCCGGGATACGCGCACTGGTTTGGAACTAATATGGTTTGGTTTTGGCTTCCATTAAATTGCTCCTACAGACGGAAGAAGCAGACTGCCCACAAGGCAACGGAAGAGCAGCCCAGTGCACAAGTTAGAATCTGGCACTCGGTTAACAACCGAATGATATTCACATTGGAGGAGACCCGTTCGAGTTGCCCGGAGAACCTCAGGACCAGAGCCGCTGAAAGAAGGAGACCCATCCAAAGACACCGTACTGTGGGTGCAATGATAAGGTGTTGACATTACAAGCCCCAAACGTCGGGGGCATTCACTTAAGGGACAACAATAAGAGGTATCCTGCTGCGCATCTTTGCCGCCTCACGAGAGCTAGCGTGCCTTTTTGTAAGACTCCCCACAACACCACGTGTTCGAGGTAAAAAAATGAAGACGGTCTGATTAACTCTTCTAAATTTGCCCATCTGTCTGATTAGAGCGCACCTGACCCATCTTGCATGGTCTTAAATTTCGCAAATATGGTTCCGCTGGGGGGGGGGGCTGCGCTTCGTAATACCCACATTGCAAAATCGTATTATAGGCAAGAAAATGGCCCTACTCAGAATCTAAGTAGCTAAAATGATGCATCTTACGGAAGCAGTGATAATCGAGGCGGCACTGTTGGCTTTGCTGTCACTGATGTAATGTGTTTACGGGGGCACTTCCAGCGATATGTGCCATACACAGCTTAAGCGAACGGCACAGGTATTCGAAAGCATCTCTTTTTAATTTTATGCATATAAAGTCCATTCTCAGATCCCTGGCACTGTTTGAGTCACCAATGCCACTCGAATAGTGGCGGCTGTGCGTATTCCCGAGCCTAGGTAGGTGGAATCAAGATGCTGAAGTGAAGTTCCAGTCACCTACCTTCCCCTCAGGAACTTCGCGCGTTGAGCACTGGACCGTCTCGAGGTATTTGGTCCTTCTCGTTTGTGTCAGTGCGTGGCGTTTTGGATCTGGTGACGAAGTTCTATTTCCTCGTACTCTAATTTTTTCTCTGACGCCACGAATTCTCGTCAGAATAGTCACAATTATTGTCCCCCTTCTGAATAAACTCTCACGAGCTCATTCGTGCCTTACCTCTTACTGCCTGTAAGAGCAGTGCCCACAACCTCATAAAAGCTGCCCCCAGCTCTCCGCTCGTGCATCAGCACTCATCCGTTATCTGTCTTCCATAATTCCCGTTCCATGTCCATACCACACACAATGCAAGAGGTACAGAAATGTCAGACAAATATTTCCACCGCTGTTGTAGTTATATAATGCTTCGTCTCGCTTACCTTTCTAGCCATAGAGCATCGATTACCTTTTTATACAAATCGTCCCGGTTTTCGACCGACCCCACAAACTCAGGCGTTGTTAGCATCTTCGGGCTCCATCACCATAAGTGGCAGAGGCCCGCTGCCTCCATTTTGCAGGTACACGGCCCGAAACAGAAACCAAAAGTGGCTCCCCAGTCTATATGCTTTAGGCGGTTTGCTCTGCAAAACTACCCAACCCACGAAACCAGTCATTTGTCCGAATGTGGCTCGCGAACAGTTTGCACTCCACTTCTCCCGCCTGAGAACTTTTCGCTACCATTTCGGTGTCCAGGGCCAAACAGGCGTGTTAACAGTGATGGGCTTTAACTTGTCGCAACAAACGTAAAAAAACCTGCTGGTATTATTCACATCTTCGTTCACGAACGCGGTGGAGGAACGGATGTGGACAATAACGAATGGACATTACCAGGATTTGTGAAACTTTGCCGTCGCACCGGATGGTGGCCGGTATGGAGGCAACTGCAAGTCACCAGGGCGGGAATAGGGACGCCGACATGTCTATCAACGGAACCGCTTCTGATACCACCAAGCTGAGATTTCATGAGCCATGAAGTGTGCATAGACCCCTCAGAGGTACCAGAAACCTACACATGTGCACCCACAATTTTTGTCGAAATTCGCGGGGGCTGTCAACGGTGATCTTTTTGCAGTAATACGTGGCTCACATTGAAACACTGGAAGCAATGCACTAAGGCTGTTCGTGGCATAGACAACCGCTCTATAGGCCATCGTGTGCCGTGGCAGGAGGTCATTACGATGTTCCGCATGACAACGATGGCACAAGAGCACCAACAACATTCAGAGCGAAACTAGTTCTTTGACGGGTAGAGTGCTTTGTGGGTGACTTTGGGTTTGTCTTGTTTGTTCGGCGAAAACCGGCATACTTTGCCAAGCAGATGGTGGCCAAATTCTTGGCCCTGGTCTTATTGTAGGTCTCCGGAGACTCTGTAGCGTGGTTTCCGCTCACCATCCAACGCACACTAGTAGTTGGCAGGTAGTTGCCTTATTGCGTGCCGGAATGGGTGTTGGGCAATCTAGCTTCTGATGGGCAGCGACGTTTACGCGGGCAAGCATGGCGGACCCACAGCTGCGGGTTCTTCTGACCTCACATTGTCAAACAAAACCAAAGCAGCCGCAGGGTTAAAATCCATCGAAACGAAGGAACTACAAACAAGCAAGCGCCCATAACAAAATTAGAAATCTAGGGCATACCAGTTCTGGCTGGTCCCCCTGACTTCCAATGTGTGTGGAGAGCTGAATTGTGTGGATACATCTGTTAGCGTGTCATTCGGTGAACTGAGGAAGCCGGAGTTTGTGGCCAGTCACCGCAAGGTGAAAGCAACTCACAAAACGGAGCATACAAACTACCTGTTTTTTTAAAGTGCAATCCATTCAGTTGGTGACAGATAACCAAAATGTTCACTCAAGTGCCACGTTGCAGGCGACGCAGCTCAGTGTGTTGGTGTGCGCACTGGACCGCGCTTCCTGGCCCTCCCACTATGGTATATCATAACAAACGGAAACATGAAATAAGCCACGGAAACAGAGAAAAATTGCTACAACTGAATTGACAAGGCCAGTTCGGTATCTCCGCGCCGAGCTAAATGGCCGATCCTGATTGGTCACATTCTGACTAATCAAAGCATCACATTGCTCGCCGCCTCGTGACATCCGTCCAACGACGTGTTCGATTTTCCAGAACGGCTCACCTCCGAACAATGAAACTGAACAAGAGTGGAGAGAGTGAAAATTCTTGCCGACGTCATTTTTTGTCGGGGAGATTTTAGCTACCCCAACATACACTTTTACACGCCCAGAAGTATGTGACAGACGGATTGTTTTCACAAACTTATAAGTTTGCCCCATATATGGGGCATCCATGTTGAGCAAGTGTAGTCAGGAGCACTGACCGATCGACAAAATTGAACAAACACTTGAAGTTATGGGACAACGAGATTGTGTGTCGCGCGCACATATGGCGTCGCTGAACGACAAGAGCAAACCCGATTCGGGAATTTTGGGCGAAAGCCTCGATCCTGTATATCAGTCCATCAATTCGTGAAGAACAACTGATGGAGTGTGAATATGTGGCTGGTGCAGCCACTACCCGGTCGAAACCCCGCTTGATGCCCATGGGTTTCGCGTGTCGCCAAAAGATGGCGAAGAACCATTGACGTCGGTAACATTACTGCAATGGGAGTCAAACTGGTGCCCATACAGTCACTGCATTCACCGCGAGTTTCCCTTTTTGAAAATGGGTACAATTATCGACTCACTCCGGTGGCCTTGGTCGATCTCCCTCACAAACAGACGTGAACAGACTAGAGAGGCACTGGTTAGGGGATCCACTATCGCTCTTGAACAGAGCAGATGGAAGGTTATCGGGACCAGGAGAGCCATGGCGCTTGAGTGGAACTACACAAGCACCTCTAAGGCCGAAGGAGACTACATTTTCACGAACAAATGAACCATAACATAGTTCGCTCTTGGAAGGGTATTTCGTGTGTTTGGCAGGGAATCGCATGTGACATTAAGGGAATAGGTGGGGCGGGGGACGGAAACCAGACAGCAGCGAAGGACTACTATGTACGCGGAGCGTTGCTTTGAGATGTCGAAAGTGTTTTACTGAGCCGCTGGTTGCCGGGTGGTGCTCAGCAAGTTGTCAAGAGCAGGTTCGATGTGTGAGCCTAGATCCGTGTTTAACACCGGCAGACTGTGTAGTGCCTCAAAGATTACGCGGCGGAAAGCAGCCAAAAACACAGAGTGATGTTAACCCTGCGATGTATCACGAGTTATCGATTCTTCAGAGGTTACGAGAGGAACGACCTAATCTCACAGGACTATTGCGGTCCATTTCCGCTACTTCCGGGTCAGTACCGGCTGTAGACTTTACATCAATCGGTGCCTAGCATGCCACTGCGGAGATTCAATAAGAGGCGCCGCAACACTCTTTGAAACAGTTGAGTCATTCCGTTAGCCAGTTGTAATCTGCACATTGTAGTATAGGTGTCTAAGCGAATATCGATCAGACGCGGGGCGAACAGCATAGATGATTTGCTCATGATCTGTAAAGCCTACGGCTTCCAACGTATTTCCAAAATGCCGGATAACAAATGAGATAGCGAACAACTCTGCCATAAGCGTTGAAGCGGGTTGCAAATGCCAGGGGCCTCCGTTCACACCTACTAGACTGCTATGGCACCGTGCCCACAGCAGTATTGGATGCGTTGGTCATGAGCGACAACGATATCCTACGGTCGATATGGTCAGGCGAGGTTATATTGGAGATTACCTACCTAGTTCTGACACGCATCCTCAGTAAGTAAACAAGTTTTACTCCTGCCTCGCAAAAGGTTAGTTAGCGGTTGTATAGTGGCGGCACAGCCCGAGGTGGAGCGTCTGTAATAGTTGATTAAACCAAAGAATCTACTCAGTTGTTTTGGTGAACCTAGTGCCGGTTAGTCAATAGTTGTCCGCATCTCCGTCGGCGACGCTCCTACTTCCGATGCCGAAATTCAGTGCCAGGAACCCCTGCTTAGTTCACACTTGTCAACATTGGCCGTTTTGGCTAGGACGGGCAAATAACTGATGCGGGCGTTGGAGATGTTCATCCTCTGAGGCACTGATGGCTAGAATATCATCTATACGAGGGTTGACGAAACCTGAGCCACAAAAAATGTGTAAACCACTGAAATATATAAGCGGCATTGCTCAGGCAGAAGAACACGCGTAGGAACTCGAAATGGCCAAATGGTGTAGTGATCGCCGTCTTGGGAATATCCACCTCAGCAGCTGGGAGCTGTTGATGAGTTCAAACCAGATCAATCTTGCTTAAAACACATGTACCTTAGAATTCCGCTGATCTCCTGGATGGTTATCCGGCATCTTATTCAATGCGCAGTATGGGTGCCACTGGTCCGGGGTCTTCTTAGGGACTATATACAGCAATAATGCCCAAGGGCTGTCTGGTGGCCTAATGAACCTGAGGCAAAGCACGTGGTCGGACGCCGCCTTAGCATTTAATATCAGCCGTTGGTAATTTTAGTGCTAGTAGTCTTCGGACTACCTCGTCACTCAGGAAACTGAAGACGGCTTGGCGATGTTCTTTGAGCGGGCTCATTAAGTCTATATCCACCCATCGTTCCCACGGTTCCCACGTTCGTCTGCCCAACGGCCTGTGCTCACACAAGACGACATGCTCTGATGACATCGAATGTGTCATGGGAGGTCTACATGGTGGTGGTATAACTGCAGTGTGATTTTTATCCTTCGTCAGACATGCCTCCCACCTTTAATAAATTAATTAGTGTCTTGTAGATCGTCAAAGCCCTATGTGAAGAACGGCACCCGTGGGATGCGAAAAATGCCTTTATCCTGACCACAGGCAATGATTGTTGCTTACCTGGTTTAGATCGATAGATCCACGTTCGTCTCTGGTTTCCGATTCGGTTGATAATCTTTTGCTAGCGTTAGCTATATAGTTCTCCGCCACAATCGAGTTGTTAGCACTGCCAGCCTGTCAAGCGATGAGAAAAGGTTGTGGCCACCCATGCAGACGTATTAGCTAGGTCCAAGAGCTTCATCACATCAGGCTTGCGTTTTACTAAAGAGCTCACAAATAGACCGTAATAAGTTTATTTTGCACGGTAGCATCTATATAGTCCCAATTCCGACCTAAAGCCTTCACCTTGTCGTGGTTGTCCGGCTCCTGTTTTGCACCGATCCTGTGGGCTATACTGACTGGAACTAAGTTTCTAAAGATTCACCCATGCCAGGAAGTCCAACGGGATGCAGCCTGACAAAGAACAGCGAGTCTCCTTACTGCGAGTAATCGCATACGAGGCGGCCTGGAGGTAAAGTCGTACTGTCCTCCGCGATAAGAGTGTGATGGCAGTAAGGAGTTCTCTCCAGGCGACCAGTATGTCCATATTTATGGAAGCAGCGATGCTGCTTTCCCCAGAGGAAGGACGGGTTAGGAAAGGTCGGTCATAAAAACCGCACACTCCGATCCCCCAAGGGTTGACCGTGACCGCCGGCGCATTATTCAATACGGTCGAAACACTTTTAAAACCAGAGTCTAGTGCTGCTTATGAGGTACCTGTTGTGTGCAGCCGCGTTAGGTGTCAGACAATAATGCCTTCCTCCCTGCGTCCTCGGGCCAGGCCGGCCCCCTGCAGCCCAGTTGGTCAGACTGCTGAATCACTGGCTCCGGGATGGGTCCTCCAAGGAAACCCCAGCGACCGCTGCCTCGCGGTTCAGAATTTTGAGTCAGAGGCTAGCGGCAGGGCCCCAGAACAAAACCCGACATCCACTGCCTTGTGGGTCAGACTTTTGAGTCAAATCCTCAAGGTTTGGTACCTTAACCAAACCCCCTTCTTCAAATTGGAAAACCGGGAGGTATCATTCACCCTTGCAGCAATTCACTCACCGACCTTCCCCCACATCCCCTCCCCACCCACTGGATTATGCAGTGCAACCAACCCATCTGCCAGTCCTCTAGCCATTGTTCCGTGTCTAAACCATCGCCCAGGAAAATATAAAAATAAAAAATAAAACCACTTACCAACCTCAGAAGCTCTGATCCACGTTGCAGCCTTCAATGTCCGCAGTCTACGTCAAATTAGGCAACAAGCATCTTTTGCTGAAACCTTGCTTTCTCTCTCTGTCTCCGAAGCACACATACGTAACCCAACTTCGGTCGTACACCTCAAGCCGCTTAGGACGAGCTGAAATGTTCCACACTTCACTCTTCGGGCATCTGGCGATTCTGACGCAATGGTTAGTGGTATCTACGGTGTGGGAGTTGCATTCAGCTCCAAGACCGAAAGCGCTTTACTGGAATGGATCCCGGTAGACAGTCGTCTTTGTGCTGTGCAATTGTCTGGCTTGAGTAAGATCAAAGCAGGTCGATGCGGTAAACGGTGTCTATTTGTCGTACCAGCATATGCCCCAAGAGACTGCAGTTCTGAGATGGAAAAGGGCGAGTTTTATCGAGATTTGTCGCGACTGCTTCGGTCAGCAAGAAGGACGAATATAGTAATCCTGCCAGATGATATGAATGCCAAAGTCCGGAAGAAGCTCAGTGAGATGGCGGATTTGGAGTCGATTCTCAGTGTACGGTTAATGGGGAGCGACTGTTTAAGTTGTGTGTGTCTATTTCTGGTGAGTAAGAACCTCCAGCACAAACGCTACTTGGAGGCCACCAACCGCAAAACATTCCTGGAGTCAGTTGGACCATGTGTTTATCAGTTACCGATGGGGAGCCTCAATTAAAGATTGTCGTTCCTTCTGGGGTACGCAGCTTCACTCTGATCATGACATTGTACAGGCCAGGTTATCACTTCGCTTTCCATCAGCATTACGCGTGCCAAAGCAGAGCAGCGCTATTCACCAACTTCGATAGGTTTCAGTAGCTCAAGGGTATCGAGCTGATCTGGCTAGAAGGCTACTGCAAACGCACAGTCATGTAGATGACGAAGATTGCTTGGAGATTGAATGGAAGCGAGTTAAAAAATATATACTGTCAGCTTTCAGAACCGTTTGTCCAAGCCATCCAACTCGACCGAATGAACTCTGTATACTTTCCAGATAAACAGATCTTATTATTACCAGAAATGTCATGCCAGCAACTAGCGACTATGATGGCGCACGCGGACTCCCCAAACACCGATAATAAAAGATAGTCGTTCAGCTGTAACACCCTTTCGGTGCCTAGCTGCCATGCCACCCAAGAGAAGCAGGAGGGCTGGGATACTGCCAGGTTGCACAAGCCTAGACAGGGTAATCGGGAGCTTGAAGAATAAAAGAGAACGCTGGTGGATTTCGAAGGTCCAGGAGGTGGAGAAAGCTTTCGCTGCAGGCAACAGCTGCACCTTATTTCAGCTGGTTTGAACAATCTCTCAAAAGAAACAAGTGTCAGCGAGACGATATGCGAAAAAGACGGAACGGCAATTCACTCACAAAATCGTCGTCTTGAGCAATGGGCTGATCACTTGAGCTGTCTCCTTCAACACAACCACTGGAAGAACTCAGCGGGCCTGAATGGAATATCGACACCAGTCAGTCATCAACAACATAAGTGCACCGTGAGATATCAATCCTCCAATTGTACAAGGTGTCTGGCCCGGACGGTCTGCACCCCGCACTCTTCAAAGGTAGTGAGGTCCTGGTGGACAGTCTGACAACCATACTGCAGATTTGGAACGAAAGCAGAATACCAGTCGAATGGAGCTCTTCGATCGGCATCCAAGTTTTTAAAAAGGACGCAAGAACGTCATGCGAAAATCATCGTAGCATCACCCTGGTATCCGTCGCAATTAAAGTGCTTTCTGGGATTATCTTGCGTAGATTGATCGATTACCGAGAGAGACGGATTCGTGAGAATCAAGCTGGATTTCGCCCTGACCTAGGATGCATCTGTTGTGCACTCGAATGATTGAGCCAGAAATAGAGAAGGAGGATTGCCGAATGATTGGCTTTAATCTTCTAACAATTTCAGTACATCAGCTAAAACATTAGGAAACAGTTAGTTTAGCAAGTAAACAGTTTAACACAACATTAGTATATAAAATTCTTCCCCGCCGGAGAGGTTATTGTCAGGAGAATATAGATTAGGCTTCGCGGTTTCGAAGATCATATGGTCGAACACGTTGTTGGTCTGTGATGTATTGTAGGACATTCTCTGGAATTTCACTGGATTGTTCTGGTGATGCCGTTTCGCCTCCAGGAGGATCAATCGAGTGTGATTGAGTCTCGTCTTGAGGAGTCGCTACACCTTCGATTGATTCGGTTAAATAGACCTCAGAGATGTTTTGTGCTTTTGGTGCCAGATGTCTAAGAGGAACAGTTTCTTCCTTTCCGTTTGGGAAACGAACACAGGCATACTGCGGGTTGCAGTTAACAAGTTCCACCTCTTCCACTAACGGATCGTATTTGGAAGAACGTGTCATTCTTTTTAACAGAACGGGGCCTGGAGTCGATAACCAAGTCGGAAGAGAGGTGCCATACGTTGACCTCCGGTGGAAGTTAAGGAATCTTTCGTGTGGTGTTGTGTTAGTAGCGGTGCACAATAAGGAGCGAACAGAGTGCAAATAATCTAGAAGCACGTATTCCCACTCAGTAACGTCCCTCTGTTGGGTCTTCAACGCCAGAGTGATAGACTTCCAAAGAGTACCGTTAAGCCGTTCGACTTGTCCGTTACCGCGTGGATTGTACGGGGTCGTTCGACTGGTTGCCACACCCCTGTCGTGAAGAAACGTTTGTACTTCACCTGACATGAAAGCTCCACCACGATCAGAATGGACGTATGAGGGCATTCCGAACAAAGAGAACAACTGATTAAAACACTTGATCACGGTGGATGAGGACACATCCGTACACGCGAAGGCGAATGGGAAACAGGAGTACTCGTCGATCATTGTTAAAAGGTATTTGTTGTGGGAAGTCCATGGAATTCGGCCTTTAAAATCGATGCTGACGCGTTCAAACGGTTGCGTGGCTTTAATAAGATTGCCAAAAGGGTGATTAAGGAAACGAGGCTTCAATTCTGAACAAATACTACATTGATTTGTAATCGCCTTAACATCCTCGATTGAAAACGGCAAATTTTTCGAGCGAACGAAATGAAGCATCCGCGTGATGCCGGGGTGACATAACGTGTTATGAAGGTGTTTGAGATCCACGTGTGACATCGCAGATATGTGATCACTCCGCGAGAGTGCGTCAGCGGCTTTATTTTGATTACCTGGACGGTACTGGACATCGTAATGAAAACAGAATAGCTCAAGTCTCCACCTCTGGATTTTGTCGTTTTTCACTTTGCCTTTGTGCTGTTTGTCGTACATAAAGGCGACTGATCGTTGATCCGTGACAAGTGTGAAGTGATTGCCAATCAGGTAGTGTCTCCATTTTCTCAGGGCCTCAACAATCGCGTACGCTTCCTTCTCGATTGCTGAATGATGACGCTCACTGTGTGACAGAGTGCGTGAAAAAAAGGCTACCGGGCGCCCGTCTTGATTGCGGGTGGCCGCAATGGCTACGTCGGAAGCATCAGTTTCCACAACGAGTGGACGAGTGTAGTCTATGGTGAACACGGCGGCCTTTTCCAAATCGTGTTTTAGATTATTCAATGCAGCTTGTACGCTATCTGGAATGGGAAAGATCTGATTGTGGACGATTGGATGAATTTTATCCGAAAAACATGGGATCCAATGTGCGTAGTATGCCAGCATTCCGACCAATCTTCGTTGTGAACGGATGTCACATGGATGAGGCAACTCCCGTAGGGCTCGAAAACGTTCAGGGTCTGGTTTTATCATACCGTGAGATATTTCGTATCCTAGTAATAGTACTTTCGCAGTAGCTATGATGCTCTTTTTCTGGTTAAATGTAATACCGTGACGTTTTGAAGCCTCCAGGAATTTCTTCAAATTTCGATCATGTTCCTGGGCATCGCGAGCACACACGGTAACATTGTCAACATATGCGAATGTATCGAGCATATCTTCCTCGCGTATGATGTTGTCTATGGTGCGTTGAAAGCAGGCCACACCATTAGTGACTCCGAACGGAATGCGGCGAAATTGAAACAGCTTACCACATGCCTCGAATGCAGTATATGGCTTGTCTTTGTCGACAATGGGGATCTGGTGGTACGCACTTTGAAGGTCTAGTGTGCTAAACACCGTGTAATGGGAAACCTTCTCTACAAGTTCGTCCACCTTCGGCAGAGGATACGCATCAAGGTACGTGAAGCGATTTATGGTTTGACTGTAATCGATGACCATGCGCTTCTTATGCCTTTCATTTGTAGTAACGAGAACCTGGGCCCGCCAAGGGGAGTTAGACGGTTCAATAATTTTGTCTGCTAGTAGCTTCCGAATCTCCGTCTCGATAAATACCGTATCCGCGCGAGAGAAACGACGAGATTTTGTAGCAATCGGAGTACACCCAGGGGCGAGATTGTCAAACAAAGATGGAGCATTGACTTTCGCTGCTTTCAGTGTGCATACGGCGAATGGGGGCCGTTTACCCGTGAATGGTATGACCACACTTTGGTGTTGGCTGAGAAAATCCAGGCCAAGAATGACGTCTGAACACAAATTGGGCAAGAGCGATAATTTGGCACCTTCGTATCGTGTGCTTTTGTACAGCACGGTAGCATAAAGATGACCGCTAGTAACACAAGATAAATTCGTTGAAGCCATCGAGATAGCGCTCTTAGAGGATGTTACTGTCCAACCATGCTTCAGTGCGATGTCAGAAGAAATGTAACTTTCGCAGCTACCAGTATCGATAAGAGCATGAAGTGGGATATTATTCACCATAACATCAACGATTGATTTGGAAAGTCTGATGGATGAAGAGATGTTGAAAATGGATGAGACACCAGGGTTAACCGACGATGTGATACGACTTGAACTCGGCTTGGATCGACAAACTTTTTGGAAATGACCTTTCTTGCCGCAGGAATGACAGAAAGATTCACGAGCCGGGCATTTTGAACGAATGTGCTTGCCGTTGCCACAGAAGAAGCAAGATAAGGATGTGCTTGCAATCGCGTCATTAGAGTCAGTCTGAGCGATAAGTGCATCACGAACAGGAGTCAGAAGTTTATCCGTTTTGATAGATGCAGCACCACAGGGAACATGAGAAGACGAGTCGTATGAGAGTGACTGTTGTTGAGCATGTTCAAGCAGACGTGCCTCGTCAAACGCTTGTTGAAGCTTAAGAGTGTGTTTTTCTAGTAATCGTTGGCGAATGGAATTAGAATGTAAACCTGTGATAAAAGCGTCTCGAATAGCCTCATCCCGATGCTCATCGGCAGAAACCGCACGAAAATTGCAGTCCTTGGCAAGGTAACGTAATTTTTGCAGGAATGCGTCGACTAATTGACCCGGTTCTTGTTTGGTAGTAGCCAGCACGTGACGAGCAAACACTTCATTTTTGGGCTTAATGTACATCGTTCCGAGCGTCTGGATGGCGTCTTCGTAAGTAGTACATTCACGAACATGTTGATAGACGGACGGAGAAAGAAAATTTACCAAAAGTTTTCTTTTGTCAACGTTTGGGAGTTCGATGCATGAGAGGAAATTAGTAAACGTTTCGTGCCAATGGATCCATTGTTCTGAAGCAGAAGAGGATTGGGGATCGGCGTCAAACCGATCTGGGCGAAACAATCGTTCCATTTGTATTTTGTTAGAAGATTAAATTGTTGTGCACTCGAATGATTGAGCCAGAAATAGAGAAGGAGGATTGCCGAATGATTGGCTTTAATCTTCTAACAATTTCAGTACATCAGCTAAAACATTAGGAGACAGTTAGTTAAATGAATAGCAAGTAAACAGTTTAACACAACATTAGTATATAACAGCATCGACCATACCTTTGTCTTGAGACAGACTCTTGAACAGCGCCACTCCTTCAGACGCTCCACGTTGGTCGTTTTTCTTGATCTGAAAGTTGCTTTTGATTCTGTCGATCGTTAGAACTTTTGGCGGTGTCTGGCGATCAAAGATGTCCTTTCCAAATTTATATTCCTTATGAGCGCTCTGTATGCGAACTCCTGTGGTCGCGTACGAGTATACGGCAAACTTTCGCCTGAGTTCACCTCGTTCAGTGGTATTAGACGAGGCTGCCCTTTCTCACCTTTCCTCTTCAACTTTGTTATTAACATGCTGCTTGAAGTTTCCCTACCTGCCTCTGAAACCTTGAGGGTCGAAATGCTCCCGGAACGTTCGCTCACAGACATTGAGTATGCGGATAATATTGCTCTCCTAGGTTCTGATCCTTCAAAAATGCAAACCATTTCAAATAACCTATTTAACTTTGCCGAACGGTTTGGCATGCGCTTCACACTTGCAAAGTGTAAGGTGCTGTTCGGTCAAACCCAAACCTGACTCATGCATACGAGCCAATCGACGTGGTAGGTAAATTTGTTTATCTGGCCAGTTGTATAAGCTCCGGTGGACTGGCCGGAGATGAGATTACTTCTCGAAACGGGAAGGCTATGGTAGCTTTTGCCGACGCATATGGCGCAGACGTGACTTCAGTTTGTCTGTCAAGGGTAGAGTTTACACTGCGGCAGTGCGATTCTGACTACTTTATGAATCAGAGACGTGGCATCTACGCGCAGAGGACATACGAAAGATATCAGTGTTTGACCGTCAATGTCTCCGGAGAATTGGTTGAGTCTGGTGAGAACATCGGATTAGTAATACTGAGGTACGCCAAATGGTCCTGGGAAGAAGGAACTCTCCCGAGGCGGAATGAAGCTGGTTAGGACACGTACCCCGCATGCCAAAAGACCGTCTGCTCCGCAGAGCTCTTTTCGCCCAGACCTGTGTTGAGTGGAAGCGACCGAGAGGTGGACAGTGGATGACGTGGCAATGAACTATGAAAGCACTAAGCAGTAAACTTAGTCGTGTCGACAACTGCAGCCTCTCTGGGTGGGGACCCCAGGACTCACCTCACCAATGGTTAATGACACTGACAGAAATTGCCCAATCGTGCACTCAGGCGCTCGTCCAATGTCGCCTTCAATGTGTAGCTATCCAGTTCCCGAACTAACTGAACATGCCATCGCCTCCAAGGCTTGGCTGTATGTCCCACACTGTCCCGTTTTCCGGTGATCGAGACTGTAGCAGCTGGAACCACTGTGCATATGGTACACGGTTTATAGCTGATAAATTGAATTGAGTAATCCCAACCAAAGGTAAATTAATCGACTTTTTTCACGAAGGACTCAGCTACCACCAACACGCTGTGGGTGGGTGAGTTGAGCCTCGACTGCGGAGGGAAACGCCGTCACTCAAGCTCATCGCGTCCTTGAAGCAGCTTAGATGATATCCCCACTTCTACTGAAATCTCACATTGCAATAAGGTGAAGTTCAAGGCCACGGCAATCGTACTTACGCCCGTCCGGTCACACTCTCCCAACAGATCTCCATGTTCAGTCGAATATCCGCCTTATGCCTAACCTAAACCATATTACCAAGCTTCCTAACACCTAGCGGGTTCTCAACACAGAGGATGGAGTCCACGTGACCCTCCCTGTGCTTGTTTGGAGACCCTGAATGATATGGCAGCTAACGGAAACTAATGGCATTCAGGCTGTTATTTTCTATCCAGGTTGACTGGGTGTTGGAGGTGTAAGCACGTCGAATGTTTGTGGTTGACTACCTCACTCCCTGTCCAGTTTTTTCTTTTTTCCATTCCATGGTTTATTCAAGTAAATTGACATGTTTGTGACAGTGAAGCACTAGTGTTCTAATCTGGTGTTGCTGTCAATGATGATGGTGCTCATCATTTTGGAGTACATATGTCGATTCGGACCATACTTCCACCTGATGTAGTTTTTCACTGAATTTTCTGGTTAACCTAAGAAGCAGGGTTCCAGTTTAGAAGTCGAAAACGTACTGAGCTACATAGCAAGCAAACTGTGTGATCCGTTGAAGGCGGTGTTTCAGAAGCAATTATTCATATCCTCGAAGAAGTAAAAACCGTTATACGTGACACTGGAAACTTGACATATTATCCGCGTGCACTTAGCAACCGCTGGGTCTGAGAACGATCGCTGTGACTTCTTCATACAAGATGTTGTATACATTTGGGACCAAAGCACAATTTGGCTTGCATCAACTTAGGCAAAGTTTCTGTTGGTGTGAAGGTGTGGTGGAAACAGCAACCTCAAAGAACGCGGGAGCCTAGTTCAACAGGGAACGCACGGAAGCTGTTTCAGCTAACCTGCAGAAATAGGACCCAGAACACCGTTCGTTAGTGAATTAATCAAAGGTAGATCTAACAATAAAAGTCAGTACCTAGATCGTTGAACAGAATATTTTAAACAACAGTATGACTTTCAATCAGCTTACATACCTTCGTTTTTCATCCGACTCAGCTCGAGTTGTGGTCTGTTAGTCTAAATCTTGCCTCGGTTGATGAAACACCAATGTACATTTCGGTCTTGATATGCCATCGGGCTGCCGAGTCAGATAAGCTTACGCCAGCGCAACTTAGAGACTGTGGTGAACCTTTGTATTCTGCTTTGACAACATTGTGTTCCAGATAACCGGGGATATTCATTCATACTTCTTTTCAAAAAGGGTACACAAGGTGAGTGTTTCAACAATTAAGGTATCAGCCTGAGGCGCGTCATCACGCGGCCACTGCGACGTCTAACCCTGGAAAGTTAGATGCAAGAGCAGCTAGCGGGGTTTCGCCTGGTAGAAGGCGAATTTACCAAACCGTCATTATATCAAATGCTTAAGCAGAGCCATACATACCGTCGGCCAACAATGGCAATTTTCCTCTACTTCAGGGGAGTTTTTGACTCTTTGAGTAGGACAATTATTCTACATATACTTGTTCAGAATAATGATTCCAAAGCTTGTAAATATACTTCATGCTTTCTATTCCCACGCATTTGGTCGTGTAGGAGCTTACAGTCATCCGTCCAGAAGTTTTCTACAGCTAGTGGGCAAGAATGTATTCGGCAAGGCTTACTACCCCACTTCCCGTTCGGTATTGCCATTGGTATCACCATAGAATGCACACTTCAAAGGATCGAGGCACTGAGTATCGAAATTACGCCTACAGAAAGACTAGTAGACTTGGACTAGGCGGACGACGTCTTATGTGACGGTCGTCAGCCTGCACAGCCGATCAAGATAGATTTGCAGATGTGATTCCTTGTTTGGATATGTTTTGCACCATTACTGGGCAAACTGTTGCATCGGGCTTTGTAGCCCCCCTCTGAAATTTCAGAGGGAGGAACTTGAGCTCGTTGATCGGTTTAATTATCGGAATGGCTGTGTAAGCTGTTAGTGCAGTGATAGAAATCAATGCACGCATTAACAGTCCACGAGCAACATTCGCGAACTTGGGCCTTTAGTGATATCAGAAACGAATTTCACTGAAGCTGAAGGATCGTGTGTACTAGGGACTATAAGGGCAGTCTTACTCTGGTTGTAAAACGGTTCTTCCGATCCAAGGACTTTAAACGGCTTCAAACGTTTGATCATCGGTGCCTTCGTAGTATAGCAGGAATTAGCCGGCTGCATAATGTTCGCAATGAAGTCCCTATTGAGTCAGTATCATTACAGCAGCAAGTGAAGCTCATCAGGTTAATGCAGTTGGGACCTGTACTACTGATATCTCAAGATCTTTCACATTTCCGTTTCAGTGGTATTAAAACACGGATGCCTTCCCAGGCACCACCATACGATGCTTTCGATGCTCTGTTAACTGAGGTGGTACGGTACGCATGCAAATCCACGGAAAACGTGAGTTACCTTCATCCGGAACAACTTACCTCTGCAGTCGCATGCTCCTGACAGCCTTCGTAATCAGCTGCTTGATTCGATTGGGTTTGATGTGGGTCAAAGGTTAATCGAACGGTATTGTCTTGTTCGGTCAGCATGGTCATCCTTTTTTGCCGTAGCTATACCAAAGATCATTCTCGTTTTGTCACGGAACTTGATGTAGTTAAGTATGTGTGCACAGAATTCTGGTCTTCTGTGTTCCACAAGCAAGTGGATACTCTGAAGACTAACTATCAGGTATACTGTCGTCTGTCCAAGCTGAGGCTCTTCATTTCAGGATATGTATGTTCTTTTTGTCTCGGACTTTTGTCTACTTGAACGCTTGTCCCGTGGAACGCAGTATTTGCCAGAAGCAACAAAGGTATCTAATGATCTACGGTCGCAGTAATATTCTTTCTTACGACAGTATCTATCATTTCCCACTGGCCTACTGCGTGGTGCTCTACACAGCCTTGGTTTGAGTTGTTCTGTAAGTGTGGACTGTGAGAAGCTGCCCTCCTGTAAGTTCATACTGACGTCGCTCATGTGGTTTGCTTTTAGGTAAATTCATCGTAAAAGTACATCGGACGGTTTGACACTGACAAACGTTTGGCAGTCTTCTTTTATCATTTAATTTTGCACAACTTTCCTAACTGTGATAAATCCGTGGAACTTTCATATATGTCTTTGCTACATCTTGGTGGTCATTTTCTGTTTCGTCGTCGCCATCCTAGACAGTACCACCAGCTTTAATACTGGCGTTTCAACTCGCTTAATCATGAAAAATTTACTTTACATTAGGAAAAAAGTGAACAGGGAAGAGTCCTAATATTTGCCTACCGTAAGCATCCTGAGGTGAGTACACGCTGTCTGGTGTAAAACCTGCTCAGTAGACTGTCCAGTGTATCACCCCTAATTGGAAGGTTAATGTGAACGGGTCTCCCGTTGAGTGTGGCGATAACAGTCCTGCATTTTCCTCCGCCCATGTTTCCTGATAAAATGGTGGGGAGAACCGTTTCCTTGAAACGCTGGTAGTAGTTAAAGCGCCCCTTTACAGTAGAATTTAATTCATTTCCTAGTAAGGCTATGGACCAAGTTGCATTCCTCTTTCATTGGGACAAAGCTGCTAAAGTTAGTTTACTGCACCGACCACGTACGCTTTCAGTACGCAGAACGTCCGAATGTATAAGACCGAAATCCACAGTTTCTGAACCGTCATTTCCGAATATATGGGTACAAGAAAGTGCTAATTCATAAGATTTGTCACAGACTCAGACACAGCAGCATTTGGTTTTTAGACTTTTGTCATCCAGAGAACGTCGATGTGGTGAGCGGCAGTTATTCTAGCAGAAGTGGAGCACATACCAGGTGCGCAATATTTGAAAACTGCACAAAACTCCTCCAGTAAAATGTTTTATGAAAACGTGATTTTGACCGCGCCGAAATGACGGTTGCATCTGGGCCAAATGAGAGGAAGAACATTGGCATGAAGTTGTTGGAAGCTGTTGGACTATTGCCGGTGGATAAAAGAGCATAAGCGACTGTAAATAGCTGTCTGTTGATGCGGTCGCGCGAGAATTCATGCGTTGTTCGCAGAATACTCTTCCAGTGGTTTTCATTGTGGAGAGTTTCAATCTACCGCCATTATATCAAATAAACTTTCAGTTGGTGCAACCCTTCGCCCCACGTCCAAAACAAAGCAATCTTGAAATATAGTCTGTATAGTTAAAATATAAAAAAATATCATAGATGTTCCAAGCTTCCACCAGTTCGCTGGAGAATTTCATGTATCGTGAGTGATTGACCTGAAATCGAGAAAAATATGGAGTACCTAGGAATTCGATTACCTGATGGGATGCCATAAGTCTTCTGCAGACCGTCCGGATTGGATGGGGTGATGCAGTCATCGTCCGGATTTTTTCGCAGACATGCGTCGATTTCAACGGAACTGAAGAAAGCAACGGACTGAAAACGGAAGAAAAGGATCTTATGCTGTGGTGTATCTGAAAACCTGCAGCATGAAACGGTCTTTCGCATTGCAACCAACTCCCGGCGAAACAGGTTTCCAGAACTGCAGCCGAAGAAGTTTTTCACAAAAAATGGCTGACCGACAAGCACTACAATGGATGCGCCCAGTGCCACTGACCCTCTATCGATCCTCGTGTTTGGTATCACAAATACAGCTGACACGCTAACCACCACACTAGCGGGCCTTTCCGGATTTAATTTGACTTGGCTTGGCAGATAACTTAGTCGTAAGACATCTCAATATTTACGGAGTCCCCGACTGTTTTCATCGTTTTGTAGTAATTCCTCACGGCAAATTATGTTGCTGTGCGGTTTAGCCAGGTGGCATAAAAGTGTTCCTAGATGATGGGCTAATGACCATTGGGAAGATGTAGTACGTAGTAAACATGCATCAGATTATTAAACAGCTGGAGCAATCACTACATGAAGCGAAAAAGGTCAAAAACAACAGTTAAAGGACCGAATGTGTACGAAATTTTTCCCAATCGGTTGCAGAAAATATGCGATGCGGTTCATAGACAGAATAACTGCGTAAGGTTTGCGCAGAAAATGCCAAGGCGATTGGCCATTACTCAACAACACAACGTACAAAATGGTGCTGTAGGTGAGAAACATTGGTTGGACCACTCAATGATACCGCATCAGGAAGTGATGGATAAGTAAATGTCTAACAACTTGTGACTTGCTAAAAGGTGATGCAACTCTGTGTCGGTCCTTGGCTTCCTGCTACGTCCGCTATGGTATATCAAAAGGCATGGGAGCTTCAGACACCCCTTTATGGAGACCTCGACTTCCCCTGCCTAAGCTTGGGCAACCTGGCAGTACCCCAGCCCTCGTGCTTCCTTCTGGTGGCATAGCAGTTAGGCACCGAAAGGGTGCTACAGCTGAAAGATTACAACCATATTTATAGGGTGATCACAGAATGTTCCACAAGGTCGCGCTGGAATCTTCGTGAGGGGGCGAGCAGCGCCAAGCTATAGATGCTCGATCCAGATTGGCTGACATTCTGACCAATCAAGGCATGCCTTCGTTTAGTCCGTAGGCCGCACGTGACATCCGTCCAATTGACGTGATGTTCAGTTATTAGGAGCGCTGGCCTCCGAACACAACTATCTAGTTTATACGCCCGCTATATTTTGGATAAAAGATGGATAATCGTTCAGCTGTAACACCCTTTCGGTGCCTAGCCGCCATGCCACCCAAAGGAAGCACGAGGGCTGGGACACTGCCAGGTTGCCCAAGCCTAGACAGGGGAAGTCGAGAGGCAGAGGTCGGGTTTGAACCACGGACCTTCCGATCAGTAAATTCGCGTTCTGACCACTGAGCCATCCCGGATGTCAATGTCCGAATAGAAGGCGCCGAATGCATTCCACATTCAAAGAATTCACCGTATCCAATTAGGAGTCCACTAGGCTATTTCATTCCATATTTTAATGCTTGGGAATACCTCATTTCAGACCACCGTTCGGTCGTAAAACCAAAAATCTCGTGCGCCATTTACTGAAGATGGTGAGCATCAGAGCATGTGTGAACAGGAAAGACGACAGTTGGTACTTACCTCAGGGAGGTCCCGCATGCCCAACTGATACGCGAAGAAAGCCCGTGTAAAAAGATTGCTTATCTGTTGACAGCATATGGGAAGGGGAGGAGGGATAAATACCTTACGGTAGTGGGATGAAATGGTCGATAAATATTCAGGTACTACGCCTATTTGATAAGCCCCAAACAGCATAGAACCGGTAGTGGACTGTCGGCAAATTATGGTGCATTTTACCGCACCAGTGAGGAGCCTTGGAAAAAAGCCGCCACAAATAAGCACCGATGATGCAATCAGTTTGAACTTTTTCGCCTGCAATCCAGTGGCTACCTCAGACGGACGGAACGAAGTAAAAGAGTCCATGCACTTCAGTTAGAAGTTGCGTGCATTTGCAGTGAGTGAATGGAACAGCATGACCCCCTTGGGTAGTAGCATGCGGTAACCTCGTAAACGATTCCAAAATTTCTGAGCTTGTTTTTATATAAATCTTGTAATCCCTGAAGGAAAGCACTAAAGTTCGGGAGTTCATAAAGGGTAAAGAAGGGATAACTTAGGACACGTCTGAAAGCGAATATGAACTTGCAAACGCACTTTGTTCATGCGGAAACCAGCTAGTATGAAGCACGAGAGCCTATGTTTTTATAGCGATTGAATGAAGAATGATATGAGTGGTGACATACTTGTCAATTTTCATTAAGAGGCATCAACTGAAGTGTGCCATTCATTATTTCGTTGGGTCACAGTACGTCATAAGAGAACAGAACCTCTACCTGAAGAGGAAGCAGTCAGATAGCTTCATTTGCAAATACATTTATGGAAACAAACAAACCTTGGAGAAGACGTGTTTTTACGCCTTTCATGAGTTTCCATGACGGGACAAGTACCCTTACTCGCCAGTTTTATCATTAAGACCTAAATGGGTGATGATACCTGTCTGGACTCACGGTTGCCCACTATCACTTTCCTTTATGCTTTCCCAGTCCACGCACACCTCACTCGACCTGTAAAAATCCCACGGACGGCGAAACCAAACGTGTCAGAACAACTTTCTTCAACGCCTGTCAGCTGGCCGAACTTCACAATTATTCGAGCGCGATCTCCAAAGCCACGTGGGTGTTTAGCTGCGGCGTAACCTGGTAACGTTAAGATCATTGTCCGAATAGTTGTAGCAGCTACCTTCCACCCAGTCTGTCGGGCTATCAGAGGAACGTGAACGACGGGTAAAAAAACTTCCAGTCACCAAGCTTGTTGTGCCGACGATCTTCAACCCACTTTGTTCAAAGCCAGCGGTGGTTTATTCACTGAAAACTTTCTACCTATGTTCAAGTAGAACATAAGATTGACGAAAACTCGGGGACGGCACCTACCTGATAGGCCCCAAGAAGGGTGAAGCCGTTCGTGGGCTATCGAAGTTTTTAGCAACCTTATGAGTAGTGTAGGACTACAAACAGTTTGGGTGCTGGTGGTTTATCTGTTCGCCGAGATTGGCAATTGGCTTTCGAACGTTTCGTTCCCAGTTTCGACACAGTTTGGGTGCTGTCGGTACGGTACTTCTAGGATAGGATCCGCATTTGATTTGGGACCCTGAGAGATATGGTGGCTAACCATTGTCAGTGACGTTCATGCTGCCAGCTTATGTGAACGCTTGAACATGTACCCAGCTCAGAATGATTGTGACAGTATGGCATCAGGTAATTTCCCTGCCCACTTTCTTACTGCCAACCTTTGGGCTTTGTTCCGTAAACAACTGTAATCTTTTGGTCGTGCGGCAGCGAGGCATCAGTGTCAACCCTAATGTTCCAGTCTATGATAGTGTCGATAAAAGCAGAATCTCTCCACATAGATTAATCCCACTTCAGGGGCAAAAAAGCGACTTCAACTGACATTCAGGCAATACCGAAATTTGCTACTTAGAATGTTGGTAGCCCAGGGAGAGTAGCTAGTCGTCGGTTTGTCCACTGGGTCGTTGTGGCTGTGCACAACCACTGACGCATCGCTCCGCCCCATTCCGCTCCTCAACAACGCACTGATGATACCACCAGTGATTGTGAAGCGTTTGCAATCGAACTGCCCAGTTCAGCAAACAAACTAACAGCTAGTGGTGCAATTTAAGTCTTCAGGTGCACAAACTTGTTATCACAGCTGCTTCGAGGAATATATGGATTGATAAAGTCAGATACTAGACGGACGAATTTCGTCTCTTACTCAGGCGAAGGACATGACACTTCCATTTGCCTTTCCCACCAGCTGCTACTAGTTGCTCGTGCGTGAAGTGATGGCCACTTGACCACATGGCAAGACGGCACCGTCAAGGTTATGATTCAGCAAAAAAATAAGTGACAGCTTACCTGTAACGCCAACGCAACTCGGTCGGCTGCGTCCTGTCGACACAAATAGCGCACCTCATCGTGGATGCTGATACAAAGACGAGCCGGAAGCTTGTACTTCTGAATCAACCAGCCCATTACGAGTAACATGCAGTGCAAGTAGTCTACGGCTGAGCTTTGCACCACCCAATTGATTCGGCTGGGAAGGAACTGGAACAGAAAACGACTGAGTCAGCATATCTGAGGCGATTTCACAACTGGCTGGATGGGATGGTCTTGTGTGCGTAAAAATAAGCAAATATGCGGGAGTCAAACCGAGTTTATCTCAAAACTAGTGTCTTGTTCTGAAATTGCAGGTCATAGCGATTAGGTGAATAGAAACACTGCTAACCATGGCATCCTAATCTCTTCAATATTAGTGACTGCTTAAACGTAATCTTGGTTGGTACGGCGTAAAGCGAATGTACAGCCATATCAGCCAATGATGAACACACGACACTTACGTCTTCTTTGACAAGTTTCGGATTAAGTGCTCGTGTCATTTGGGCCTTCAGTACAGGTGTACAAGGTTCGGAGCTTCGGGCTATACCCTCGAGTTCGTTGAATACTGCGGATTCACTCCCTCCCTGCCACCTAGCAGAAGGTTCGCTGGCATTGTTGGTTTGTTCCGTTGAATCCTGACCAGGTTTCTTCCATGCTCTGGAGTGGGAACCTGTGCGTTGCCCTTTTGTTGTGCGCAGTAGCTGGTTGGCCTTGAGGCCGGCTTGCTCTGGCTGTGGAGCGATAGAGAAAAAGTCAGCATGAATCGATGAGAAAAGAGCCTGATGATCCACTGCATTACCACTGGGAACATCGAGAAACAGTGGATCAAATGTTAACGCTAAACACCTTACGACCGCAGAAGCACAATCAATAACCGGAGTCAGAGGAACTTAGCAAATTCTCACGAAGAAACACATCGGACCGTTTTCCGGGGATCGAAACTGTAGCAGCTGGAACCAATGTGCCTATGGTGCACGGTTCATAGATGATAAATTGAATTGAATTGAAACCTCCACAAAAGCTAAACTCACTTTTGTCGAGATGGAAGAGGACGCATGAGCTCAATTATCACAATCCACATCTAGTATATAAGTGACAAAGCATTCCATCCACTCAACAAGTGGTAACAGTTGCACACACACTTCTGACTTGCGTTGCAAGAAAGTGCAGTGAGAATTAATGGCGAACGACCAAAGTTACAGTCAAATAGACTATTGTTGTCACAAGCAGTAGACGGATTCCACCGTCGTCTGCGGACGTACCACCGTCCAGCCCGTAAAGCCTTGTGTAGTTCGCCACTCCAAGTCTCTGGTTTGGTTTGGGAATCTTCGAACAGTTGGAAGAACACGCCTTGTGATGCTGTATTCCTTCTGTTTGTACTTTACACAAGGAATCTATTGATACTGCGATCTGCTGTCCTTTGTAATTTGAAGATCGTGCGACGAAAAGATGCGCCTGACACTATCCAACGCAAGAATAGCCAAACACAGTCGGCTGAATCATTATTGCAAAAACATTGGATTTATTCGTTACTCGCAGTGGATGTTACTGAGTTTTATTTAAAGGAAATCAGCAAGCCTTGGTAGATTCGTTTTTTTTCATTCACATTCGCCAAAGATACGTGGAGAAACGTTTCAACCATACCTCTCAAAGGATGAGAAGGGTTTTATTTTAGCCTCTTCGGTGAGGATGAGTGGGGGTAGTAATAATTAAGAAGATAGATCAGAGAGTACCGGATATGAAAACTCCACGCGTCAACTCCAGTAGTGGACACAGCGGGGGCCCTTAGATGTGTGAACACAGATTGCTTTACAAGCTATCCGTTTGGTCTTAAACTAAGTGAGAAAACTTAATTAGGTGACACAATAAGGAGGTGCACCGTGACCCAGGTTGGTACAATCAAGACACATGACTGATTCACACTGGGTGGCCCCAAGGGCTACAACAGCAATACACCTGCAGCAACAGGTCATTAACAACGAAGTCGAAGAAGCGTACGACCAGATATCTGTAAAAATTCTCGTACGGACGTGTATCCCACCTTCATGCTCATACCAGCTGCTGAGCGACGTATGTGTGGACCGGCTTCAAGTCAACTAGGGGAAACACAGAACTATCATCTCCATTGAAAAAAAAATAAGATCCAGCTCAGCACCAAACAGAATGGGCGGATCGATCAACCACCTTGAAAACTGTAGTGCACGTTGATTCTAAGTCGTTCCGACCATCGAATTCGGCGATGATGACTGTATTGTTAATGTATTACACACCTGGTGAACAAAACAACCGGATAGTGACTTCATGTTTAAAAAAATGCCCAAACAGCAAAATACGTGAGTGGTGTAACAGGACATTGGATAGGCACCTCACCTAGTTAAGATGGTGGCAACGAATGTATTGAGGCTTAGGAACACTGATATCGAACCAGTTTGTGCAATAATCCGGTTATTTTGGTCGTTCCCAATTAATGATACGGACCTGTTTGTTGCTAAAGACTCCTGAAGCTGCGCGGTTATCCACAAAGTACAAAGCAATTTTCGATCTATTGGAAAAGTCTGGAAATGACCGAGAAGTCGTTCAATTGGGGTTGGTAAACAACGGTTTCACTTTTGACACAAGGCTTGGTCAGGTCAAACGAATAAGTTACCAGGTTGGACGAGTTTTAAGAAAGACGGAGAGCCTACCAGCAATATCTCTTTTGACAAGTATACCAAATCACTGTTGAATGTCGGCTAAGAAGTCGTACGACTTTACCAACAAAGTCGCAGATTTCCACGTGGAACCAGATGACACTCTTTGGAGTTTCGACATAAACTGGTTACATACAAATGTATCAAAATAAGACTCTTTAGAAATGGCCAAGTAATTGTTTTTGACTCCAGGGTTTACGCTCAAGAAAAAGGCCTAGTAATGGGAGCTCCAAAATCCTCCATTGTGGCAGATATCTGTGTGAAAGATTTCGAATAGAAAACCTCAGCCGAATTCTTGCACCAACCGAAAATATTTTGGTGTTATGTAGATGACAGAGTCAACTTCGGGCGCACAACCTTTCTCGGACTGTGCTACACGTAAAATAGATGGAAAACTAAAAACCAATGCACCGATAGCCAACTGACAATTTGGAAACTTCGAACTATTCATCCGCATGTCCAAGTGCGGTTTCCGCTAGTATTGCCTCGTCAATGTTTAGCGCAGAATAAGTTGATCGGACAATGGCCCAAAGTAAAGAACAAAATTATGGATATTAGATAATCAGCTAACTTATCTGAGCATCAGTCAACTGAGTATTAGTACCTGTGGGGAAACGTAATGGCAAATGTATTGGGATAGCTGTTATCCCATATTAACCGGAGACACCTGAAGTCATTCGAAGGATCATAAACTCGCCTATCGTAGGAGTAGCGTTCCATAAGGAAACTCTCGGTGCTCCGCACTGGTGTAGTTAAAAGATTGCTTCCAGGTACAACAACTGCACTAGGGCCCATATAGGACAGACGGCTACCGAACTTCACACCAGAGCCAGTTAGCACAAGAGGAAAACAGTTCGACAAGAAACGCAAATGAATATCAAGCGTTAGTGATTCAGCAAAGCCCGGACATGCGCTAGACGCGAGGCACAAATATATTTAGAAAGTGTTGAAGCTTTGAGGGGGGGACTACGGCTCGGGTCAACGCGAATGACGGCCAAGGCGGTGGAAATCGCCAAGCATCCCACTGCGAATAGAATGAAAAGCGTAGAAGTGGCGGCCATGTGGAGATCAGAGGAGCTGACACGTGGCGGTGTGCTGTTACCAATGCAGAGTCATCAACATCATCAACTAAGATTTGAAGTGTATAGCCCAAAACGAACAAAAGTTTACGCAATCTCATCCCCCATGAGCAGATTGTCGCAATACTTATGAAAAAACAGGCCAACAAAACCTACCGATGACACCTGAGAGGAGTCACCAATTGAATCGCCATGAACCAGAAGATCAAGAATAATTTTAAATCCTGCCGAACTCATCGGTCGTGAGATTTAAGCACGAAAGAGACCTTTTAACCAACATTCAACACTGATCTAGTGTACTAGTCGAAAGAGATCTTGATGATGGGTTCTCCATCTGCCTTAGGACTCAGCCAACCTGGTAACCTAATTACTGGGTCTGACGAGGCTTGCATACCCCTGAAACTATAAAGTACATCATTGTTGGGACTACCGTACAAGAACCTTACTTTATAGCTTTCATGACTTTCGCGCACATTGGAAGATCAAGTTATTACTGGGAGACTGTAATATACCGCAGTATTCCCGTAATTCTGCCCACCTTTCTAAGACTGATGAAGTAACTGAATCCTAAGCGTGTGAAGTTACCCATAATCAGCCATTTACAGGTATAACACTATTGATTTGTTCTAAATATCACATCAGACACCCTGTGATTCGTTCCTTGGGGGGGGGGGTGCTTGTTTAAGCGCTCATATAAGCACTGAAGTTGTGTGATCTATGTTTAGGCATCAAGCAAATACACCCACGATTTATTCAATGAAAACCAATCTGTCTAACATGGGTTACGTTTGGTGTCACTAACTTAACTCACAACCTACAATAAAGCATGCGACTGCTGGTAATTTCACTCCAACTTTCTCGTATTTCCTCTCCCGCACAAAACTTTTACCACCAGCTATCTCTTGCTTGCGATGGGTAGAATTTCACCTAGGATCATGCTCCGTTACGACAAGCGGCGGTCGATCAGCGTCCGTCCCAGTTCAGTTTGCTTTTAGCTATTCAGCTACTAGCAGGACGCCCAAAGTGCGCTGGTTCCAGCCGGTACAGTCCTGTTCACCGAGAGCTAGGTAAATGAGCACGGGATAGCCACGTATTGGGAGCGATGACCCAATTACGTCACCGATACTGAATTTTCCTAGTGAATTGGAGAGTGGGACAGCTGTGAGCGAAAGCGACAGTTTCGATGAGGTAGCCCTAGCGGCTGTGGGACGTTGGTGTTGCAAATCATTGGTGTGTTGGGTTTCGCCAGGTCACAGATTGTCAAACTTTTAGTCGCTCCCGATCAAGACAGAGTTGGCCAAAAAGAGCTCCGCGAGGTAGATTGTCCTTTGACATGCCTAGCTAGTGTAACATTGTTGAGTAAAAGGAAAGATATCTCGTTGGATTTCTGTCGGTACTATTCAAATTTACAGGGTTCTTCTGGAACTCATATTGGAGGCCAGGTTAGCTGTTCTCTGAACTGCATGACCCATTCTTCGAGGTAGCGATTTGGTGAATGAATTGCTGATCCATCCTTTATGCAAACTGCTTCGATTCTGGTCAGTCCATGAAATCAGCTTTCACCTATTGTGGAAGCCTTCTCCACCTCTTGGGATTTCCATTTTCGCTAGCGACCTCTGTCATTTCTTACACTCTTGATTATTAGGCGGTTGTTTGGTCTGAGTGCGCCACCATGCACGGTCTTTGCTGGCATGCCTAAGAGCTGATAATCTTTCCAGCTTCTGTCCTGTCGAACCAGATAGCTCAGATAGACGACCGGGATCTTACCTTCTTTCAACTCTTTCCGTTTGTCCTTCAAAAGATATTCATTAGCACCGTCTATCCGAATGTTTGACTACTCTCTAGAAGGTTCAGTGCGACATTGTTGACATACGAAAACGTTTTTGAATTAAGTGGCCTTGCTTCTACCTGCGTGATCCCGGATTAAATTGAACTTACAAGGGAACCCATGGACTGGCACGACCAGAATTATGCTATATACCAGAAAGGACGATGACCTTGAATTGGAGCTTTATGTCAGTAACTGACTGCTAGATTAGGCAAACGAGTCCATAAAAAGTGTGCTGCTGATAGCCTCCAAGTGACACGGAGTGAGCCTGTGTACTGGAAGTGCGTACCGGTTTGGAAATGACGACGATCAGCATATGAAAGGATTCTTCGCTCTCCATTATCTATACGGCAAGCATAAACCCGGATCTCTTTGTCTAAATGCACTGATTTCAACATTCATGTCATCCGCCGGGGCAACGATACCTCTGCTTTTTGTTGGTCAAAGTAACCGTGACAGAAATTGATGACAATAATCCTTCCCAGCTTCGGAGCATATGCTGACACTACAAACGAACAGCCTTTATCGCACCGAGCTGCATTTCGGTTAACCGAGCAACATAGAAATACAGGAAAAAGATGACTGGTTATCGGAATCCAATCCAATAAAGTGCTTTCAGCTCGCGAATTGCGACGCCGTAAACGCTACAAGCCATCGCCTCGGGATCGGCAGATAACCTATGAGTCGAAAATGCAACACCCGGGATCGTCCTTAGCGGCTCCTGGTGCATGACTGATCTGGAGTCTTGCATGCATGTTTTGGATACGTAACTCTACCGACAGAAAGGGGGGGGGCAGATTCCGATGGCGATATATGCTGCCCAATTCGACAGAGAGTAAGGAAGTCCAACTATTATAAGTGGGTCAGATCTTCTGGGTTTACTAAGGGATCATTCGGTTTACTTGGTAGAAAACACTATTCAAATTCGCCGAAGTCTCATCAACAGCCCATTACCAGTTTCGCCCTTCTTGGGGCTCATCAGGTAGGCGTAGTTCTCGAGTCTCCAGCAAACCCATATTATACTTGGACTAAATACACTCACTGGCAAACTACATTGGTGTTAACGAGAGTTTCAAGTGACTCTCTCGCTTGCGATATTCGCCAAATGAATAAGCTGTACCTCGTGTTTCCGTTGACATGTTGTTCGAGATATCGCACAAGATGACACTTATAAGGATTATTTTAGGGTGACAGTTCACAAACGGAATAACTTTTAGGTGGTTAACGGCTGAATGTACTAGTCGGACGGTGGAGGGAGGGTCGGGTAATAGAGAGCAGCAAGGACAAACCATACTTCTGTTATCTAGGCTGAAGAAGAGAGCTTATTTGAAATGCTCGACCAATGTCAATGGGAACATGTGTGGGTTACTGTGGGATCCACAGAACTAGAAGTTCACTCGACAGTTTGACCTGCAAGGCAGCAGGTGTCATGGTTTTCCTGGGGAGAGGGAATACCGGGAGCCAATGGCCCAAAGTATGACTCACCTGGCTGTGGGGGAGGGAGCCGGCCTAAACCGGACTTAAGCATGGATACCTGGTTCATGTTGCTGCTGCATACAGCAGATGTGCTTGGCACCGAATCGAGCTCTTGTAGGACCGTATTGGGTAGTTCACGGGCTGTCACGATCAACTGTTGGGTGATCGGAATGTGCAGTTCATGAGTAAGGTCTCATCAGGAGAATGCAGCATCGCTGCTTCCACAAATATGCAAATGCTGGTCGCCCGGACGAAACTCCTTACTGCCTTCGCACTCCTAAACCACCTCGTAATACGTTGCGCGTTGTTAGCCTGTTCTTCTCAGCTTTTTCGAGGCAGATCCGAACCCTGCCAGAAAGACCATAACAAGTATGGACCACCGGATCGTCGTAGAAACCAAGCCCTGGCACCAGGTCAAAGTGGAACCTATGGATCAGGGGATGTAGCTACCATTAACGCTGACATTCTAAAGCAAGCAGGAGAACAGACTGCTTGATGAATGAGTTACTGAAAACTGAGATGTGTGCGTATTGTGGACCCTATCGTGTCAATGGCTTTACGTGCTACCGAATACACGATGGCGCTCGGATGATACGAGAATAAAACGGGGAACCTTGAGGACCAGTAAACATTTCGAATCGCTCAAAGTTGGAAACAGCCTGCAGTATGTTTAAACGACTGGATTGGCATCCGTGCAGACAAAAGGGGAAAGTGCAAAGCCGTGCTACTGGGGGAGACTCTACACCAGGTATAACACAGACGGATACGTTGGTTCTGATCTTCATAACTCATCTGTCAATTTCGCCAGAACTGCCAAACGGTTTGCGAATACGCACTAGCAAAATGCACTGATTGACGAAAATAGTAGGACCAACGAGGTATGCACACCAACGGAAATATGGACTGTGCGATTCAGTCATAAGCAAATTCCAGAATCAATCAGTTGTGGCCAGAGAATCTAATTTAGCCTACTTACTGTGAGATTGGAGAACTTGGTTAACAGATGTTTCGTGAACTCATATCCAGAGCCATAGAGACGGGCATAGTTGAGCACTTTGGCTTCATTGCGCGTGATACCCATAATTTGGGCAATTTTGGTGTGTAAATCCGTTCCGTCGGCTTTGTTCCCCTCCAGAGTCATCCAACCGTAAGGAGTAGCACCTAAGCGGGTAGTAAGTTGACGAAAAACGACATAACATAAAGGAGAAGCATACCGGAGCACTTGAGTCACAAATCCGACAACAGAGAGAACGATCAGCAAATGTCCATACCTCAAACGGTGAATATTCATTCACAGACTAAGACAGAGATACGTGGCTATGCTTCGATTGCGAAGGAAATCATGCATGGTAACGTTATTAACTAATGGTCCAAATGTTCTTTTCTCATGCAGATGGTTTCTTCAAAAGGGATTATCCTGATCTTCAACGCCGATATTTCTGTTACTGTGCTGTTGCTGATACCTAGCTTAGTTGACGGTACATGAACTGCACTTAGTGACCTAGGCTAAACGATCCTGGTGCAACAATGGGATCTTCACAGGAATGTCCTTAGTGAGCCTTACTGACGAGAGATATCTTTCATCAGTCCAAATGGTTGATATGGCCTCGAATTCTGCAGACCAATATCAGATAAATAGGAAATAGATGAGCTGGAATAAATAATTATTGACCAACTGCAGCTACACCACTGAAACGGTAACAACAAACGGTGAACCGATTGGAATGACGCATTGCGCCTATAATTATTCCGAGTTTGCTGATACCTCCACAGGGCAAAGTATCCAGTATCTTTGCGATTGCGTGTGCTCCCATACTTGACGGTATTCTTTTTCCCACACTTCTAGTTGGAAGCAGAAGGCCATGCGGGGAACTGTAGCTACAAGCGGAATATCCGTGTAGTGTGTTAGGTAAGGATGACCTTGAACCCTTGTTTGACTTTGGTTGGTGCAGAGCGGTTTGTTGAAGATCTCCCTAGATCTGTTGAAGAGCTCCTGAATGACTGAACACAAACAAACTCAGATAGCTCGATGATGGAAAAATATATGCGGTATGTTTGACGAGGCGATGGAATCAAGGATCTATAAGACAGCGCAGTGTTCCAAACGCTCTTAGGATTTGTTACTCTTGTTGGTTGAAGTGGACTATGGAACGACTTGCCTTGGAATCCAAAGCTAGCGTCCCCAATCAGAGCGGCAATCCACATTTCCTGAGAGTCCACATCCGCACCGACAAAGCAGTAACCGGGCGGTGCTTGCACCATTGATTTGATCTCACTGCCCAAGCGATTTCGGTCGGCATTACTGGCGGTCAACCAAAGCGGTTCGACAGCACGCCGGGATACGGTGCCTGCAACAATTACCTGAGGTAGAATCGCTCCATGATGTCCGGATGGATTAAAATTCGGGTTACTAGGACAGGGTGGAGCAAACCGAAAGTGAAATGATGAAGGTAAAGTTTCAAGGCTCGCCATTATTTCTAAAAGGTTGCTGTTTTGACGAGCCTAATCATGTATTCAAGTTATGCAACTGAATTGCAGGACTGAAAACAGGTGTGTAGGCCTATTACTGGTTTCGAATTAACCCAGGGTGCTTAGCAATCAGTCTTTTTTCTGTTAGTTACGTACCACTACCATGATAAAAGGTTTCAGGCCAAAATAAAAGGCGGAGGGTATCGTAATCGAATCAAGTGGAAAATGCTTGTGACGGATCAATTAATCATTATACTTACATACCAATTATGACAGCAGGGTGTCATTAGCTCTGGAAAGCAATCACTGCGCTTTTTGTCCTAACCCACGATCGATAACATGTCCTTTTTGTTATCAGTTTTCGTCGTTTACCAGAGCGCTCAAGCTGCCACCAACCATAAAGATTTGGGATAATACACAGGCATTCCCATGTAGAGGAATTTCCTCGCAGATTTCACTGCATAGACCAAACCGACAAATCACTTCGATTCACACGCGACATGCGTAGAGGTGTTGTTAAAGACCGCATGATGCTGGAGTAAACGGTGAAAACTGCCAACCGAGGGGATGGGCGATGATCCTGCTACATCCATCTAATGAGTCCCAAGCAGGACAAAAAGCGTAGCGAATTGCTCTAAAAGGCTAACCACGCTATGCTTTTAGAACAGCCCCAATATAAGTCTCAAAGATATTATTCTAATTTCCTATGGGGACCGTGAACAGTTGGAAATGACACTTGGCTATTGCCAGGCAGTAAAATTTTCTGAAACTCCGATGAGTCAACTAATTTTCTGAAAAGAATATACACAAAGCTTACAAGTAGTGTCATCTGGAGGAGCAAGTTGAGCACCTTAATCGTATAGAGCAAAACCTTTCACACTGTGTAACATCTGATGACGCGGCTCAAGATCGACGGATGCGGTGTATTACCGAATATAGCTCACCTGTGATGTGCAAACACAAAAGGTTCGAACGAGGTCATGATTGCCGCCTTCATCCTAGTGGGAACAACCGTTAGCTAAAGAGCCACATAACTTAAGTCCATGTGATGAACGCCATATATGGCTGAGCTTTTAGAGATTCAACGACATCTTCCGTAAATATTAGGAGAGGTCAAATGACTTTCTGGGGCCAATGACAGATTCCCTGCGCTTCATTCAACCGGACGCGTTTAATCAATTAGGTGATCTGTTTCATTCAGGATGGGTTTCACTCCAGCTGTTTGACACAATCTGTTGACTCGAGGAAACGACCCAAACTACCAAAGGTCTTGCGCATTCTACCATCTCAAACATCAGCACGACTAAACACAAGCTCCGGTGAGGTGTCGCACTCACTTTGTGCTTTAGGATTACCAATCCTATCCGAGAAAATTATCCAGAGGTGTCACAAACTGATCTTATTACACTATTCACCGAAGATACACTTACACTATCAGTCACTGGAATGCACATGGAAGGGGTTTGCGTGTCGGCACCGTCTTTCCAACTAGCACCTGGTCGTGCACTGAGTGATCAATACTATTTCTTTGGTTACGTCAGACGTGTATAGCTGAGTTACGACACTTGAAACGCACCAAAACGGCCTAAGCAAGTGCTTAAATGGACTTCTACAGCCCAGATTATTATACGCTTTCTTGTCCTGTCAAATGGGTGTGCTTTTTCAGTTGGGATTTTCAATTAAAACATAAGATAGGTGGAAACTCGGGAACTGCGCCTGCCTAACGATCCCCAAGAACAGAGAAACCGGCAGCAGGCGGTCAGAGAGTCTTCAGCAAATTTATTAGTAGTGTCGTTCGCCAGGAGGATATGAAGATTAGTTTATTTAATGGAACATACATGCTCGAAAACACAAACTAAACCCTGATCCAGGGAGCCTTGAAACTCTGTCCCAATAAGCCTCACATTAGATCGAGTGGAAAAGTACGGATTTCTCCAGGTTCGCGGCGCATTTTAAGTACAACCCAAAAGACATGAAGTCTGAATAGCAGACAGGTTTCCCTAGATCTAAGAATTCCCTCTAATGAATCTGAATGCATGTTGCATAGAAATCAAGGCGAAACCAGATCACTGCGCAAGAGTGGAGAAGGAAGAGAAGTCTATCGTAGAAATCACAACGATGAGACAGGAGGGTACGCTAAAAATGTTCTGTGTATTTCATTTGTTTCTCCACCGGCTTGTCTTATTTAATAACGTGGTCTCAAATTCACTTAACGAGGCAGTTGATGACAAGGACCGTAGGTTGTTAATTCGAGACTCCCACTACACAATGACAATATCCAGTCTTACCTCCGTTAAGATTTCTGAGTCATACTAGTTGACATCTACCCCAGCTGTACGAAAAATGCTACAAATGCATAGCTTGAAGCGAGTGTGCTTCAGGAGAAGCGCGATTTTGACAGGTCCAAAGGGTGTATTATATTCCTGTTTGAGCATAAACCATGAATTCAAGTGGTCTTGACGTAACACGCTACTCATAAGGTCACTGAAAACTCTTCCACAGTCCACTACTAGCTTCGACCTTCTTGGGACTCAGTCCCCGAATTTTCGTCAACCTTATGTTCTACTCAAACACAAATCGGACGGAGTTCGCCAAATACTCTCATTTGCATGTTAATTTGGTCTTACGGAAGATTCAAATGAATCCAGCTGAAGCGTTTATGATGTCGACTTCAAATGAATCTGCTGCACAAGCCAGCCTCATATTTCATTTGGTACGACGTTGGATATATCAAAATACACTGTCCAGATGAAACATACTATTCAGTTGATGAAGACCACCATAAACGAGAGATTCAGCTGGATTCAGTTGAGCCTTCCGTCAAAAATGAATGAGGCAAATGAGGGTAGTTGGTGAACTCTGTCTAATTTGGATTCAATTAGACCATAAGGTAAATGGAAACCCGGGGATTGCGCTTATCTGAAGTTTGTGGGTTGTCGGGGTTTTCAGCAACCTTATGAGTAGTGTGTTACGTCTAGACAATCTATTGTGATATTTCGAAGATCACGTCAACTAGAACATGAGGCGGCATTGTGCAGCACATTCAATTGAAGAGAACCATCATTCACAAGAGACTTAGCTGGATTCAGCTGAGCCTCCCTTCAAAAGCAAATTAGTACATAAATAAGATTATAAAATGGTCTTGTTCAAATAAATCCAAAACATTTCGAAAACCAGCAGCCTACTGTTGGAGATAATAACGAAAAACTGACAAGGGTTTGATGACTGATTGAAAGAAAGAAAGCTATTCACGTATCATATGTTATCATTTCAGTATAGCAATTTTAGATGAATACCTGAAATGTAAGCGGGAGAGTCTGAGCTGTATGAGACGCACACGAATATAAAAGATGTACAATCCTGAGTAGCCATGTTCGGGCTCGTATCTCTGACGGCTGTTGTCCAATTGTAACTTCATGTAGCTTTCCACAACAACAGTGGTTCATCAAGTTTTAGGGTCAACCGAGGCCGATAAATAATTCTGTAGTTTGACGTGACACCCTAAAGAACAACCTCATTACAAACGAATAAACTTTCGTATATTTTGCACGAACTCTTTACCGGTCAAAGCAGGCATATTTTAGTCCACAGAAGCGTCTTCAAGGCAAATGTCTACAAACTGCTCGGGTTTCGTGTGAGACCAGTAGCCGTTCACTAGCATAGATGTGAAACATTTTGTTACGTCATGATCAGCCGGCCTCTTTCAAGAATGAAACATGGACATAGTGTACTGAATATACGGAGTACTCGGAGCATTCAGAGTGGATTCTAAGGGCATTCACTAATGATGTTCTACTAGGATGGGAATTACATTTTTGCAAATTATAACACCGAACCAGCTGGATGGAAATGCAGGTATTCGTACCGCGATTGTAGTTTCTATGGTTACGACGGTCTATCAGCCGGTTTAGCTTACCATACCACTATATACTCAAACATCCGATCGCCCGTTGATTTGCGAAATGGATGGAGAGATCACTTGTGCCTTGAAGGTGCCCCTGACCAATTACTGTGGTGGTTATAGTGAAATCGTGTGCCAGCATCCATAAAAGCGAACAACCTGGCTCGTATTGATCATAGGCTGTTATCAAAGTGTCATTTGAACTTACAAGTAGTATAGTTCGTGACTGGATATTGTGCCGTAACAACCAGGCCATTAGGATGATTTAGATCAAATTTGAGAAGCAGCAGACATCATTGGAGGAAAAGTCGTGGTCGGACATGTCGACATTACATCAACAAGAGGGGACATTAACACAGAAACATCAAAAGTATGGATAGTAAATCTGCGTTAAGGTGGATTCATGCAAAGCGACTAACATCAAGTTAAAAACACCAAGGAAGAGCAAACCAGGGACTTACTTTCTAACGTCTGCCGGTAGTATTGAAGTTGGCAGCCAAACGGCCATTTGATTTCTAGAGACACCATGAAAACAATGGGGGAATCCAGGAACTCATGGAGACACAGAAAGGGTCAATTAAAATGAAGTAAGGGAATGACTTCAAACATTGAGTGAGCCTAAACTGTGACTCGCTTGACAAGCTGAACCTTGATCAGGATGAGATTGAGTCACATGCTTTTAGGAACTTGTAACTCACATTATGTGGAAGTAGCTGTGACCCTAACGACGACTGAAACACTTAAGTAAAAACAGATCATACCTTATACGCTTCGAATAACTCTGCCAAAAGGTAGCATGCACCCGATCCCGTAACAGCTCGGTAGCGAGGTGAGCTGTATGGATTTCTGATGGGGAGTTAGGCATTTCTTGTGCGTTGACCCGGGGGAGGTCCAGCATTTCCATACTTGCACTGTGAAGGCGATTAGCCGCAATATGTGTTTGAAAGGACCGGGACAAAGGAGATCCCACGGGCAACCCTTCACCGTCCTCGAAAAGATAGGCATAAAACAAGAAAAGGTACATTTACAGATGACTCCTTCAACTTTTTAAGAAGTCGTGGGAGCAAAACAAACTTCGTTTACAACGAGTGAACGCGGATGAACCGGAACAATGAGTTACTGGCGAGCAACCAGTGAGTAATGACGAACCAGTGAAGGTTAGAAATATGTCCAAAAGAGCAAAACGTAGAATATGACCACAACTGCGTTATGGGTAACACCACGAACAAATAGAATTAGGTAAAAACATACGTAAGCAACCTCTATTTACACCAAGTTTCACCTACTTCACCTCGTTTACTTCTGAGGACGACGAAACAAGTGGTGGATAATTGCGAGAAGGAAAAGAAAACAATGTGAAGTGTATCGGAAAGGGACAATTAACAAATGATCATCTGTTCCCTATCTACTCAAGTAGTGAAGTAGCGTCAGCTTAAGTGAAACTGAGGAAGGGGGATGTCCTTACGTACACATAGCTAATTGGATTTGATGAAACTGGTTTTAACTATGTGAGCAAACCTGTTCATGTTAATACCTCCTGATGTTCTTGGTATAATATCTCAATAGGAATCTTAGAAATCATTGAAACATGAAGAGGACTCGATATGACGTTGAGATATCCCTCTGATATGAAGCCTTCAAAATACCTTACCCCAGTATCGAGCCTGTTGAGAAATTTCAGTACAGAGACATCTGGTAAAAATGTAAGAACGCCCAAGCATAACAAAAACATTATTAGACCAACAATAATAGGGCTAACTAGGGGCATTCAAACGGAAAACGGACTTAGCACAAGGAGGGTGCTGCATGCAGCAATGCCAACAAACATGTTGCACTGTACCGACCCGTTGCAAGGCGACGCAAAGGTACCGAAACTGCATCTTTGTAGGTTTTGTTGAAATAAATTCGGTTGGTGCTACTACAATTGCGTTGCATGTGCTCAAACATTGAGATTCGTTTCAGGATTAGTACGAAATATATACACTTGCCAACTAAAGTTGAATATGCTGGAATAAACAGACCACAATACAGAACAACTGAATTCTCGTATTTCAGAAGTAAGCGGGGCACTAAACGAGCATGACAATTTGATGTCCACAGCGTGAAGAAATCAACCGAAAACGCGACAGGGGCTGATTAAACTCAACCTATTTATGTTGCTGTAGTGCGCGCGTCATGGAACTGACTGGTCACGCCCGTGAGCACGTTTCATGCGAATAAAGGCTGCATAGACCCGTAAGACAACAAAACAGATGACGGAGACGAAAACTGGTTATCGTTTGAAACAACTGAGAAGAACGAATAGTCTCGGGACGGTACAAAAGCGTCCCCTTCTCGGAAGAATTCTGGGAAGGACCAAATTTTTATCCCAACGTGTGTAACTTCTTTCCGCAGAGCTCTAGTAGATTGTGTCCCAGTAGTAGGTGGTTCATAAGGAATGAATTCAATGTTTTTCACAAGAATTACTTCGCCATGCAATCTTACTCACATTGGATTGGTATTATCTCAGGCAGGACATCTGCGGTAAAGGCAAGCGAGAATCGTAGGCTACTGTACGGTTAAATGCCGCTTCCGACATCGCATTCAATTCCATCGAAACGTCGAAATTTCTTCCAATACCGAAGTGGGTTACATTGAATCTTACTTGGAAATATCCTGAAATACACGTATTGAAACCGCTATGTACCAGCAAGCCCACATTCCTCGGATGACAGAACGGCACACTGTTCACCTGTTGTGATGATGACATGAACCAGAATTTCATTAATGACCTCACTCGTTCTGATTCAGTGACTTTTGTTCCTTGGTGCGGTACGCCAGCCGAGGCATGAGAAGGCAATTTTGGCTCCGACTGACCGGAGCGAACATGCGTTTAGAGAAGAGATCACCAGGATGACTCGAGATGCAGAAAGTGAAAACCTCAGTGACCACGGACTGTGCTTGCGTGAATACACAGGTATGCCTAAACATTCCTCAGTTCCAATGTCCTGGGATCGTATGAACTATGTAGGGCTTCAAGACGAGTGGGAAGTTTCCGTAGCTCGAATATGAGGAGTGCGGATAAACCATTATTAGAAGAATCGATTCCACAAACAATCCAACAGACACCCCACGTGCTATCTCACAATGACTCAACAGTCCCGTCTGACGATCCCGCCACGAAATAAACCCAAGAGAGAGGTTGCTACGTTTTGTTATCTTTTTAAAAGTACCCTTGCTGAGATAGAGCACCCTTGCTAAGATAAAACCGGACAATTCTGTCCTTACATTGGGGGCTGCTCTTTGCCGGGAAACAGCGAAGAGGTGTGTGATACCCAGATCTTCAGTTGAGAAGAATCACATCATAAGCCCAATGCTGAAAGCGATTCAACCGAAGTCACACACATAACACAAAAAAGTGCAAATGCAGTGGCAAGACTGGCCAGGCGCATCACTTACATCGTGTGGTAGATGGTTGAACCAGCAGGTTGGAATAACTGGATTGACCGTATCAACTGCACGTCGATTCTTCTGACGACGATTAGATTTGGGGTGTTTATTCAGCACGGCCTGCTTCACGCTCTCGTAGCGTTTCGGATCCAACCAGAACGCGGAACCACGAACCTGCATGATAAAGTATGCCAACTAATGAAGCAGTGGATAAAAATGTAAACGAAACAGCACGTTCAGAGACTATATAGGGTTTTCCGATGAAATGGGTCCTACCACAAAAAGCCTCCATGGGTCTGATTTAGTCAGGACTTGGAACGCATTAGGTTTTCAGACATTCGCACCGCATAACTGTGCAATGGCGACAAGTTAAAGACTGGTCCATAAAAGCTTTAAGAGAACTCATCGACACAATTGAGAAGTACGTCAAAAATGACTCTTGATCGTGCGAAACACCTGGAATGGTATACAGCTCTGTGAAGACCGAGATATTAAATAATTCGGAGCATGGAGTCAAAAGGAACTCACCTGCATTTCGCCGATGTATTCATAAACCGGTTCGGAGGAACCCTAGATGTTAAAAAAACGGTGAGATGAACTGCTGACGCCGACCGAAAGACTGATTACCAAAAAGATTGATAATCTCTACAGAACGCCCTTGCACTGTCGAGCATCACTTTCTCACAAGATTTTCATACTACAGGGGATCGCCTCCAATACTATCTAACGCTAGCCAAGGAGCTTGCCGGTATAACTGTGGTAAATGAAAAAGTTGCCATGATTCAAGAACTGCTGAACCTTTCCCTCGTTTATCGAAGCGGCACACGGCCAGTAACTGCAACTGCAGGCATGAATTGAAGTGATTTCTTGTTTCAGTCTATGCGAATAATTTGTTAGGAAAAGTTACGAATACTCTCTTGACTGCTGTCAGTCTTTTTCAAAATTATCCCTCAACTATGTTAAAATTGCGGTGAATGACTTACACCGCGAGTAAGTGCGTTCATACGGAGATTAGTGCGCTGAAGATGGATGGGATAAGCATGATAAAGGCAGGCAATCACAAAACAATAGAATGCTAACGAATGCTACCGAAGTAGGAGGCTGTGCTTCAGACTTTTAGATGGATCCATGATTGTCAGGTTTACATCCACCTGCAATCTCATCTACCTCTGTGAAGCGGCTTTTCAAAACCGCTACATTAATAATTGATATTCTCTAAATTTGTTCCTACACTGCCAATGTTTTCCGCCACGCCTATAATTTACTCATTAATGTCCCGTGTGTAGTTCTTTATACGCAACGGAGTGCGCGAATTCTAGCTGCACCTTCAGATGGTCGTTAGCTGAAAAGTGCTCCACGGAGTCCATGTCATCCCGCGCTGATCCGACTGAGAGAAGTTGGCCGAGTAGATATATTCGTGGACCGAAATTTCGACTACCCGGGTTCGGGGCCCATATGGGCGCTTTCGAACTGACTGCCAGCTCTGCCGTGGGCCGGGTAAAAATAAGTAAGCAGGTCAAAAGAACCTTTTTTTCTTTGTAACTTACTTGGCGATTGGTGCCATAATCGTCCGACCTGGTGCCAAGGTTACGAATAGCTGATATGGTAGCGGACAAGCGGGCTCGTTCTTCAGGTTCCAGAGGCATGGCTTGGATACTTCGTTGGAGTTCATCCATCAGATGGTCATCGCGAAAATCCGGCACGGCTCGTTGGCGGTATGCTGAGGCGAAACCGCCGTTCGGATTGTCAGATAAGTCTGATAAAAATTGACGGTGCATTGCAGCCGACCAGTACGACAAATAAGCGCTAAATAGGCAAAAGGAAATGCTACATACAGATGGACTGCCAGTAACGAGAAGAGAATCATTGTACTTTTATGTCAAACATTGACACTTCATGACTGATGACGTAGAGAGCATGACAGAAATTTGGAAGATTTTCGAAAAAGTTTATAATTTATGGGGCTGCATACTCACCCATATGGAAATGAATATTCTACCCGACCTGCAGCTGTCTCTTTGCTTACGGGGATTCTAGAACGCAGAGTCAGGTTGCAGACATTATTAACAGATTCACTGACGATCGTACTGTCTTGAGTTTGACCGGTGTTCTCACCATCTGATACACTCAGACGGTTGGCCTGCGCAGTACAGTCGACGGAGGTTTCTTCATAGAATCGAGGATCACCGTACGGTTGGGGTGCTCGACCTGGTATAAGAACACCCCATTTTAGTTCCTGAGTAGGGGCACGTAGAACAAAGCTTGTTATCAAGTAAGTTTGGTCGGATTTTGAAAGGGGGTATTTTGAGAAAAAGGGCTCATGAAGACAGGAATGATATATACAATATAATACATATATGCAATACATATCGGTGTATAAAACATAGTCCATAGAACAGAATATAGCAGTAGAGCCCCAACCACTCTGGATTCAGTTTTACTTCTCTGAGAAGCACAAAAGCCCCATGGCTCTTCCTACTGACAACAAGAATACAGGCCATATCTTGGTTCAAGTATAGAGGAAAATCGACTTCCTTTCTCAGTCAGGTGTATCCATTCAGTCGCAGTGGTTCTCGACCGACAGAGGGGTCTCAGGATTTCAAAGTGAAGGAAAAGCCACGGGTTCGCCGCCAAAATTTCTTCAATATTGACTTCACTTGAAGTGCGCACCCACCTCATCGTCATTAGTACTATTAGCAGCAACACAGTAGCACCGGAAACCTGGACTTAACTGCCATACAACGCCTAAAGAACGACGCCTTGGTAAGGTGGAAAGAAGTGCGAAGGGTGGGAATCTACAGCGAAATGCCTTGTGTCCCTAAAGAAAACGATCACCTGCAAGGTGTAGACAATTCCAAAAGGCACTAAAGCAAACACGTCTAAGCAGTAGCTGGGTTTGCCCCCATATCCCTCGTTTACCCATCCAACACGAGTCCAGAGCGTGACAAACTAGGTGGTTCAGCTGGGACGCAGAATACTGCTTGTCACTGAAACTGGTTCCGTGTACTGCCCTGTGAAGATTCCGGCCAAATGCAAGAAGACTAATGTGGACACCAGACACTAAGGCACAAAGATCCTACAGCACTCAGTATGACTGTGGCCACTGTTATTTCGCATTTCTATTATAGTCTGTTCCTCGTGGATCTTCCCCTAATAAAAAGTTGAAATAGGATGCGGAACTTTCTTGGATAGACAGTTCTTAAGCATTCGTGGTACCCGGCTCAAATCACCTCAGGCTGATAATTTTGATTTGCTGCTTTACCGATTCTGATTCGTTACAAATTGTTCGTTTTATGCACCATTTCGTTGTAGCGACGCCTAAAACGAATGCAAAGACACCGGTGACCAAATGTTTGAAGACGTTTAGGAACTTGAGACCGAAGATGCCAAGCTTCCTAACCATACCATGTAGCTCTTCTCAGAGGGCGTCTTGTATACACAGCTCCTAAGATTCCACGTAACCCATTTGTGATGTCATCGATGACACAAGTTGGTGGTCATTGGTCGCAACGTGATAGTGAGTGAGCTGACTTCATTCGCCACATTAAAATTCCGGCATGCACAGCCGCCAATACATATAAACCGGCCAATAAACTCATGTCCACTGGTTCCGAAGATTCGGAGCCGAAAGAGTTCGGAAAACCGAAAATAAGACCTTGCACCTCAAAGGTGCAAAGTGCAAGCCCAAATAAGGGGTCACTTCTTATATTCAGTTTGGAGTACTTTGGATGAATGTCGTATGACAAAGCAGTATCGTTCGCACAATCTAGGAAGGTCTGTTGCTCGAACCCAATCTCTACATCTCGGCTACTCCTGTCTGGGCTTGGGCAACCTGGTAGCATCTCGGCCTTCATGCTTCCTTCGGGTGGCATGGCAGCTAGGCACCGAAAGGGTACTACAGCCGAAATACTATTATTGATGATTAATCTAGGTTTTTTTTTGCGTGAAGCGTGACTGTGATGCCTAGATTCTGATCTCTTGGATTGTCTGGACAAAAAGGGAGAGAGTGGATAATCCTGACAAATCTCACTAGTTGTAAGGAAGCTTTCGGATAGCTAACTACACATCGTAGTGCTGCCGAAAGTATGAGAAAAAAGGCACGAAAGTACTCGAAAAGTTCAAGAACACTCCCCTGGAACCAAGTATACGCAGAAAGGGCTAACCATCCAGGGAGTTGCCTGGATCGCCGGTCGGCAGTATTCCTAGTATCGCACTAGCAAATGCCGTAATGCAGAAACGTTGCATGGTGCTCTCATAATTGCATTTTGCGTACAGTTGGGAGTTGTAATATTAGAGGAGCTAGTGGCCGCGTTGTGACAAGCTTAAGGTATGTATCCTTGTAGACGAAATGGCCACTTCGGTTGAATAGAGGTACAGCGATTGATCGACTTCAATTCTCCGAAAGGCATCCCTGTTGCCAAGTGACATCAGGCGATCTAGTCGGGGTGAAACAGAGGTTTACTACTGTCTTTCAGTTACACTGGTGGAAGCCCACTTGGCCCAGCCATCTGATGGCTTTCAAGACAGAAAGTCACATTAGTACCTTAAAAATGGAGAAAGCGTGAGATGACAGATCAAGTCGGATAATGCATTTAAGTACAGAAACTGATCCTAAACAAAATCACTGCTGCAGATATTCTGCCAGGCAATCCAGGGTTTGGTTCTTACCATTTATAAAGCTTTTATTATAATTTTTGACTAACTCACTAACAGATGGTTTATTAGGTCTTATTTTTAGGGCTGGTTGAAGCAAATTCCGCGCGCTACTGATCACACAGGCGTTTTGTCCTCCTTTAAATTTTCGCTCCCACCAGGCCTCTCCATCCACATACAGGTTTCGTTCAGACAGAAATCTTACAGACCGCATACCCAGGTTATATTCTGGATTCAAAGGGACACGGCATTTCGCATCAAGGAGTAACAGTGACCTCTACATCCAGTCGTCTCTATCTTAGGGCTCTCAGACATCACAGTCAGAGTTATCATCGTCCCGCATAGCTGTCGCTATGTCTTCTTAGCCGCAACCAACGTCATCTGAGGAGGCCAGTTTTAAAGTCCCGCGTTGTAAACTATATTATGTCTATTTATCTCGCAGTTCGCAGAGCTTTTCTGCTGCCAGCTGGGGAGATGATTGCTCCAGTTTCGCGGGGAAATTTAGTGAAAATGTAAACTGGACAAGAGCACAAAGTGCGTTTTTTATCGGTGGATGACGCTCCATGGTTGCACAGCCGTACGGACCCATTAATCAGCATACTTGTACCCACTGCGTTTAAACCCAATACCATTAAAGACAATTGGTTGCCAAATACACTGCGCCTTATAATTACGCTTTGCGTCAAACAACATACCATCAGAACGTGCTTCTGATGAATTAAGCGACCAGCTTACGTGGTGAAATCCTTAGCCAAAATAACCATATGAGTTTACTCGGGATAGTGGTGCTAGATGAAAAGTTTTTTTTCCCGAATCAGGTTTACGGTGTGCATAAATGTCCATGAACAGGTATTATTGTAAAAATCGCTGCAGGATTTGTTTTGGAAAGGAATGGTCGGATGGTATATGGACATAAAGTAATATGAATCCAAACGGGTAAGGAAGCCTCAGCTTCGGAATCGAAAACTGTGCAACCCACTGCAGCAGCTACATAGTCTCAGAAGTTCATTGTCGGTGGATTGTGGGTAGCGAGGGTGCTGTAAGCCCAATAAGTGCACATGGATTTTGTATTCCACTTTCCCGAAAGCAACGAATGTCTATCGAGTAAGTAGCGAGAGTACAAGGAAAAGAGGCCAATTCACTTGAGTGTTCTAACGACAAATGGTGCAAGACAATAGAATCAGGTTTGAAAAGCGGATGCGAAGCAGCAGATGTGAGTAGTGACGTGGATGCCTGACTGAACCGCAAACAGGTGAGATCTACAGAGATGTAATTAATTAAGTGACAAACGGGGAACTTGGAGATAATAATGAACACATATGAAGGAGTTGCAAGTTGCATGTTAGCCTTATTCTGCCTGGCTGTGTGAATCGAACAAGATGACTCGGCTGACGGAAACACGCGACGGTCGATGTGGGATGTAGGTACTTTTGTTTGCGTATTACGTGGCTGTATATGGACTCAGATACTTCCAAGCCGACACCCAAAACCAAACTGGGGGACGGTTAGAGTCTTAACCGAAACCTTTGGCTTAAAACCTGACTACAATGCAGCAGCAGTTCGAGCAAGACTAGTAGACAGATCAAACTTTTAAGGAACAAGCTGTCACCTATGTTCCGACCCCCAATCTACAAGGCCAGGAGACTGTTTATCGGGCTTCTAGTCGTTGGCCACCCTGGTTCGAGAAATTCTGTAGATGCAGCATGGGTTGTTGTGGTTGTAAACCGTTACTCCTCTATGAGCTTCACTCTCTTCGCAGTGGCTAAACACTCAGTTTACTCAATTTACTAATCGTTATCGGCTTATTTGTTACTTGTATATTTCCCCACTCTCCCTCAGGATGACGTTTGCGTCGGTCAAAGTGCATCGCAAATTCACAGAAACCGCCTAATTTCCTGTTCAGGTTATAAACTCAGATACGCTTTTACCTATTTCGAAACCTCAATCACATCAGTGAATGCGATATGTTTGTAGAAGAAACTCACGACCGTCGGTGCCCGTTACATATAAAATTAGGGTTTTGGGTCAGATAACATAGAAAGGAAATGCAGCTTTTAGCTGAGGGGGGTGAACGAGGTTGTAGGAATCGAGAACTTCTAGTCTGATAAGTAAAACTGAATAGGAACAAATCTAACAGATCGAAAAGAGATCTTGGTGGCCCGTCTTTTTTAACCAGAAAAATCCCTTATCATTGTGATGATACTCAGTTGGCATTTGCAAGATTCAATATAGTGGTTTCGGTAAATTTATTCGGAGCTTACGCCGTAGATTAGGCTTTCATAGGTAGTGTGTGTTCTAGTCAAATGGAAGCGACCAAAGTTACCATGAAAACGTACCAATCAACAAATTAGCCTATGCTCAATGAATGAGAAAGAAGGCGAATCGATATCGATAACCAACCGCAAACGTTCAAGGAAAGAACGCCTATTTTAAGAACCACAGACCCCATCATTTTGTGTAGGATAGAGGGAAATCAGTTGATCTGTGCTGGAGGTGCAAAGGAGGCGAGCAAATCACCAATATTTCGGAAAGGTGTTTCGAAATTACTATGAGCTAGACTGTTGTTGAGACCGTGAAATCGAACGAAATTCAGAACACGCACTTGATCGTAATGTAGTGGTAAACCTTGCCAACACAAGCGTAGTAACTTCGGTGCAATTCGCATCTGTGCGGTCAAAAGAGCGGGACCAGCGTCCAAATTTTCCTTTATCGGCTTGGGAATCAATTCGCGATACCATCTAAGAGGGCAACAAGAAAAATGCTGTAGACAATGGGCAAAAATGTGGTTGGATTCAAGGGTGGCACTCATCATCATTACCAGTATAATCGGCAACAACAGCATTACCACGATCAATCTATGGAACATGAAACTATTGATCTTTGTACAGCTCATGGTTGTTACGGATGCATGGGGCCTAGAAGAAAGGACGATTAAGTTCCCAAACAACGCATCATTATACCTCAGTGAGTTACAGAGGCCCACAAACCTTACATCACGGTAAGGTTAAGTCTGTTGGTGAGGGAAGGGTGGTACCAAGATAAACTCAATAAAATGACACTTTTGAGGTAATGTAAAAACTCCCGTAGGCCTACTCAGTAGACCCTGTTCCTTGACCCAGACCAACATTCCTACCCACATAGAGGACACCCACGTGCTATAGGCACCTTGGACGAAGTGTCATAAAAAACAGCAGTTTTGTTAGGAATGTAGGTTTTCCACGCAAAGATGTTATGGCATTTCTCATGGGAGGTCCAGAACCACTTCCTCAGGTGTATAGTCACAAGTGTTAAAATGATTCGGCGTCTTGGGAAGTAGCTGACCACTGGATGAAAGCGAGGAGTTCCAACGGTCGTTTCAGTGTGACATCGAGTCAGCAGTAACTTTTTGCCGGGGCACCAAGCTTTCTGTGGAGTTATCCAAAGGGAGGCAAGTAAAACACAGAAAACTATTCATTCTCACAATCTTCCCAAAAAGAAACGCCCACCTGTTCGGTGGAACGTTTTTGAAAGCAGAGATACGAAGCTTGGTTAATTACCTCACATCGACTATCTCCCGTGTGCAGGCTTCAGAAGGATCTCGGGCACGGCAATCGGCTGCCAGATCTACACAACCCGCGATTTAATGTTGAGTCCAATAAGACTGACACCCTACATATTTTCCTTGGGTCTTGGTGTTCGGGTAGCTACGACACCCATAGACCGCAGCCCATCAAAGATACGGATGTGAGATATTACCGATCCGACATGGTTGCACGGGTTGAGTGAGCACAAATATGCGGTCGTGCGTAAAGAACGGCTGCCTAGTCAAGAAGCCAAACGTCTGCACTACGCATCATTCGACAGGTTCGTGACAAACACTGACGAAAGCAGAGAATTCAAACCGATGTCCCTCTAGGCGACTGAAGGACCGGAACTACTGTGTCTTAGATAAATGACGGAATGTGAAACAAGACATGGAACGTGCTATCATCTTTTGAAGGTGATGTTTATCAGAGCCATTCATTTTCCTTGAGGTTGTCATGAGTTGCCAGTCTTCGTCTGTGCAGTATAAACTTTATGCCATAGTGAATCTGTTTTTGGATGTCCGTCAGTATCGAAGTTATTTATGCGTACGACCTGAAATTCTTTCAGTATTCCCAACATCTACCATAGACAGATTAAAGGATTCAATGTAAGCAACGTGACGTTTCTTTGCATGAGACACGTCTGACATCATCTATGACTCAACGAATCGATTATTCAGGTGACCTTGATGAACCAAAGACCACCCACGTGACTGGTTCATCAACGTGACTTGGGCTACTGGCGTCTGATGTGAACATCGAAAATCCAGGGGACGTGAGTAGGGCGCTGGAATGGCTGGCCTTACTGGTCTGTGGGGGGGGGGGCGTTGTTTTGACGAACGGTGCATGGATAGATACTTTCCCAGTACTAACATATTTCCTTCTTGTTACTGCCTAGGTTCCACTTCAACAGTAACAGTGGCTGAGTCCTGGAGGATAAAAAATGTGGAATGAAGCGTCTATTTTGGATCCAACAGCATATCTCCAGTACTTAGACCGAAACCTGTTGAGATCGTAATCTGATCTGTCGGCAGGAATCCGCTCCCACATATTGAACACTACATGAAAAGTAATAGGAAAAGTGGTCGGTGACATAGCAGCATACTTACTTTGGAAGCTTGGACAACCGTTCATCCACTTCCGTTTTCTAAATGAAAAAGGAACGATGGATGCAGAGACATTCACAACAACAAAGTAGACGTATGATGGGGAGGTGCTGTAAGGAACCTACAATTCATAGGATCATACTTGAGCAAACTAATCAAGGATCTCACTCCTGGGGGTGCCTACGTGGAGAGAACTGTTTCGATGAAAGAGTTGTTTGTTAGACGCACCATCCTGCAGGTGGTGTAGAAAACGTGCATGTTTGATAACGTTTAAAGAGACGGAAAAACCCGGAGCAAGAAAATACGAATATTGACGGATAAGGAGTGAGAACGGGTGAGAAAAAGTGAGTATAATATACGGTTATGGGTGACTAATGTGAGCGCAGTGTGCCGGACAGCATAAAAAGACTGCCGCAGAAATGACCGATCAAATTCCCGTATACACGTGTCCACAAGCCGTGTCCACCTCAGGATCGGACGTTTCAGGAATCTAAGTTTTCTTTGAGCTGAGAGCCTCCAATTTACTGTGCTATTGAGGACCACCAGTTTAAGGTCTAATCCCTTGTTGGGCGGAGTCGAATGACCCTTGTGAACTTCCAAATGGACAGTCCAATCAGCTCGTCGAAAAATCACCCTTATTCGACCAGTCCTTGTGCTCATATCACTATAGTAGGATTAGGGTTTTGTTTTAGGAGCTAGCGGATGTGTGATAAATTCCAAGCAACAACAGACCAATGGGATAAAAGACGTTCTGCGAGAGGCCCGATTTTGTGTTTCTTAGGGTCAGGTCCGTAGAGTAGGGACCTGTCATAATGATCGGCGCTATGAATTGCCTTACTATCTTCAGGAGGCGCAGGTTCTGAACAGAACAGTACTTATTTTAAAAAAGTACGTTTAGTACGCCTGCCACGTAATGACGTTGGCATCAAACGCACCAGGTCGATTTACGCCCAGCGCGGTTGTTGAGAAGACGCAAGTGAGGATTACACTGAATTTCACAAAGTCGGAACGCGTAGAAAGTAATGGAACCACATAATGGATCATATGAGCTTAACCAAGTATCGTTAAGCTAGGTGTGGATGAGGTACAGCGCATTCAGATGGGGAGTATTTGAAGATACAAAAGCATGTGCAGAGATGTACGAGACGGATTATGGATCCTGACAGACAGGGTAGCTGGGAAAGCAAAGGTGCGATAAGACAAGAAACCACGGAATAAAAAAGGTTAGTTATATATTTGATTTATCGAAGAATTGAAAAGTTATAAAATTTTGAACACAACAAGGTCATGTAACACTCACTGCTTTTGCAATTTTCGGCAATGACCAATCAAGGTCCCATAACCACGGATCATTTTGGGGGCTGAAAAGGAGCGTTGGAGATGGGAAACAAGTAGGACACTTCACAAGTTTACCACACTGGTTAACCACTTTCTCGACAACAGTTAGTGGGTTGATAAGTGTTAGAAGAAAACAGCAGTCATCTAGCATGCTGTTGTCAAGTTCAAAATGGAAATTAAACAGCACTCACACTCTTGGGGCGAGATGGTTCAAGTGATTAGAGCGCGAATTTACTGACCGGAAGGTCCGTGGTTCGAACCCGGCCTTTGCCTCTCGACTTCACCTGTCTAGGCTTGGGCAACCTGGCAGTATCCCAGCCCTCGTGCTTCCTTCTGGTGGCATAGCAGTTAGGCACCGAAAGGGTGCTACAGCTGAACGATTTTTTTACCCACACTCTTAAGCAAAGGTTGAGTCAGGCCAGGTATGCCGACTTCCCTTTCAAGGACTTACTCTGTATCGGGACTGGAGTAATGCTGTAATGCTTGATCCGCCAACTGCATGAGGAGATGTTTCTGACGCTGCTCGTTTTCCGCAAATTTCCTGTCCGCGTTCTCTTGGAACTTTGACCACGAATCATTGATGGGCAAATACATACTTCCCATTTCCAGCATGCCGTACAGGGTTGCGGGATGGGGAAAGCTGCCAATGCATGGGAACAAACAAATTATACTTTAGAAGTGGAGACAAACAACCAGTATAGACATCTGTGCCAGCATTTGTAAGAACGCCTGATATCCCCCTGACATATCGCCCTGACAACAAGGGAACGAGTGAGAATACAATGAACGAAAACCATTGACAGCGATAACCATAGTTAACAGCATCAGGCTTTTACAAAACCATTAGAAAGTGGGTAGCAAACGACTAAAAAGAGGGCTTCGCTAAAGCACAGTTTAAAGTGCGTTTCATTATTTTAACTTTAGGTGCATCCGCTACTAGATCAAACTTAGTCCAAGAGCATTCGAGCCCAACCTAAAAATCTCACTAATTATTATCATCCGGCAGTTTGATTAGCTTTCAACCAACGGCACCGCATAGCTACTTACTCCTGCTCCGACCTTTGAGGTCGAGAAGAACAGTCAGCGTAGAACCCCAGTGATAAAGCGAACAGCCCGGAAGCAGTAGAAGTTAAAATAACAAAAAAGGCATAGTGATGACCGACTGGGTGTTAAACGCGGAAATCGCATTCGAATCAGCCCAACGACGTTGAGATCCTATCCGAGAAACCGTGTCAAGGTCCGAAACAAAACATACTGAGAGATAAGGTGCTACATACTACTTAACTGGACTAGCAAGTTGGCTGCAACATAGTCGCCACCACCATCAGCGAAGGAATCATTATTTTTTGACTGTGAAGCTTATATTCGAGGAAAGAGTACATTCGGTCGGTCTTCGGAATTGGTCTGTCAAAGAAACAAATGCAAATTTGTTTTTTAAAGAGATAAGCTTTTGTAAGAGGTCCTTTTTCGAATGGTCTTTCTGAAGCAAGGAAGTGTGGGAGAAAACCCTGCAGGGGTTTTGTTGATCAGAATGCTGATTTGAGTTATCATCCTCACAACTTCAAGATAAGCGTTCAAGAATAATCTTGAAACACTCTATTCACATGAATTTTTGCTTGCTAAAATGAATTTGTGGGTCGTGGATCTCAACTGTTTGTAAACAAACTGTTTATTGCTAACGGACTCATGTTGGTATCCAAACACACTCATGTGTCAACACGTAGTGCTCACAAGAATGTTCGCCGTGATAAGCATTAGCTTGTTTACCCGGGCTGGACCTTGAGAGGACCCTTATAGGTGCACAGTGTCCCGTCTGATGGAAACTACTGAAGAATAGCTGATTACATTCGTCTCGCGTTGGCAGTACTTTTTTCGCTGTCTGCTAATGAACGACATTCACATTGTTCCCGTATTCTCGCAGTGGATTATCCAAAAATCTATGCCAATTTGTAGTTACAGCGTCATTTGACAAATGCTGTGCTCGCATGAAATTTTTCTGCTTATGTCTTACGTTAAAAAGATAACTGAATAGTAAGCCCGTCCTTCGAGGACTTCTGATGTATTCCTTTTGAACTTGAAAATGTCCAAACCTCCGAAACCTTTGTTCAGAATTATTGCCATGAAGTTCGGCAAAGTAGAGAGAGGTTATCAGCAGTGTGCGGAATATTCAAAGTGCGGATTTCCATCTTTTCTGGATAATCAAAATCGGCCAACGCATGTGATAGGCGGAATACTATTTTAAAATATCAGACGTTTTTGAGGGGACTGCACACCAAATAATGCTTCTCACGGTGTCGAATATTTTCCAGGATAGCGCCATTTATTCGGAGGGGTAGCTCTCGAGGGATTTACTGTGTAACAATTCACCTCACAGCAGAAAATGTTTTCTAACAATGTTGGCTCTACTGTTCAGACATTGCACATAAAATCAAAGAGCGATGATGCTGCAAACTGTGTGGTAGGGAGCGATGGGCTGAAAAGCTTGAGAACCAATCGCCCAAACGAAAATCCGGAAATTCTCTTGTCAGTGAAATGAATGTGTTGTGTCGCTGATCTTCGATCTTTACTGCGCTTCTCCTGTTACGCTCGACTTTTCGTTGGTATGCACATGGTTAAGTTTACATACCCAAGGTAGCTACCAGAGTGGATGATATTTTATCTCCTTTGTCACAAATGACGGAGGATTCTAATGTATCCTCTCCAGAGAATTAACCTCCTTTTGGAGGAGTCCATTTTTTTGCAGATTACTGTGGTTTTACTGTCGGTGTGGCTGAAAATCATGTTTGGAAACCTCGGACACGTTGGAAACAAGTCCGTACGTACTGCGACCATTCATGAGCCTACTTATTACCATAATGTAATTTGGTATCCTGGTCTTTGTTAGGAAGGGAATCTGTTCCTCAGACAGACTTTGAGTGGTCTTCGTTGCGAGTTGACAGTGACCTCTCAAAAGGCATCCTCTTCAATTCAAATTTCAAATGTCAAGATTGACGTGCTTTTAACCACAGGAGAGTTGTTCAACACAAAGTTCGATCATCCAACTTCCTGGAGCAAACATTGCGGCATGAAGCTAGTGTTGAATTATGTTCGGGGCCTTTGCTATTTGCACGGACTACTTACCGCTCTTTGAACAAAGGTAACAACTTTTGAAATACTTCGTAGGTCATCGACACATCGGTGGCACAATAACGCATCAATTCCTAAAACAAGAAAACACGGGAAAATGAGCTAACTCATTCATACATAATTTAGAACACA
>SJOL01005721.1:199109-231470 GCA_004794785.1 Opisthorchis felineus
TATATATATATATATATATATATATATATATATATATATATATATATATATATATATATAATACCTAATAGGTGATATTTATACTATGTTATGCATAGCCTCTATGAAACGAGGAGTGGAAGCGGCAGAATGAAACAGATAGAAATCACAAACTCAGCACCTGGATGCATTCTGTATAATTGACAGGTTGGTTAAACTTTTATCACACAAATACTGCTCGAATTGAGCTAAGATGAGATTATTGGACAAAGTCGAACTGTATACCAGACAGTATTCCACATCCAACAGCACTTTCCCACGGGAGTTGTCATCTTTAGAATATGAATCTATGGAGGAAAATTCGATATATGCTCAGGAGCACCAGAGAACTAATAGTACAAAACAAACGTATTGGACGCCCACAAAATTCACATGACGGCGTAACTTAGCAACTCACAACCACCTTCTGGAATTTAAGGAAGGACAACAAACGGTGAAATACAGAAGCTTGTCAGATAACATCTTACAGCCAATTCATTTGACGGTGTACAAAAAATGACCCAAATGAAAACAGGTCACCGATTACTGCGATCCCCGGATTACTGACCTGAAAACGTGTTTGTACTTCTTGTCTTGTACCGGATTCAAAAACGGACCTGGCTGTTTTGTCCTGTGGTGGTTCTTTCGCACAATAAAGTCGGTATACATCAGTGAGATTGTTAAGGCTCGTTTCGGAAATCCATTGCAGACCCTTTTGAGGAAAAGCAAAACACAAGCTGTTCTGAAGTTGACATCGGACAAGTGCTTTCTGATTATGGTGGAGTGAGTTTCTCATTAGTGGGACTGTTTACATGAGGTCAGCTATGTCCTGTAGACATAGAAGCAAAACAATTTAGGTCTTAGGCCAAATTTATGACCGGAGTGGCCTGCGATGTCCTCAAATAAGTGAACACGAACAAAAGAGGGGATACAGGGTAGGGAAACGCCATAACCTAAGTAACAAACAGAGAGGCGGGCATTGCGACAGTGCAGTGACAAGCATGTGGGTGCACGCTCGCTTATGACCATAAGACGACATCAGATCAGAAGACGACATTGGTCATTGACGAGGGTCTTTATCTGGTCCCCACACACATGCCTAGACGACCATTTCTTCTGTCCCAGCAGTCTCCGCAAGCAAACGATTCATTTTATTGCTGTAACGACACCCATTCTCAGGGAGTTACTAAGCCATATTACAGAGCCACCGCTGAGCGGAATTGCTAGAGGAGGTCAGTAAGTGAAATGACAAAGAAGAAGTGAGATCATAACCAGAAAGCTCAGCAGCACCTATCTTCGCATATGGGAGCCCCGACGCGGGACAGTACAGTACTCCATTTCGTTAGAAACCATTAACGAGCACTAATATCAACTTCTATATCTTGAGGTAATGCTTCGTTGGAGTTTTATTCTGAAGTGAAACCACGGCTATGAAATCGTCAAGGTCACACAACAATTTGAAAAATAGGTGGATTCATGAGTAATATTCTCGGGAAAACACAACGTTGGGTCGGATTGGCAAAGCTTCTCTTCAAGTCAGATAAAGCCCTAGTTGAACTCATGGTTCGGGAGCGAGGATTTTACCTGCCAGAACTACCGTTCCCGTGAAAACGGAGTCTATTTTATTTGTTCATAGATATCAGCTTTTTATTCCAATTAGGCACCATACTTAACGGTAGCCCAGAGCATTTCTATATGCTCGAGATAGCTCAGTGGTTAAGGCGCCAGCTCACGAACCGGAAGGCCCGTGGTTCGAACCCAACCTAAGCATCTCGATTGCTCCTGTCTGGGCTTGGACAACCTGACAGTATCCCAGCCCTCGTGCCTCCTTCCGTTGGCATGGTAGCTGGGCACCGAAAGGGTGCTACAGCTGATCGATTATTATTGTTTTATTATATGCAGTATTCCAAGCGCTTGGTGTGCTTTGCCTGGGCACAACCTTGATCTTCCCGACAAGTTATGATCAGAGACGTTACCGTACTGTAATGGCACGGATTTAATAAATGATGTGAGCTGCGTTTAGCCAGAAAATGAGTTCCACTTGCTGTTTGGTTTGTTTGGGATGAGTAGAACTCGGTCCGTTCCGGTTTATCCGGTGACCGTAATGAGGCCAGGTTCGCTCATAACACATCCAACGATTCTGTTGGTTGTTTCGTATCTATCTGAGTGTTACTCCGTGGTAGATTGTCCCTACGGGTTATTCCGACAATAGGAATTCATATCGCAGAAATGGCGTAAGCGGAGGTCCATTACAGAAGAGGAATTGCCAAAACCACTTCTTTCTTTGCGGTTTCTTATATGAAGGTTATGGCGAACTCAGTCGGAGTGAACTCTCTTAAGAAAGTCCTCTCTTGGATAATTACGATCGCGCATGCTGTAGAAGACTACACGTCTACCTAGGAACAATCACAACGTGAACAAGCGTGTGTGCCGAACTTAGAGCACAGGTGGAAGCACAGTCATTGAGGACTAAAAAAGAGACTCACCATAACATTAGCACGTTCCTCCACATTATTTAGATTGGATGTTTCTCCATGGGTACTCATATATTTCTGCCATAATTTGTTGTTGAACAAATGTTTGGATGCTGTGGTTTTCAGATGTCTTTGTGTGCTGGTCAACCCGGACACAGCCACATGAAAAGATAGTGTATCCAGAAACCGTGTCCCAGTTCCCTTAGATGAAAACAAATTACTGACAAATTTATAACAGGAACTCACCTGAAGATAGTATTCCTCAAGCAAACGTGCCCGGTCAAAACTCACAAAATGACCAATCACACATTTGGGACGACTAGTGTCTTCACCGTCGTACATAGGAATCAACGAATCTAGGGTCTCATTTGTGGATAACTTCTCGCTGTAAAGATGTGGGGAAACCCAAGAATACCTTTCGAGTGTGGTCAATAAAAATACATGACATGGTTACCATCCGTTTGGTGTCAGCACAACAGCCATTGTTGGGAGATCACCCTCTTCCATGAGAACTTCAATGTCGAGAACCATGATGTCGTCCACGGGTGCTCTGACACCCTCTATTCGATCACCAGAGTATCTAGAAAAACAATGGTCTTAATCACAACCATCTCACCTGGTCCATCCAGACTGAGTGCTCCACGATTCCGGCATTGGTGGAATGGTCCCAGAAAACGAGTCCAAAAGTTTCAGGTAGGGAGTGACAAGTTGAGCGGAGATGTTTTGCATGTGCTGTTCGATATCACCACCAATCAGATCAGGAGGGGAGAAGCTCACAGGTAGGCGTTCTGGCTGTGAACGAGTTACATCAATCCCGTGTTTTTCTAGCTCATTCAGAACGGACTGTGGTGCTAAGTCGTAGCGGGTAATCTCACAGCCGAATAAACATGCTTGCAGATGTCTGGAAAGCATCTGTATGCGTACTTCATTGTAGGTTGGCGGTTCCGCATTATTAACTGTATTTGGAACCGTGCAACGTTGTGCATACAGGGAAGTCAGACGTATGCACCTGCTCAACACCGGTTGGCTGATTCACAAAGGGTTAGACAAACCGCAGAATCAGCACTTACCGTGGGAAACGCAAAAGAACGGCGATCATTTAACAGCTGCTTACGAGCTGGATACGGTGGAATGAATAGATAACGAGCTGACTATGGTGCTACCAATAGAACATCACTGAAATTGGAACACAAAAAAATGAAATGGAAGTAACAGGATACTCGTGTTATGAATATGTACACATCACCGGACTGACAAGCAGCAAAATCCTCCATTCAAAAGAAAACTATGGTGATCCAGCTCACGGACCTCGTTTATAATCACTTGCCCAAAATAAAGTAGCAATTCAGGAAGAGTAAACTATTATCGTTGATGAACATTTCTCGGAATCTGTGAATCAGTCACGTTCCTTTCTGAGATATCACTGACGTGATGCGCACAGGACAGCTGGTATCCTTCCAGTCACTGCGGAAAATAATAAGCTGAGAGTGCTGAGGTTTGTCTTATGCGAATCGTGCTTACCACTTACAAGAAACGTCCAGATAACCAGTCCTCACAATAAATGGATACATTCGGTGCGTTAGATTCCTTCCACTATTACGATCCTCGTTCCATGCAATAACCTAGGGAGAAATATCTTCATGTTACTTTCATGGAGAGATTACCCTTTGTTCCGACTGATCCACCATTAAGATAACCGGAACATTTTTTTCTCTCTCTCTGATCCCTAGGTCGCCTCGATGCATTACAACAGTTCCTTTGTCTCCATATTCTTCGGTTTACTGTGAAACCTAATGGTAGGTTACTTAAGCTGAATATTTTTGCAAGAAATTTTCTTCATTAGTCGAAATAAGTGACATTTTACGTCTGAATGAAGCCAAGGAGAGCAACACTAAGAACTCAGTTTTCCTGGACGTAAACTGTTGGGAAAGTGGCGTGTACATCAACAAAATGGTTAAGAATGAAACCTATCCAAATAGAAAGTGTCTTTGGATGAAAACCATCTAAGCACAGCTGAGCATGGAGTGATGACACAATATTGTTGGAAAGAAACAGACGGAAATGATCATAGAGTGAAGTGGAAACCCATGCCGCTCTAGAAGTCACCTTTGAGCCAAGCCAAAGTGCCTGGACAACACAAGACATTTTCAGGCGATGGCTCAATCCGTAGTACAAGGAACTCTTAGAAAAAAAACAATTATTTTGCTGTTGGAGGATCAGACAACCTTGATATAAAATCTCGCCGTTTGTCCCACCTAATACTATTACTGCAACAGCCCGACTGTAGAACAATCTAGGTTTTCAACCCAGAATACAGAAGGACTGTTCACACATTCCATTCACCTGCAAAATGGTTACAATAATGTGAACGCGGTTGCAAAACGTGTAGGATTTCCAAAACCGTCTTCCATTTCACTATGGTTGACTTTTTAATGGCCGACTATAGAGTTTGGAGGATAGCCTTGAATGCTACAGCTGCAAACTGTTATAGCAATTATACATCGAAAGCGTCTTTTGGTTCTCCCACTCTGACAAACTGGGTTAACAACTTATTCAAAATTCCTTAATGATGAGTCCTAATACGGACTAAAACAATGGTGTGACTAGGCCTTTTCTGGATCCGACCATATGTTCACCGTGAAATCCGATCGAAATCAAAGCACATGGTTCTGTAATTACCAGGTCCTCCGCGAGGACGAACGGCGGTTCAAACAAAAAACTCTAATTGATCATCAGTAGCCAGACTGTTTGAATGAGTCGAAAGTTTCATACCTGATCAGAGCAGAGTGGCTTGACTAAGATCAAGATGCCTGAGATAAGTAAATTGCCTTATTTTAAAAGCCTGCTTCGCTCAAACACACCTATTGTGCACTCCGCTTGCAGTCATTAGCTATGTGCAACATGATACTTGAACCGAGCTTCAGCAGGCCGTCAAGAAGTAGGTTTCTAGTTACAGGCCTTATTGAAAGCGTCGAAGACACTGAAAATCCAGAGCAGCACAATCCAACCAGGATTTCACAGTTATACTGACTACATGAAGCCTCGTTTTGTAAAACCAGGTAGTCAATGACAGGGAATTCATGTATTTTTTTACTTAATATATTCACATTGAACATCTGGTCATAGTAGAGTACCTCTCCCCGAAGGGAACGCCTGAAAATACAAAAATTTCTCACAGGATGTGTTTCCAGTGAGAGGAGCGTATATTAATACCGGTATTGCGTGCTTTTTGTACAAGGATGATCGCTTAATTGTATTCGGGTGCATGAAACAGGTTATGCGCGGTGAAGTATTTCACTTCGCCTCTGACGGAGGCGCCAGATGTTCGGTAAGTTTGTATACATTAGAATGCAACATGTTGGTGGACACGGCGGAGCCCTAATGTGGCAGGACACTTTATCAACAGAACTTACGGCATCAACCACTTAACATAACAGCCGAGATTTGGAGGAACCATACAGCATATCTTCTCCGACGCTTGGGAGGATTTTCTCGAGGGGTTTACAATAAATTGCCTTGTCCATAGGCGGTGTCCCTAAGAAATGATCCTTATAAGGCGTACTGCACGATACAAATATAGACATATGTACTATTCTGGCATGTATATTGACCCCATAACACTAAGGTTTTTGACTTTATTTGTCCTTAACTTTGTACAGCCAAAACGCGTCTAAACAGGGAGGTTTTTGAAGAGAACAGACTTTCTAAAAGGGTCAGTTCCGTACTTGGAGGACTTACATACAAAGTTAGTGCGTTCGAGAAGTGCGTTCAATACAATCACCAAATTTCCACACATTCAGAGACTGTTATGGTGCGGGATCGCCCGACCAAGAACGAATCAGCCTCGTAAAATAAAGCGCGTGACTGCATCCACGCAAACATTAAGAAGCCCAATAAAAAATGAATGTGTGAAGTCCGTACATATAGGGGGGAAAAGCGTTTTGCTCAATCCTTATTCGTGCTACCACAGTTTTCGAAACAACCATTCACCACCAAATGCAAGGAAATGAAGCGAACCCATACCCCACTCATAAAGTAGAGATCGTCGGTCCTGGAAAAGCGGGCTAGCATGGGTATCGCCTAGATTAGCAGGCCCTCCATGAGGATCGTGAAAAATTGTGAGCAACTACCTAACAATTCACCAGATTCTCAATTTTTGAACCCATAGGCTAAACCAAGCAAAAACCCCTGAATCCATGACTCTGTACCTTGCGACAAAAATTAGACAAACGTGCGGTGACAAACCGGTATGAGCAAGGACGTGTCGCTTGAGTCAACAGGTGCGTTAATTAAACCTAATCAGATAAAAACCACCTCGAAATTGGGCAAGAAGTCCGCCGTGGAAAATAGCCAGACGTTTGTAACCACGAGAAAATGGCCTCTATGTGGTATGGAGTAAAGGAAGCAGATTTGAGACGAAATCCTTCAGGGAAAATGCTCCTCCTCCGAGATCATACTGCTAAGGAGCTTCAGTGTTCCCTGATGACCACTCAGTGCACGGTCCCTCGAGTAGAGGTCGAATAGACCTGCCAGAAATGAGACTAGCCTTACTGAAGACCCCTCAACTTACCATCGTGCAAATTCATTGGGCAATGACCTCGTACGTAGTCTTGGTTACGAACTAACGCTAGGTAGGCGCAATGATCCCTTGGATCAGCGGATCACAAAATTTCTGCTGCTTATCTCCTTAGTTCCACATTTGAAAGGGCAACTTCCCTTCCCGTGTAAGCGCAAAAGTTGGACAGCATAACCACGACAAGCAAAACAAACGACTATTCTATACTATGTAAAATGGCATTCGCCCTGCCTAGCAATACCGCTCTCTCAAGAACCCGCATAAGCATTTCCTGTCAGGCGCGATTTGGTTTACAACTTCGTAGAAAGCCCATCCACCGACAAAATCTTGCCCCGTAATGGCCCACGTTGGATGGAGAGTTGTACGCAAAGCAATGGTCAACATAATCTTCAATGGAGGCAAGCACTGATTCAACTGTTCGAGCGAACGGCTTCAAGAGCTACCAAAGTACTTGCTCGATGGAGATGTTCCCCAATGGGAGGATGGATAATAAGAATCGTAGCACAAGCTTTTCTGTACCGAAGTAACAGGAATTTAGTCGCACATATGATTGAATATTCAGCCAGTTCACCGCTATCATACACGACTGACTGGACTCGAGTAAGAACCATAAGACAAGATGACATAACCATAAGATGACAAGATGAAGAGTTACATCTATATAGCAACAGGAATATGATAAATAATGAGTTTCTATCTGTTGGCTCATTGTTACCCACAATCCGTAATTCAAATGTGGCGCATACTTGAGAACGGTGCTGTGTCCGGCCAAGGACAGCATCCGGCCGACAAAATCCTACTTATCTGGCGGGGAAATGGAGCGGTAGTGGTTATGACGCCAGACGTTTTTACTTGACAGTCGACCAGCCCTGATAGACTGGTATCGGATACACCCATTCTAATATTCCTTCTTGGGGAACCAGGAAGTAGGTTTTCTTGGATTATAGTGGGGGGAGAGGTAACGTTTTCTCAAGGAGAGATCGCGGTGGGAAGAATTTGATGCCGCTCAAAATTGCTTTCTTTGACTGGAATATTTTCTCATGAAGGGAGCACCGCACTCTCCAATTTTACGATGTAAACAAAGCGGTTTTGTCAAAGCCTAACTCGAGAAAACCATCCACGTGATCAAGTCCATCGAAACTGATGATGACGGCAAACACTAAAATAGCTACCGTTAAATGGATGCACATTCATGACAGGACTAGTCACGCAGATCTGAATGGACTACGATCGATACCTTCATTGAACCAAGTGAAGATTTATGTGGATATCATGCTGAAAAATCAGCAAATGCGGCAGCTCCATGCAAGCAACCAGAGGACCCTCAGCTACATTTGAGCACAGAACAGGAAATTTCCGGGCAACCGTTATATCATCCATTCCATTCCTGTTTTGACCGTCCCAGTTGCTCAGTCATTTTCACCGGGAGTAAACGTGTGGCAGTCACAACCCAGAAACTAACTGTTAACGAAATTGTCGCCTGAAAAGCCGATACTGCCGTGGGACGAAAGCACCACCGCGAATCTAGTACCGGAGTCATGATTATGTAAGATCAAACTGACCATTTCAGTTTGGACTAAACAGACAAAGACGCCTATGCAAGGAATACAAAAGACATATCTGCATTCGTGGGCGGACTTTTCTTCCAAAAGGTTTTCCATACAAACAAAGCCCGGGACTCTACCTGTATCTAATGCACAAATCATTACTTCGCCATGTTATTCATGAAACAGTCGTATTCTCCCGAACGACTGAGGCGAACCAAGCTGCTCATTAGCCCCCAATTTTTGTGCTTTCAACCAATTATTGCTTAAACTGCCCTATTTCGTTTGACTAGTGGGAATAGCTAACATCAATGAAGGAATTGGTTTACTGAATGGGAGACCCTGACAGAAATCCGTAGTAACTACGATGAACGAAAATCACGACAAACAACTCCTTGCGCTTTAATACAGCCTTACAGTAAGAAACCAGAGTGATATGAAGATGCGAAATACTATGACAAGTTTGAGTCGGTTAAAAATGTTTTGGGGTTTCTAGCCGTCAGTATGAGGTTGTGACCAGAGAGTAAACGTCATGAATTGACAACCAAATATCATTCTAAGGTTTTTCGTGGACGACAGTCACATAAATAAGAGCGGTCTTTCGCTAAAAACTGCTAAGTACGGAGGAGAAAAATAATTGAACAACGAGAGCGCAGAATCCACTAGCGGTCGCCATATCAGAGACAGTGCAAAATCATGCCGTCCGTCTGTTAGATGAGTTTGCCGCATAAACCTGATTCAGAGAACATTTCCCACTGTCCTGGTTAACAAAACGAACGATAGACCGTTCTTTCAGGAATGAAGCAGACCGGATAATCTCATGTTTACTCAAGCTCTCCATACACAAACGACAATTTCATTTTCAACAGAACCGGATTACGCAGAATGCTATCCGTCCAGGTTCTTGCACAGTCTTTGCTAACAGTGATTCTCAGCGTGCATGACAAAAGAAACCATTCATTCTTGCTTTCCGCGTTAGTGAGATGAAAGAACTGAGTGGTCTTCGAAACGCAAACGAGAGAAACCGAAACAGAAGACCCCACTAAAAGACTAGTAAATATCCGAAGATAAACGCATATAACTGCCAAACGCACTGCAAGCGAGACAAACAAACACAACTGGACGTCAGTTTGGCATGCCCTTTGGAAGACAGAAGATGGCGAAATGTTGGGGATTATATTCAAATGCATATATATACACAGTAGAAACAAACATCAAAGCACCAGGTCAGCAAACAGTCGATATACTGGATTCGGGATTTTTACTGTGGAAGATGCAGTAAGTGATAACACAGTTTCAGGACCGAAAAAAAACCTAAAATGAGGTTTGAAGTACAAACAGATGACAAACACGTGCACAACAAAACGGATCAAGATATTCGGGACTGCTTGGGGGGCGGTTCAGTACACGTATCCTCAGAATTCACCTTGGCCAAACGGGGATCTTTGACAACCGGAGAAGCCGGGGATACAGAGTTGGGTGATTTGAAGGCGTCAGGAAAGACGAGGAGAATGCAGGTCACATTGTCCCCAGACATGCGAAGCACTGCTTCGTTTACGAGATGGGAGCACACGGACTCCAAATGACGCTGTGTGAATCCGCAGGTAGGTGGATTAGACGAAAGATCGCTCTGTGAAGAGAACAAAGTGGAACACAACTCATCCATTAGCATACTATACCTGATAGTAACAGATTAACACGCATCGACCAACTACAGCAAGGTGTGCCGACTTTCATGGGTATTTGCAATTAATTAGCGTGTTGTTCTGCACATCGGTATGTCTACTCGAGTTGACGCGCAAACATCCAAGATAACGTCCACACGTCTGTATACTTACTGTAACGGACCTGACAATCTTAGTGTCTGAATGCGTCCACTTGGACGAACATAAAGAGCAAGTGTATCTAGAAGTTCGGTCCAGATAGGTGACACCCCATTTGAAAAATACAGGGGTCCACTCTGTTTAATGCCAAGTAGTAAATCTTCTACCGACTAGATTGCTCGGATGGATGTTCTGTTGGTAGAAAGTTTTGGAATGCCACAACCCCTCAAGATAATGGCAGTTATCGTGAGAAGATCGAATCGGTCCAAACAAACTCAAAATGACGAGCTACGAACAGTCAACTACGCATAAACAAGCTTTTTTTTGAAGAAGAAAGCTTATTTCGACCAAACACGACCAAAATAAGTCCTCTTCCGACCAATAGTAAAGTGCTGTTGATGCATTCAGCTCAAAGTCGAGGTGGTTAACTACATCAGTCACCCTGAAGAGTGCACAACAGCACTAACCATCGGTCATGACCTGGTGGAGGACCCGTCCGTAGAGGCACCATCATCCACGGAAAGCTTTTGCCGTGATAGTTGCTCAGAGTGCATGACTGTAGTAGCAACGCACAAGTGCCAATATCTCCCACGCTTGCCTTACAACAATAATCAGCAGTAACGTTAGATTACCATCCTACTGGACAGATTCATTCACTGGCTTCCGCCCATTGCAGTGCAGAATCATCTAACACTGTAATGGGATTTACGATTTAGCATGAAATAAGACAGCTTTGTACGGCGCGCTTCAAATAAGTTACAAGCATCTATTTCGACTGCCTCCACACAAACAAAAACAACCTGACTGCCGTTGGAACTCAGAGCTTCAAACTCCTTCAGCAGAAGACGATTAGTGAGAGCGACTGCCTCGTCCGGTGGGAAGCTCTTCCACAGACCATCACACGCGATAAGTAGGAATCTGAGGAGTAGAGGAAACAGTATTCACATAAATACTAAAAAGTCCGAAATATGTACTACAAGTGAACGCAATAGGAAACACTACAAACAGTAAAAAAATCATACAAGTTGCTGCGCGCAAAGGTGCTTTTATATAACACCAGCTGAAGCAGCCAAACGTCAATGTAACGACAAGCATCCACACTTGTTGACTGTCACCAAGTGTCCGTACAGAGATGTAAGTCCAGTTGGATCTCACTAACCTCGACTCTACTTAATATTGTCGCTCAAGCTTAAGATAGTTTATCCTAAATAGTTTCGCAAATGTGTGCACTTTCTCCACAGGTGTTTGTCTTGTAATATTGGTCAGGTCCCACCTGCTCCAAATGGCTCCATTCCAACGTAACTATCTACACAGTATTCAATCCAAGCACGCCAGTGAACACTATTAACAATCACACCTAAATCACCGTTTAAGCTATAATCAATTCAGGCATCTTCCTAATAGGTTTCCTCGCACATCTACTCAAACAAAAATCATGTGTTGGTTGTTGATCAGGTGGCTGTTGATCTGTTCATGTGTGAAGCAGCTAGCGTTGTACTCGATAACCATATCCGAATCAGTTCAGATTAAGTCAAACTCATCAAAACCGAGAAGTTATCAAACGAACTGCTTGGTGCAACTCACAGGTGTGAGTATCGATATCCGCTTGGCCTAGAGGTAGTTGGTGCGTTACGCTGTCGATAATCCCTTAAGTTGTTGCTCATATTTTCCAAACTAAACACCAGGGTTCGTCTGGTGTTTACAGTCCTACTCAGGTGATTTAGAATAACTTAATAGTACGAGCTATTCGCGAGACGACCGTAAGCTGAGTATTCTCTCATGCAAAGCAACCCCTCTGAAGGGGTTTCAACGGTAAAAATCGGGGCTGGTGATAACCACGACTGAAGAGTACTAGTTTACATCCGACTAGTTGGCTGCACCACGGACAATAAAAGCTCATTATTGTTCTACCTGGAACGCCGCGCACATATCTGTCACACAAATCGAAATCGTTGGAAAATTTAGTCGGGAAAGTCAAAGTGCCCCGAAGCATTAGAAATCACACTGTTCGGCTGTGCCAACCTGCCACGCAATACAGACGAACCATAGCAGCTGAAACAAAGCTGGACAGTAGCAACCAATAAGCTGGAGGTGCAAACGGACCAACAACGCTTCAATTGTAAGCCTTAATCATTGAATCGTGCCAGTAGCAGCATAGCAACTGAGTGAACTGGATGTCCGATGGCATAATACTGTAGGTATGTGCATCAGGTGGCCGACGAATCGCTGAATATTTGACTTACTATTGCGATGAGTGCGCTTACGATGAGGTTGAGCACCGGAATATTTTCCATTCCCCTCGTTCCCCCAAGGAGCAAGCAGATATGAACCAGCACAAAAACAGCTCATATGGCCATGTACACACACGTCTGCTCAAGACGATGATTATGTACAAAATAAGCACAACAATAAATGCTGTTGCCAAAATGCGTAGCTTCGAGAGTGGTTCAGATGTACCGTTGATTGTTTCCTAAAAATCTACAGAAACATCAGTACATTTACTGGTCTTCAGCATCATCATCGATAGAATGACATCAATGTTCAACAATGATGATTCGCTGCCATACAACAATGATTTGTTTGAAAGCATTATTGTGAAGAAAAGGATAAGGGTGGGTGAAGAAGGGACTCAGTGATAACTTACTACAATCATTCCGGGGTGCCTACACCTCCAGACACTCATTAAGGTAATCTGAACAGAAACTCACAACACAAACGCCACTGACATCGATCAGCAGCTATATCTTGCAGCGTCTCCAACCAGGCACAGTGAGGATCACACGGTCCCAATCCTGGAAGGCGAGTAGCACCGACAGCACCAAAATGTTTCGTGATCTCTTTCATATCCCTCTGCCAGGTCAAGGGCTGGCCACCTCTCTACTTCCGCCACTCTGATCTGGGCATGGAAAACAGCACTCTCTTCAGCAAACGATGGTTCAGCATACGCAATACATCGCACAACCAACGCAGCTTCTGGTGCTGGACAAATTCCTCAATGGTCAGTGGTTAGAGCGCGAATTTACTGAGCGCAAGGTCCGTGGTTCGGACTCGACCTCTGCCCCTCGACTTCCCCTGTCTAGGCTTGGGCAAACAGGGAGTATTCCAGCCCTCATGCTTCCTTCGGATGGCATGGCAGCCAGGCACCGAAAGGGTGTTACAGCTAGACCATTATCAATTACCTATCTTACATTCTTCAATGGAAGACCCGGTTGCACAACTGAAAACTCGCTTTCTAATTGCCTCATTGCGGATTCTCCGACACTAAACCACACGAGTTATGGTTCTGAGACAACGACTGTCGAACACCCGAAGACGTCTCAGTTCTGCTGCTCCAACAGACCCAGCCCCACAGCCATACAACGAAACAGCCCGCACTGTAGCCTGATACACACGTCCCTTGAGATTCAGGGATGTACCGCTTTGACGCCATAGGTGTCTCAAATTACCGAACGCGACCATAGCCTTGCAGATTCGTGCATTGACCCCATCCAAGATACGTAAAACGTTCCACAACTTCGAGTGTCCCTCCCTCGACTGTAGGTGGCATGTTCAGTGACTGCATGTCCATGCGTGTCCATGACCTTAGACTTTGAGTCCAGTGCATACCAAAGGACTTTGGTCAGTTCATCCAAAAGCACCTGCGCCTTCCCCTGCTCTTCGAAGACGAGAACAATGTCGTCTGCATATTCTAGATCGACAAGGTTTTCGTCACAGGATATTTGAAAAACCGGGGTTTTGAAAACCTTCGAGCGTCCGTCTCATTATTTCATCGATCACAAAATTAAATAGGAAGATTTATTGGCGCCAGATTTATTGGAAGCACGAGGATATTTGGAGATTTTGATTTCCACACTAACAACGGGTTGTAAGCAAATCACACGTTATGCAAACCTTTTATCTGAAAGTATTCACCCGAAAAGCCAGTCAGCATGTGACTACGAAATGTGAAATGAGTGAATTAAGGACGGGTGACGCTATGTTCTGCTGATCATAGAGGCCTATCAGTAGTCTTGAGCTATCAGCCTGGAGGTTTTTGGTTCGAATCACCCAAAAGATTCGTGGGACACACACTGCTGATAATATCGGTAGATTTATTCATGGATTTATCCATGCTCATGGACAAATGATGGCTTGAAAGTTGAATTAGAAGCGACAAATTGAGGCGACGCACTGCCAATGTACTGATGACGGGCATATTTTGCTATTGGTCATGTATCACTCAAAGATGACTGCTGAAGAGAATATGAACAGTTCAGATGATATAGATGTCAGCTGGTTTGCTAGCTCAGCTGAGCTATACGATGGGGACTGAATGCACACAAATGTATTTTTCAGCAGTCTTTTCGCCTTAAAGTGGGCTCTAGGGCCACGATGTGTTGGGTACGTTCACATACAGTGAATGACTTTGTTATCAAGAGTAAGTTCGGAATTCGGGGTGGAATTTCCTTTCAGAAAGAAAACGCTAATCACATTCGTATTGGTGGTGACAGGATTGTAAAATCGCTTAGTTCAAGGTTGCCGGGCATGAGATGACGCGTTCCAAGAAGCACAAGTGTAGGGGGATAAAGAAATTTCTAATGGTTTTTCATAAGCACACCACGATGAACTGCACGAACAAAATGGCACAACAGAAAAACCATACCAAAAAAACCTCTACTAATAAATCCGTCACCCACCGATCGTTTGGAGTCAGTTGGCACTTCTTCACATCAGGAATGCAGGTAACTCCTTGTTTCTTGAACTGATAATCACCGAACGAGCGGCTGACCTCTAGAATATTGTTTACTCGACCATTCTGAACTGATGCTCCAGAAGCTTGAATGCGTTGCCGCTCCTCGTAGTCCATCGGGTTGTGGTCGCGTGTCAAACAGACGGCAGTAAGCGAGTAGGACCCACTGTGGCTTTCTTCGGATTTGTTTGAGTCGCCATTATCAGAGGAAACTGGATGTAGATCTCTCACCATGCGACCTAGAACAACCTGAACAAGGTAGTTAGAAATGATGATGGTTAATTATGGTCAACTGTTACGCCTGGAAGCTTACCAAGCACCTGCCAACAAAATAAGTTATAGGAATGAACAATCACAGCACACCTAGCTGAATCTCTTGCCTGGTGATGTAAAGAATACGAACAAATTAATCTAGTCTTTTGAAAGACACCAAGGACAAGTGATGTGTTAAGTAGCGGGAGAAGTTCTCGAGAGATAGACTCCAACAATCATTCAAGCCATCACGTTTTCTCGGGAATACTGCCAGCTGACACAGAATTGCCACCGAGCATAATGCAAATATAGAGTAGTCTTCATAGAGTAAACTACCCACAAGGTTGCTCAAAACTCTTCGAGAGCCCACGACCGGAATATCGTACCAAATGAAACATGAGGCGGCCTTTGTGCAGCACATTCAATTGAAGAATATCATGAACGAAGGATTTAGTTGAGTCTCCCGTGAAAACCAAATTGATATGCAAATGAGTGTATTTGTAAAAAAAAAACAGAGTACTCTGTTTTCAACTAAACAAAACCTTTCAAAAAGCAGAAAGCTCTGTTCAAATGATGGAAAATGCAACCGATTCATTTCTGATATCTTTGGGCTTTATCTCGAATAAATAAGTAGACCAAACTTTGATACAAATTTCGGAAAATGGCGAGACTGCACGTTAGACATTAGGACTGGGGTTACAGCTCTTGGTGGTACGCATACAGCGATCAGTTAGCCGATTGAATTATCCCCGATAAGCAGACACTACACGAACCATCCACTCCATCAGATTGGGAAACAGTGAATTAGACAAACAGCCCTCTAGTCTTTCAGATGGAGAAAGCAGTACATGCGACAACCAATCTCATAAAATTTATCCATCTCTATTAATCACATGTTTACTACTGCTGAGCTGCATAATCATTATCATCATCACTGACAGCATGACATCAGTGTTCAACACTGATGATTCGCTGCCATACAACAATGATTTATGTGAAAGCATTATTGTGAAGAAAAGAATAAAGGTGGATGGGGAAGGGACTTAGTGATAGCTTACTACAATCATTCCGAGGTGCCTACACCTCCAGACACTCATTAATCAATCTGGACAGAAACTCACAACACAAACGCCACTGACATCGATCAGCAGCCATATCTTGCAGCGTCTCCAACCAGGCACAGTGGGCATCACGCGGTCCCAATCCTGGAAGGCGAGTAGCATCGACAGCACCAAAATGTTTCGTGATCTCTTTCATACCCCTCTGACAGGTCAAGGTTTGGCCACCTCTCCGCTTCCGTCACTCCAAACTGAGCACGGAAAACAACACTCTCTTGGGATAAACGATGGTTCAGCATACGCAATACATCACATAACCAACGCAGCTTCTGGTGCTGGACACATTCTTCAACGGAAGACCCCGATGCACAACCGAAAACTCACTTCCTAATTGTCTCGTTACTGATACGCCGACACCAACCCACACGAACTATGGTTCTGAGACAACGATTGTCCAACACCTGAAGACGTCTCAGTTCCGCTGCTCGAATAGGCCAAGTCTCACAGCCATACAACGAAACAGCCTGCACTGCGGCATGATACCCACGCCCCTTGAGATTTAGGGATACACCACTTTGAGGCCGTAGGTGTCTCAAATTAGCAAACGCGACCCGGGCCTTGCAGATTCGTGCATTGACCTCATCTGTCACACTACGATCAGAACTAATACAACTCCCAAGGTACGTAAACAGTTGCACAACTTCGAGTATGTCTCCCTGAATTGTAAGTGGCGTGTCCAGTGACTGCATGACCTTACACTTCGTGGGTGTAAAGTGCATACCAAAGGACGGGATGACTTTGTTCTGCGGCTTCTCGTCTTCAAAAATGACAACGATATCGTCTGCGTATTCCATATCGATGAGGTTTTCGTCACAGGCCATTTGAACACCGGGGTTTTGAAGACCTCACAGCGTTCGTCTCATTATCTCATAGATCACGAAATTAAATAAAAATGGAGAGAGTGGCCATCCCTGATGGACACCACTTTGTGTACGGAAGCTTTTGGAGAGCTCGCCCTATACCCTCACACGTCCGGAAGTCTGAGGATAGAAAGAACACATTATGTTCACAATGTTCCTTGATGGGCAAGCGTGTCAAGGAGAAGAGACCGGTCAACCGAATCAAATGCACCTTGGAAAGCCGGGAATACCAACAATGTGATTCGTTTCTACGTATGGCGCTGTTCTAGCACCTGACGGAGTGTGAAGATTTGACCTACCAGGCCGGAACCCCACTTGCTGCTCTGGAGTCAGTGTTTGACGAGCCACCATAGGGCGACGAGGCACACGTGACGCCAGCAGTCTCGTTACAACCGGGGTTAAGCCGACCCCCCTGTGGTTACCATACTCACTACGAGCCCCTTTTTTGAAAATGGGCAGTACCACATACTCCCCCAAATTGTTTGAGACAGTCTGCTTTTCCCAAATGCAGGCAAACAGATCAAACAAGCGCTGACTGAGGATCCCATCCCCGTCTTTGAACAATGCGGATGGGAGGTCATCCGGACCAGAGGCTCGGTGGCGCTTGAGAGAACATATGCAGTCATAAACCTCCGAGGACGTAGGGAGTTCCAGGTTCACCGTCCTGGGTTCTACGTCAACTGTAGGCTCCAGATGAGTGGCAGCTGGTGGCCACGATAACTATTGTCCGAACTATTCGGCCCACCGGTCGAGTCGTTCTTTATTTAAGATGGTCAATCACTTCTGATCCTTGATGGCTTCGCTCACAGACAGTTTCCGGGGACCGGTCGCGCGGATCAACTGAAATAATTTTTGGGCATTACGGGCTGTCTTGGCCCCTTCCGTTTCCCTGGCTTTCCGTGTCCACCAGACTTCATGGTGGGCTCGCATGCTCACTTTCACTTGACGTCCGATAAGTTGTCGGGCCAAATTATGTTCGGGACCAGAGGGGATGCTTATCCGAGATTTACGCGGTGCCACCGTTCGGTCTGCTATCCAGTGTTTGAGTGGTCTTGGCAGCGCCATGCCACAAGCAAAACTTCCGGCACTGTGCAAAGAGGGGGCTATCTCGTCCCAGTATGGGTTCGCATCTGATGGTGGAGCATTTGGAAGAGACTAAAAGACTATTCTGGTAAGTTCGTCTAACCACCGGATCTGCCGCTCTCTCAATTGCCAGGCGATTTGTCCGCAACTTACGCGGCCCTGAAACACGAAGGGAGAAGCGACTCCGGACAAGTGCGTTGTCAGAATCCACAAGTGTGTTCCAAAACGACCGGCAGTCAATTACTGATCCACGACATCCATAACTGATGGCAATGTGATCGATTTGAGTTTGTGGCCGGCATGCCGTTGGAGGACACCATGTGGCCAGACGACTTCGGCTATTTCGGAAGTTGGTACTGCATAAAAACAGCCTACGATCAGCACACAGCTGGAGCAACCGTTCCCCATTGTCCGTACGTACCGAGTCCAATCCATGTCGACCTCCTAATTGAGTCTCAGATATGCTAAGCCTACCCACTTGTGCATTCAGATCTCCGGCAACCACCACGATATCTGAGCTTTTAGCTCGCCGCAGAAGGACATTCAGGGCGTCATAAAACCTGTCTTTGACAGCGTCGGAGCTACAGTCAGTTGGGGCATAAGCAGACACGATAAACAGACATCTCTCAACTTCCCGCTTGTGAGACTCCTTCACAGACGTTGCCAGACGAACCGCACAGAGGCGACCATCAACGAGTATCCAGTCAAGCAAAAATCCTTCCGCCCGTTGATTTAGAACGATAACGACCCCTGCACATCCTGCCGCAGCAGCCTCTGGATCGCCAGAGATGCGCAGCCCGAAGCGAGTGGAGAGAGATAGGGCAGTTAGCTCAATCACTGTGCTTGCATCTTGAATTATTGTTTCTGATACACAGCACACATCAATGCCAAGCGAGTCCAGTGTGAGAGAAAGAGCAGCTTGTTGACCTGCTTGCTTCAGAATGCGGACATTGAAGGCGGCCAGATAGACTGGGGGTCGAGGCTTGAAAGTTGATTTCTAGAAGCTTGAGAACGTCGGCGCCGAATAACGCGCAGACGTTGCTTGCAAAACCCCTGCAGGACGAACGGAGTCATCAGTCCTAAGTGCTGGGCCTACAAGGATTGAGTTACTAATGGGGTGGGGAGAGGGGGGAAAAGTATGTGAAAGAGAATGAAGGGGGCGTCAGCAGTAGCACGTTTTGGCTTACCCGTCCCGCTGTGTGCAACAAGTAAGGTGACCCGGCTGGTGGCACCACGAGACGGCCGATTTGGCATGCGTCTATTTGTATATGGGCAGTTTATGGTTATACGTGGGCTGGGATACTGCCAGGGCACCCACACCTAAACAGGAGGACGATTAGGGTCCTCAATCAAAGCCTTTGGCTCAAAAGCCTGACTGCAAGGCAGCGGTGTTTGGCTGGAAATGCAAGTACATTACCATTTTTACGGAACACGTCGCCACACGCTTCAACCCCCAACCTGGAGGACCAGGAGACTGTTCGTCAGAACTCTAACTATTGACCAACCTGGTAGGAGAGAATCTGAGAGTGTCACGCGGACACCCCCCAGTATAGCCCAATGGGTTGCCGAGGTATACAAACCGTCACAACACGGTAAGGTCCAGTCTGCTCGTGACGAACAGCTGATCAGCTTACTGCTGAGCTGAACCCTGACTGAGGATCCGAAGCATCCCGCTGTTTAGCTCTGGGCATCTCAACAGTACCTTAGGTAACAGACAGACAAGAGTTACGCAAAAATGTAAACGTAGATCAAACTGACTGTTTCCTAATAAAAACAGCCTACATGCACTTTTAGCTGCATACAACAGGAGGAATAACCGAAGCTCTACTGCTGTTGGCGCCCCCAATTTTTTCGTAAGTGCCTTTTTTTACATCCTCTCCCGTTCCATCTAATGGTTGTCTTTTTGTATGACAGTAAGATACCAGTAAGTACTGGTATAATGTTTCTGACCACAAGAATGAGAATGCGAATCACGTCATCAACACAACTTGTATTTCGATACGACCGGAAGAATCCATGAATCGCCTTTATTCCCTCACACTTGTCGTATTTTCAGTTAACATAACCCATCAGAGAATGTTTTACACGTGCTCAAAATTTAAATGCCACCCTGTACTTTTATCTCCACCTGGTACGTTTGAGGCCTACCCTGAAATTGCATAACATACTTCTTTCTGTTCAACCCAAGCTGAGAAGTCATGCATGAAATCTTAGCTTCCTATTGTAGAACTGGCTTGAAATATCTAGGGGAAGCAATCTTGTCTAGATTCAAATTAAATCCAAAGAGGAATTTTTTCGCGCTTTGAAATACCAGTTGGTGTCACTTTGTAACTCATGCTATTCACACATTCCGTTTGTCATCTTGTCCAGTCTTGCACAACGTAGGACTACAAAGTCCTGGAACTAGGTAAATATTAAGTGATTTACATTTGTTTTGCTAGGAAAGTTTGATGGAAGACTGGATAACACAGGTAAACGAGTGGGAATATTATGAGGGGCACGTGATACAATAAAATCCTCTTTCCAGAAGCATGGTATTTCATTACTAAGGGCCCGAATACCGACCAAACATATCTATCTGTACAAATGGTGACTGCGTTACGCTGATCGTTTCTCTGCAAAAATTTCTCAACAGAAGTCATTGGACCCTCCGCGTTGGGAACCACTGGTTTAGAAGAACAGATAGGCCAACAAAATCAAACTCGCCTTCGAAGTCAAGGGTAGTCCGTACGTGCGTTACTGCTTTATTAATTCCTGGCCAGAATCCCGCCTGGTGTTCCCGGGTCAGGACTTCGCGCATTATCGCAACATGGCGGACAGTAATTTAATCCAGGTGTCATGCTACAGCTGGGATCATTAAGAACACATTTTGAAGACTGCTAACGATTAATCTCAGTTAGCTGAACCAGGTTACATCAGCAAATAAGTTAGACAAGCACTGACTGAGAAATCAAGCTTTACCCTTACACAAAAAGGGCGCTAGATTGTCAAGACTTGAAGAATGAAACATATTCGTATATCTCCGAGACCAATGGAGGTTCCACTCTTTCCCCCCAGAGTTATGTTACTCGTCAAAAGTCCGATTGAAGAGCAGCAGTTGTTTAGTTGACTTTCGTTCAGTTTTCGACCCAACAAACATGAGGATGCTTTTCCTTGGTGACGAATGCACCGTTTTCGTCACCGACGGTTATTATCATGGAAGATTTTTTGGTATGTTGCACCGACCAGCTGGAAGTATTTTTGGATATTATCAGTTCTTGTTTCCTCCACTGCTTCAACCTCCTGGAGCTACCAAGCTTCCCGGTCAGCACGGACACGCCTTCCCCTCACTTCCGACTGTACACTGATGTGCATCATAGTAGCGACGTTCCAAATTAATTGATTCAAGTAATTTATCAGCTATAAACCATTTACCATAGGTACATTGGTTCCAGCTGCTACAGTTTCGATCACGGGAAAGTGGAAGAGCGTGGGAGATACAGCCAAGCATTGGAGACGATGGCATGCTCAGTTAGTTCTGGAACTGGGTAGCCACGTATTGAAGGCGAAATATTTGATGCATGAGTGCTACTGACTACGTGATTGGACCATTTCTGCCAGCGTCATTAACCATTGGTGTTGGGTCCCGGGGTCCCCATCAAGGGAGGTGACAGGTGTTCACCTGACCGAGTTAACTGGCTAGAGTTTTTATACTTCAATGCCAGGTCATACACTGTCCACCTCTCGGTCGCTTCCACTCAACACAGGGTTCGGTGAAAAGAGCTCTGCGGGACATACGTTCTTCTGGCATGTGGAGTACATGTCCTAACCAGCGTAACTTATGAAGTGTGAGTAGTTCATCCAACGCGGAATAGTTCCTTCTTTTCGAGTACCTAAGCATTGCTAATCCGAAGTTCCCACCAGACCCGACACCGATGGTCAAGCACTGACATCTTTTTTTATGTCCTCTGCGCGTAGAGGCCACGTCTCTGATTCATAAACTAGTCAAAATCGCACTGCCGCTGTGTAAACTGCCGTCGATAGATAAAATGACGTCACGTCAGCGCCATAGGTGTCGGAAGTTGGCTAAAGCTGCCTTGGACTTACCGATACGATAAGTAATCTTATTTCCAGCCAGTCCACCGGAACTTATACAACTGCCAAGCTAAACAAATTTATTTGCCACGTCAACTGGCTTATATGGAAGCACCAGGTTTGGGTTTGATCCCACCCAGTCTTGTAGCAGCACTCTACACTTTGCAGGTGTGAAGTGCATGCCAAACCATGCGGCCGAGTCATTTAGGTTATTTAAAATGGTTTGCATTTCTGAAGGATCTGAACTAAGGAGAGCAATATTATTCGCATACTCAATGTCTGTGAGCGAACGTCCTGGGAGCATTTTGACCCCCAAGAATTTAGAAGCAGGTAGGGAAATTTCAAGCAGCATGTCAATAACAAAGTTGAAGGGGAAAGGCGAAAAAGGGCACCTTCATCTAATACCACTGGGCGAGGTGAACTCAGGCGAAAGCTTGCCGTATAGCCGCGTCCGTCCACAAGAGTCCGTATACAGTACCCTATAGGGAATATTAATTCGGGATACTTTTGATCGTCAGACACCGCTTAAGTTTCTGACGGTCGACAGAGTCAAAAGCATCTTTTAGAGCAAGGAAAACGACCAACGTGTAACGTTTGAACGAGTGCCGCTGTTCAAGGTAAAGATACAGTTAACGCATCCTCAACCAGGGCGAAAACCAGCCTGATTTTCACGAATCTATCTCTCCCAATAATAGATCGATCTGAGCAAAATAATGCTAGAGAGCACTTTGGATGCCTAAATGGTTTCCTCAGGACGTTGTTGCACCCTTACTGAAGACTGGGATGAAGATCGAGGAACTCTATTCGGCTGGTATTCTGTTTTCGTTCCAAATCTCCTGCAGTATGGTTGTCAGACTGTTCACCAGGCTCGTACTGGTTTCTTTGAAGAGTGAGAGGTGCAGACCATCCAGGCAAGGTGAGGTGTCGCGTTGAACAAGTGATATCTCACGCTGGATTTTAGTTGTTGAGGGCGGACTGGAGTCGATGTTCCATTCACGCCCGCTGGATTCTTCTGGCGGTTGCATTAAAAGAGATCAACTGAACGGTCCTTTGAAGTGTTCAGCTCATCGTTCAAGAGAACGGTTTTGTAAGCGAGTTACCGTCCCGTCTTTTTCGCATATGGTCTCACTGATACTTGTCTTCTTTTGACCGGTTGATCGAATCAACCGAAATAGGGCACAGATTTTGCCTGCGGCGAAAGCCTTTTCCATTTCCCGGGCCTTCGAAATCCACCGGCGTTCTGTCATTCTTCAAGATCCTGATTATCCGGTGTTTGAGGGTCACAGTCGCTAGTTGCTGATATGACCTTTCCGGCCGCAATAAGATCTGCTGATCTCAACGATATCCAGTGTTCATTTGGTCGAGTCAGATGGCTTGGACAGATAGTTCTGAAAGCTGAGAGCATAGCTTCTTTAACCCACTTACATGGGGCCTCCAAGCCGTCTTCATCATCTGCATCATTGTGCGCTCCCAGCCAGATCAGCTCGATACTCTTCGGCTACTGAAACTTGTTGGAGTTGATGAATGGAACTGCTCTGCTTTCGCGTAATGCTGACAGAAAGCGAAGTGATAGCCTGGCCCGCACAATAGCATGATCAAAGTCAAGTTTCGTATCCCAGAAGGAACAACAATCTTTAATTGACGCTCTCCATCGGTAACTGATAACCACATGGTCCAACTGAGTCCATGAATGTCTTGCGGTTGGTGGCCTCCAAGTGACTCGATGTGAGCGTTTGTGTTGGAAGTTTGTATTGGCCAGGAACAGACGATGATCTGCACACAACTGAAGCAGTCGCTCCCCATTAACCGTACACTGAGCGTCGACTCCAAATCTACCGCCCAATTGCGCTTCTTCCGGACTTATTCGTCCAACTTGGGCATTCATATCACCCGCCAGGATTACTATATCCATCCTTCTTGCTGACCGAAACAGTCGCGACAAATCTTGATAAAGCCCGTCCTTCTCAGTCTCAGAATTGAAGCCTTTTGGAGCGTATGCCGATACGAAAAATAAACACCGTTTACCGCATCGACCTGCATTGATCTTAATTGAGCCAAACAACCGCAAAGCGCAAAGACGACTATTTACTGGGATCCAGTCCGGTAAGGCGCTTTCGACCTTGGGGCTGAGTGCAACTCCCACACCATAGACACCACGAGCCATTGCGTCAGGACCACCGGATACCCGAAGAGTCAAGTGTGGAACATTTGAGCTCGTCCTAAGCGGCTTGAGGTGCACGACCAAAGTGGGGTCTTGTATGCGTGTTCCGGAGGCACAACATACTTCGACAGATAGGGAAAGCAAATGATGCCTGTTGCCCAATTTGACAAAGAGTATGGACATTAAAGACTGCAATGTGGATTAGACCATTTGAGGTTAGTAAGTGATTATTTTGGTTTATTTTTCTGGGCGACGGTTTGGATACGGAACAGTGGCTAGGGGTGGGCGGATGAGTTGATGGCACTGTATGGTTCGACGGGTGAAGAGGGGGTGTAGGGGAAGGTCGGTGAGCGAAGAGATACAATAACGAATGATACTTCCCGGTTGCCCAATCCGAAGAAGGGGATTTGGTTGAGGCACCAAACCTTGGGCGTTTGACTCACAAGTGTGACCAACAAGGCAGTGGGAGGATGTCAGGTTTTGTTCTGGGACCTTGCCCCTAGCCTCTGACTCAAAAGCCTGAACCGCGATGCAGCGGTTGTTAGGGTTCTCTTGGGGGACCCTACCTGGACCCAAAGACTCAATAGTCTGACCCACTTGCCTGTAGAGGGCCGACCTGGCCCGAGGACACAAGGAGGAAGGCATTGCTGTCTCACACCTAATGCGGCTGTACACAGCAGGTACCTCTTGAGCAGCACTGGACTCTTTGGTTTTAAAAGTATTACGACCGTATTGAATGATGCGCCGGCAGTCACGGTCAACCGTTGGGTGATCGAAGTGTGCGGTTTTTATGGCTGACTTTTTCTAATCCGTCCCTTCTCGAGAAAAGACAGCACCGCTGCTTCCATAAATATGGGCATGCTGATCGCCTGGGGGAAACGCCTTACTGCCTTCACACTCCTATCGCAGAGGACAGAACGACTTCACCTACGGACCTCCTCGTAACACAATGTCCTGCAGTATGGGGCTCGCTGTTTTTCGTCGGGTTGCTCCTCGTTGGCTTTCCTGGCATGGGTGGACCTTTAGGAACTGAATTCCAGCCAATATAACCCACAGGATCATTGCATCACTTAAACTCGGCCACCACGACAAGGTGACAGCTTTAGGTCATATCACTATCTAGGAATACCTAGAAAGCAGGAATTCGAGGACAGTTCCAACAACAGGCACCAGTTCAAAGACACAGTGATGTTTGGAGTAACCTATTTTAATCGCCTGTATGATAGTGGGCCCAAGATCAGGTGCGAAACGTCATGGTAGTGTCCAATTTCAGTGTTCGCCCCTTTATTAATCATATCATGGTAAGCAGTTGGGCATCTTTCCTTACATTATAAACGCCTGGAGACATAAGGCCACTTTACAAGTAAATATCTCTGAACTACCACTTGGTCACATCTAGTCAACCAAACAAGGCGTGTTTTTCATTTAATAGCTTGGCTAACAGCAAACGTCACTGTCTATTTGTCAAATTTCTCACCTCCTAGGAAGCAAAAACAGCTAACGACACCACCATTCTAATCGGTAGTTCATGACAATAACACAAAAAAACAGCCGTCAGAGCAAGAGGAAACTGCGCTCGTGATCATATATATATATTACCGTTCAAGCTACCTGTAGGGGGAAGGTGACATACCAACGAACGGCCTTGAGTTCCCCCTAAATTAATATATTATTGGTAACATGTTGCAATTTGCTCTAGTGGGGAATAAGGTGATTGGAGTTAAAACGATAACTTTCTACGAGAGGAACTATCAAAGGATTTGTTGAACAGAATTCCACCTCTCATAGAAAAGTAATTTCCTAGCACTGTTTAGGTGGTAATTTTAACACACAACACAACCATAATAAAACGTACTTTTGAATCTCCAAGGTTGGCGATGTACATGGTGTTGTTCACGATAAGAACAGTTGAGGCGGTGCTGCCATCCCTCCAGTGTGGACGTCTTGGAGACAGAAAACGTTAGGTAGTGAAACACCCAAAGCGAACAACTCACTGATTACTCGCCTCCCGAAGAAAGTCCTCATCCGTTTTCTTGAAAGAATCGTACAACACACGTTTAATATCTTTTTCAATTGGCGCTAACCCGCCTGAGGCAGACAGAGAGAAGAAAAACATACAGATATGACCATACTATAAGAAATGGTTATCGTTACCCGAGAATGATCAAGACTCGAACCCTCGATAAAAGTAAAACGAATAAACGAATATAAACCGAACAGTCAGAGAACCCGAAATGATCAGATTATTTGGGAACGCCTTAACAAGCACGGTTGAAAGCACAAAGAACACATAGAGGAAAATGAAGCAAGGGTTACAACACAGATAAGGTATAGTGTCACTTACTTCTGGGCAAACGCGAACATACATACAAGTGAAGACGCTTCGAAGCGTAAACAGAAGCTTTACATCCACCATGGCCATCAAAAACGGCATAGTAACTCAATCTACACCTGCGTGAGAATCGGTGTTATTGATGACACATCAAAAACTGCAGAGTACACTTCATTCAGCGCGAAGTTTCGGAAATAGACAGACAAGTCGTCTATGCACACATGTGCATCTTGCATTTCTGGTCTTTCTCCCTTTCTTGCCACTACGCAGGATATTAACGGAAGCAACGCTACAATGTATGGTGAGCGTGTTATATTAGTTATACCAGTTGCAGTGGTGCATGAAGTTTCATCTTTGTCCTTCTGTAACTGGTCTTCGGTGTTCTCCACTGAATCTGTTAGGAAATGGAAAACGAACCTACCAATTGCTGTGTTGGACAGCTCTGGTTCGGGTAAATCGTCAAAAAGACTCATTGGGCGGAGTACAGTGCGTGGGAGGTACACCAGCTAGACAATGATGACCAGGGTGCAGTTATGCATAAGAATTTATTCGCCACAGACTGCCGAATTCATGAACGAACGTATGACAACCGGCTGCAAAAATGAAATAGACCCAGTATTTCAGTCGTACAACAAACATTCTAGGAGGAATGGAGGTTTAACTGCTGGAAACTTCTCCAGACACCAAACACATGCGGATCCGCTAGCATCCTGCGTGAACACCATGCAATTCGGGTTAGCGTTGAGACTAACTGATGATCGTTCGTTCCACGCAATCTCAAACGTACTTCTCTTTTGGGACAGAAGATTGGTGGTCCAAATTTCAGAAGATAGCAAATACGGACACTTGCCAAACTGAGGATTTAATCTGCTAAAAGGAAAACTCCACGAAACCAACACCCCCTCCCCAATACCTACAGTGTACGGCCATTCATTTGTACACCCCCTCATGTAATCAGCCCGGGACCTCAAAAGGCCTGTAAGCTGTTATCAGCGTTTCTGCCACCGGTCCACCACCTCACATTCTCACTCAATCATCGATATAATCATCATTGAGAGTAACATTAGATGAAACACCGGTGCTGTACAGCCGTATCAATTTATTTGAATAAAGCTTTATAATGGAAGGAAGAAAGGAATGAGGTAGGAAGGGAGAACTAGGGCTAGTCTACCACAAACACCGGTGTCCACTTCAACCTGAAGGTGAACAGTACCAACAGCTCCCAAACGTTTCGCAACATACTTCACGCCCTTTTGCCATGCCAAATTCTCCACCTTAAGGTTTCCGGCAACCCGAATCAGGTACGGAAACACATGTCACAGCCGCCTTGACTTGAGCGACGTATCACCTATTCAATAAATCCCATCTCCTGGTCATTATCAGGGTTCGCCTTATTACTTCATCAACGACAAAACTAAACGAAAATGGAGAGAGTGGACACCCCTATAGGACACCACTGCTTTTAGGAAAGTCTTTGGAGAGCTCCCAATATTTGTAGTCACGCGACCACAACTACGTGAATACAAACGGCGCATGATATTCGCGGAGATCTGGAGCAGACCCTGTTGCTCAGGCGTACCGAGAACCAATGGGTCGACAGAATTGAACGCACCCTTGAAGTGGAGGACTACCAAGATTGTAGGGCACCTATACGCATGCCGTTTCTCCACGGAGATATACGCACAGCCTCTTCCCGGCTGGAATCCTGCTTACTGTCCTAGGATCCTGTCTTCACGCACCTTCGTAGTAGAATAAGCGACACAAAGAGCCTGGTTACAGCGGAGTCAAGTTAATTTTTCTATGATTACCACTCGCTTATTTTCGGAGGCGTCGGGGTTTCAAGTTCATTGTCAAGGGCTGTGTTGTACGTCCGGAATCTGGCTGAACAACTGCAGATGAACAGTTGGATTCTTGTTGAAAGCGTTCAGCCCAGCAATCCTGGTGTTCCTTTTTTACAGATAAGCGAGCTGTCTTCGCCAGTGATTGTTTCACTCACCAGAGACCTCTTTGGGCCTGTAGCACGAATCAACTGGAGGAGTTTACACATACCTCCACACTCTATCGTTTCGTCAATCTCCTCAGCCTTCCGGACCCATCAAGTACCTCGGTCCGTGCGAGTGCTCTTTCTCATTCGATGTTTGACAGTTCGTCAGGCTGTATAGCGCTCTTGACCAGCAGGAATACGTGTCCGAGCTTCGAGCAATTTTGGAGAGTTGATTAGAGTATAGTTGGTTGCGCGATTCCACAAGCCGAGCGGCCCACGTCCTGCAAGATTTCGAGCAATACATTCCAGTAACAGCCAACATCAGCAGATGTGTCGTCTGGAAGGGGCCTCATTAGGTGGGTTTGGTAGACCTGCTTCACATTCAGGTATGATAGCTTCTCAATGGCCAGGCGGTGCGCGCATCTTGCGCTCCCTTGGAAAGTGTAAGGAGAAGCAGCAACGAACAAGCGCGTGATCCAAATCCTGATAGATGTCCCAGAACAAGTGATAACCAATAACTGACCCATACCACATACAACCAATGGCGATGTGGTCAATGTGAGATCGAGGTTGACTCGCATGCGGGGAGCACCATGTGGCCAAGCGGCTTCGGTCGCTTTGGAAATTATCACTGCACAGAGATAGTCTGTGGTCAGCAAACAACTGTAACAGGCGTTCGCCGTTGTCCGCGATTCAAATCCCAGACGACCACCCAATCGAGCCTCAGCAGCGTTAAGTCGACCTACTTGCGCATTCAAGGCCCCGGCAACAACATCTGAGCCCTTGACCCGCCACGACAAGACGCACAAGGCGCCGTAAAAGCTGCCTTTGGGGGCATCAGACCTGGTCTGTTGGGCTCAAGAAGATACAATGAACAGGCAGCGATTATCGGCGCGTTTAAGGGTTACTCACAGAGACGTTGCCAAACGAACCGCAGAGGGGCGACTATCAACGAGTAACCACCCAAACAGAAACTCTTCATCTCTGTGGCTTAGGACAACACTAATAGCAACAGAACCAGCACCAGTGGCCGTTGCATTACCAGACATGCACAACCAGGAGCAAGCGGAAACCGATGTGGAGGCCAGTCCAGCAACCGTACTTGGGTTTGAATCCTTGTTTCGGAAAGCGGGTCCAGCGTACATGTAACAGCAGTCTGGTATCCGGCTTTTTTCAGAGTGGGGTGAGATGGCTCAATGGTTAGAGCGCGAACTTCCTGACCAGAAGGCTCGTGGTTCGAACCCGACCTCTGCATCTCGACTTCTGTCTAGGCTTGGACAACCTGGCACTAACCCAGCCCTCGTGCTTCCTTCGGGTGGCATGGCAGCTAGGCACCAAAAGGGTGTTACAGCAGAACGATTATCTTGTTTCAGAGAAAGTTAAAGGCTGCTCGGTAAACTGATCGTCGGAGGTCGAAGAATGATTTCTAAGTGTCTACGGTCGTAACGGTCGAGTTAATCGTAGATACTGCAGCTAACAGCAATGGGTGGTGAACTGATCTGTCAGTCCTTAAGATTGGAGGTACGAAAATGTCACTAGCAACGGGGTGTGAACGGAGAGAATGAACACATGAAAGGGAAAGACGTGTCACAAGTAATTTGTTTTCGCTTACCCACCCTGCTGTATGCAGCAGGTTAGGCGACCCGGCTGGTGGCAACACGCAACGGACGATCTGCCATGAGACTACTTGTAAACGTCCAATTTACGGTTGAGCGTGAGCTAAGATACTATCAGGGCACCCATGCCTCGACAAGACATATAGGGTCCTTAAACAAAGCTTTTGGCTCAAACCATAACCGCAAGGCAGCGGTGGTTGGTCGTCAGAGCAGCTTAGATTTTGGAAAAGCAAATCGCCACGCATGTTTCAACCCTTAACCTCGAGGACCAGATGATTGTATTATTCAGACTTTTACCCATTGACCAAACTGGTATGAGGGATCCTGTGAATGTCACGCGCACACTCCACGTATAACTAAGTGGTTTATAGGGGTGCACGAACCGTCACACATCGGTAAGGTCCAACCTCTTGGTGATATCCTTCATCCTTCTTTATTAAAGATGGTCGTGTTAGTTTGATCCCTGACTGGTTCGCTCACATGCGTTTTTTGTGGACCAATCACAAGAGTCAACGGGAAGAATGTTTAGGCATTTTGGGAACTTTCCCCTCTTACATTCCTCCAGCATTTCGTGGCCCATTAACTTCCCGGCCAGCGCGCATGCTTAGTTTCAATTGACGTTTGATTATCCGTCGGGCCAAATTATATCTGAGACGGGCGAAAACACTTCTCCGAGGCTCATACAATGCCACTGTCCTCTGTTATATCTGGTGTTTGGGTGGAGTTGGCAGCGCCATGCCACAGGTAAGAATCCCGGCATTGTGCAGGGATGTAGCGATTCCGCTCCAAATGGCATGCGACGACTGAGCAATTGGAAGAGTCCAGGAGAAGATTCTGGCAAATTCGGGATCGTTGAGCCCCTCAACCGCAAAGCTAGCTGCCTTTCCCTTACGCGACCCTGAAAGGCGAAGACAGGAACGAATCTGGACGAGTGCATGATCTGAATACACATAAATGTTCCAAAAGGAGCGAGTCAGTTAGTAACCCATGCCATCAATTAATGACAGCGATGTGATCAATTTGGGTTCGTGGCTGGCGACCATCAACATGTATCCAGTAAAAACAATGATTCTTCCAACTGATGATTAGGACGGCGCCGGCGCCTGTGCATTTTACCACAGCGGCCTATGCATCTCCAGAGGTGCATAAACGGAAGCGAGTGGACTGATGGGGCACTTAGCTAACCATAGTACTTGGATCTTGTATTCTTGTTTTCAACATGCAGCACACATCAGTGTCAAGCGAGTCCAGTGGACGAGCAAGAGCAGCCTGTTGCCCTGTTTGATTCAGAGAACGACCATTAAAACCAACCATGTAAACGGGGTATTTGGGCTTAAAGATCAATTTCTGGATGCACAGTCCCAGCTGACCTGCAGCGGTGGCGGCCAAAACCGATGCAAAACGAATGGGGTTGTCCGTCCTAGCAGATGGGTCCATATAGAGATTATTATTAATGGGGTGGAGGAAGAAGTTGCGGTGTTGGTGCCAAACGACAGACAGCTGAAAACTGGTTTGAGGTTTCAAAGACCAGAGCTCCGGGAATAAAACATGGTGCAAATTTGAACGTTAACGTGCTTCCTCATGGGGAAGCGGATCACGGATTCACGGATTGATACACAGGATCGAGGCTTCTGACCAAGTTTCCCGGGTCGGTTGTGTTCTTGTCGTTCAGCGGATGTCGTACACCTGAAAGGCACAAGCGAAAAAAGAAAAAAAA